>CM051237.1:26365439-26710439 GCA_027917425.1 Gastrophryne carolinensis
GGCCAATCTGGCACACACCACAGATTGCGACTCCCCGCTAATGACCCCATCACACGCACGTGTCAGGCGAGGGGGAGGAGACCAGCGGAGCAGAACCAGACGCCAGAGATCCGGTCTGCCGCGTAATAGACCGCTGCGCACAGGGTACACATAAAAACACATCATCCCCCATAAGAGATACCCCACACCCCAAAACGCAGCCTGGATTGCCCCGAGGGGGGCACCAGCCCAGTTTCCAGGGAAGCCTCCATATGGTGATTTTTTTGTACTAAAATGCATATACAATAAATGTGTACAATGCGCATTATGCTGCTTGGGAATTACGCAATTATGGCACCCGGGATGCCCCTATAAGTCCCAAGTGGGAGGATTTTAGGCCAGCTAAATGTTAACCAGGGACCCGTACCGGGAGAACCCCCCTTTAATATGCTCAATAGTCCACCTGGAACAAGAACACAAACACACATTCAACACCATGCATGTAGGAAGCCAGGAACAAGTGACAGTGCGGCCATCAGGCCCCTCACCCGACCTAGATGAATCCGAGGAACCGGACCGCAGGAACGCGCAGCATGCAGTAGGAGGAGGGAGGGCGAACCGGTGCGATACGCGTGTCGCACCCGGCCCCGCCCCCCCGTCTCTCCTGGCCAGAAGCCGGGACGTGAAAGCTCTCAGCACGGGGGCGCAGCCGTAGGCGCGCGCGAGCGCCCGGCCAGAAGCCGGGACGTGACAGCTGTAATCTCAGCACGGGGGCGGGCCGTAGGTGCGCACGAGCGCCCGGCCCGCCCCCCCCCTCGGAGAAGAAGCCCTCATGGCTCGCCGCCGCCATTGCGGCCAGCACACTTAGTGCGCCAGAGGCCGGCGCCGTGGGACCTCCGGCGCCATGCAAAAAAACGTAAAAGCACACACACAAGTACACTAACACACACACATACACACAACTGAATAAAGGAACCCATAAGGGAACCGCCCCCCCCCCAAGGGTACCTGGGAGAGAGGGAATCCATGCCAGGGAAGGGCCAAAGGACAGGGCATCCCAAACCGGGATCACCAACCCGGATAGCCGCCTACCCTCTAGTATAGGGTCTCACGGCTCCTAAGCACCAGGGGTGCCAACTACCTTTGCCCGGACCAGCAGCCTAGGCTGGGAGGCAGGGAATATAAAAACAAGGGGATCCGGGCAGAAATAGAAGAATAAAAGTGGCCGGGAGTCATCCCGGCTACCTGCAAGGAGGAGACATCATCTTCTGACTTGCTCGCCTCTGCAGAGATGAAAGACTGGGTAATGAGTGGGAGGTCCCAGGTATTTATGGGCCGGGAGGGTCTGACTTTTTTTGTTATCTCTGCAAGATCGCCATCTACAGGTCAGTATACCCACATGTAATGAATGTCTTGAAGCGGGGTGTGTGACATACTTAGAATATATTTATCTGTTGGCATGGTGCGATCTCAGAAATCCCTTTGAGAATCTGTGGCTTGAAGACTTAAAATTCATTGTTCAAAAATCCTTACCCGCTGGTACAGGTGCCCTGCTGATATCCATAGATTTGACAAAACAACCCCCAACACATGCTGGAGGTGTCAGACAGAAGAGGGGAACATGACCCATATTTGGTGGGGCTGCCCAAGTATTAAACCCTTATGGGACGAAATCATCAACATCTATGGGCATGTCTCAGGCAGAGTCATTACGAACACACCCCAGCTGGCGCTCTTGTCGCTGCTTCCCAATTCCTTAACCAGCGCTAAGAAAGATGTACTTCGCTTCTTCCTAGCGGCCATGAGAGCAATCATTCCAAGACACTGGAAAAAAAACAGACTCTTCCACACTGGCAGAATGGGTGATGGAATTGGAAGCTATCCGCTACATGGAGAGCTTATCCTCCGTCGACGCGGAGTCTAACAGCAGGTATGTGTTGACCTGGGCGAGCTGGTTGGAATACCGGGACACCCAGTTGCCAGCGATGTTGCGGGCGGCCAGGTAATTATCGGACGGACCCCTACAAGGGCCAGGTAGCATCCGCCGGGCCCCCCCGGATCACGCGTTCTACCTGCACTTACGTTACGACCTGTGTTGACAAAATAGGAGACACTTGATACACCCATTTTCCAATAGCTAACAATGGCACCACGAGCCAGTGGCCTACCATCCCACACTCAACAGACCTTCTCCCCCCCCCTCCGCAAGGTGCCCCTGCAGCCCCTATAGGTTACAGAGGTTCAGCCAGGAATGTACACGTGGTCTTAAAGTGTTATGTGCTGTACTGATGTAAACTAGAAGTTGAATGTTGTATATTCCATTCACCGAACTGATAAGCATTGTTTATAGTATTCCTCATGATGCCCTCCTTCCCCCCGACCCCTTGCCTTCTGTATCCCTCTTCCCCCCCTTTTTGTGTTGTATTCAATTGCTGTTTGAAAACCAATAAAAATTGATTATACTAAAATTCATTGTTCAGAAACACTCTACATCCAGTCTGACTTAGAGCCATAGTGCAAAGAAGGATGGGTAAAAATGTCTGCCACTAGATGTGCAAAGCTGGAAGAGACATACCCCTATAGACTTGCAGCTCCTACAAAGTATTGGCTCAGTCAATCGGATCAGAGGCAGAGACTTCCTCTTCTTCACTGAAGACCACCTCCCCTCGGAATACTCATAATCAGTATTTAAAATGACAGAAAAATCCTCTCCTGAGCCCGACGATACTGTGGCTACCCTCCGATTCATATGTTGGAATGGCCCAGTCACAGTGCAGATCTAAATCCCATTGAGAATTGGCGACTTGCAAATCACTATTCAGAAACACTCTCTGTCCAATCTGACTTAGAGCTATTGTGCAAAGGGTGGTCAAACATTTCAGCCTCTAGATGTGCAAAGCTGGATGAGATCCCCCTACAGACCTGCAGCTGTAACCGTAGCTCCTACAAAGTATTGACTCACCACACTTTATCAGTTTTTTATTTTTTTACAAATTTGGAAATACACGTGTTGCTTGATCACATAAAATCTCAATACAATACAGTTAAGTTTGTGACTGTAATGTTTAAATATGAGAATAAATAAGTTTTCAAGACACTGTATAATATGGAAGAAGGAACTAGAAGCTAGAATACACAGAACATAGAATAACAGCAGAGGTGCATAATATACGGTACTTGTATATTCCTATGGTGACGCGGCCTAAAGCGACTATATTAATAGCATGGGTCCATCATTTTACTGGAAGGTAGGGCAGCCATATCCATTGAGCCTGGAGTGTTGTAGGTTCCAATCCCGGCTAGTACTTAACTGAAGTGCTCTTGAGTCTCCTAACCTCTCAACTAGTGGGTTCACTGGTGTTTGTTCTGGGTTAAATGTGAAGGACACATTGATATGTATGTGCAAACGCACTTTTGACAAATGAACACAATTATTACATGCCTTCCAACTTTTCAGGGTGGGAATGAGGGACAATTTTTAAATGAAGCCACACCCCCTCATTGAGGGATGGATAGATTTTGCGGAGAGTTGTAATAGTTATAACACTATAAACATTTTGAATAGGTGAATGAGTCACGTATTTATGCAGATCTGCAGGTTACACCTCAAAGAGAGGCAAAGGGAAACAACAAGGGACAAGGGGGGACATGGACTCAAACAATAGAAACATTATGAATAGGTGAATGAATCATTTATTGATGCAGATCTGCAGGTTACACCTGAAAGAGGGACAAATGAGAACAACAAGGGACATGGACATTTGGGAGGTTTGTCTGTATTAGACTAAGGAGTTTATTCATCAAGGGATAGCCCCAGGTAGTGCCTGTACAGCGGCAGGTGAACGCAACACGGAATGCAATTCCACATTTATGAAGCCAAATCTGGTGAGCGACTGGAACATCGCCATGTTGCGTCTGATTCATCATCATCCCAGGCTCAGCGTACAGCACCGGCGTTCAGCAGAGCGTCACGTCTTACCTGTCGCTTCCCTATACATTTCTATGGACGATCCTTAAATCCCTTTCCTGATCCCAATTTTTTTTTCCTTAAAAAAAACTCAAAACTTCTGACATGTATCCTGGCCTAGAAAATGACATTTTTGAAAACTTTTTGGATTAATAAAATTTTTATGCAGAATTGTCCTTACATGTCTGGTATTAAAGTGTTCATGTTACAATGTAATAACAATGCCATTCAATTTTTTTTGCTTTGTTACTTGTGGATACATGTTCAAAAACAGACTTTAATCGCACATCTTCTGGCACTATGGGCTACAACTACATGATTTTGAGCGCCGGCGAGGTATGAGGCCGTTTTTTTGATGAATGTAGTGCGAGTCAGTCGCACTGAGCTGGCGCTATCGTTCGGTCCTATACAGCGTAGTACTGCGACTCAAACATCATATACATCAATGCCGGACAGTGACTGAGGCGCTCTGAAACAATGATCCATGGCTGGAAACAGCGACTACTAGCGGGTGCTCTGAAAAATGCTCTACGGACGCTCATCCGTCGCTACCTGGCGTTAGTAATGAATCAGCCTGCAAGGGTACACATATAGATGTGTCTAGGGACCGCTTGGAATCGGAAATTGCCTGTCCTATATATAATTCCAAACATAAATAGCACTATAGTGTATAGTGTAATAGTGTTAATAAAAAACACATACAGGGTAAAAAAAAAAAATGTGAGATTTTATAGCAGAATCCTTACCAAATTGACATCAACAAATCTGTACGGTCATATGAGTGCTTTCATGTTTCATGAGGTCTGTCTTCTTACTAAAACGTTCCCCACATTCGGGACAACAATGTGGCTTCACTTTTAAATGAACTTTCGAGTGAGAGGCAAGATGTTCTTTCCGGGAAAAACATTTACCGCATTCATCACAAGAATACGGCTTCTCCCCCGTATGAACTTTTTTATGTCTAATTAAACCTGATTTTCGGCAGAAACCCTTCCCGCATTCGAAACAATGAAACGTAGCCCCAGTATGAACGCTTTCATGAATGTGAAGAGCCAATTTCTCGGTAAAACTTTCCCCACATTGAGAGCAAGAAAATAGTTTGTCCTCGTTATGCGTTTTTTCATGCTGGAGGAGCGATTCCTCGAAAGAAAAACCTTTCCCGCACAGAGAACAAGAAAATGGCTTTTTCACAGTATGAAGTCTCCTGTGTTTGTGAAGCGTGGTCTTAAAAGAGAAACATTTCCCACATTCGGGACAAGAAAACGGCCTCTCTCCCGTATGAATTCTCATATGCTTGGTTAGGTTTGAATTCTCGGCAAAGCATTTCCCACATTCAGAACAGCAGTAGGGCTTTTCCCCCGTGTGAATTCTTAAATGACTGATAAGGGTTGATTTTTGGGTAAAACATTTGTCACACGCGGCGCATGAATACGGCTTCTCCCCTTGATGAACTCGTAGGTGTTTCTTGAGTTCCGATGGCTTGAAAAAGCGCTTTCCGCACGCCGCACAAGAAAATGGCTTCTCCGCCGTATGGACTCGGACGTGACTGAGGAGATCGGATTCGTGAGGGAAACGTCTCCCACACTGCGAACAAGAAAATGGCTTCGACTCTGTGTGCATTCTTTCATGACTATCAAGATAGGATTTCCGAGAAAAACATTTCCCACATTGTGAACATGAATAGGGCTTATTCAGGTCAGCGGTATGATGGGTCATTGAGTTGGATGACAGATGTGGAAGGTACAGTACGGAATGGTGGTGGCTCGGTGTAGACTGGGGCTCTCTGGACTTTTTAGTACTGTCATCTATTTTACCATCTGGGGAAATAGCAGCACGTTCCTTCATATTAGCATGGCTGTATCTTCCGTCTGAAGGAAACACGAAATAGAGACAAAGGAGGTTAAAAAGTGAAATTCCACTCTTAAAGCGGACCAAAAGTCAAAAAGAGAAAGTCTAGTAAATTGGAAAAAAACAGGCAGTGTGTGGAAACCTCCCTCCATTACAGGCAGTGTGTAGAAATCCCCCCCAATTACAGACAGTGTGTAGAAAATACCATTTTGTGAATACTCACCTGTAAAATGGGTATTATAAGTATGTCACACACCCCACTTCAGATATTAAATCATTAGTCATGGGTTATACTCACCGCCAGGTGGCACTGTTGCAGAGAAGTCCAGAAAACAACAAGCCCCTCCCGGTCTATACATACCTGGTACCTCCCAACAATTCCCCAGTATTCAAACAGCAGTAAAGACAAGGTACCAGGAAACAAACAATGGTAACCCTCAACTGTAAATAAAAAAAAAAAACATCACCATATAAAGAACCAGGATACCAAAAAGGGCGGGTGAAGTGGGGTGTGTGACATACTTATAATACCCATTTTACAGGTGAGTATTCACAAAATGGTATTATTCTAAGTATGTCACACACCCCACTTCAGATATTAAATCATTAGTCATGGGACATCCAACAGCAGTGTCCAAAAAGGGCGGGTATCCAACCAGGCAATAATGCAGAAACTCAAACCACTGCAGCCTGCAGAACCTTGCGGCCAAAAACAGCATCCGCTGAGGCCCGCACATCAACCTTATAAAACGTAGAAAAAGTATGAACCGAAGACCAGGTAGCAGCCTTACAAACTTGATCAACAGAAGCCTGGTGCTGAAAAGCCCAGGACGCACCAACCGCACGAGTAGAATGAGTAGTAACACGAAAAGGGGGATCCTTCCCCTTGGCAGAGTAGGCCCTAACAATCGCCTGACGAATCCATTTGCTACTGGAAGACTTAGCCGGAGCCAAGCCCTTCCTAGGCCCACAGGGCACCACGAAAAAGGCATCAGTCTTACGAAAAGAAGACGTAGTACGCAGATAGTACTTGACACAACGTACAACATCCAAGCAGTGCAACGCACTCTCCTTGTCATTCCGAGGCTTAGGACACAAAGAAGGAAGAACAATGTCCTGATTAAGATGAAAAGCAGAGACCACTTTAGGGAGAAAGTCTGGCTTGAATCGAAAAACCACTTTGTCCTGATGTTTCTCAAAATAAGGAGCCTGAATCGACAAGGCTACCAACTCCGAAACACGCCGAACCGAAGTGATGGCCACCAGAAAGGCAAACCTTCTGAGATCAGAGTAGACAGAGCAATATCCTGCAAAGGCTCAAAAGGAGGAGCCTGAAGAGAAGAGAGAACCAAATTCAAATCCCAAACAGGAAGCAAAGGCTTCCTAGGAGGCCGCAGATGCGAAACCCCCTGGAAAAATGTCTTGACCAAAGGATGGAGTGCAAATGACCTCTGAAAAAAGATAGACAAAGCAGAAACCTGCCCCTTCAAAGTACTCAGCTGAAGACCAGAGTCCAGCCCTGATTGAAGAAATTCCAAAATCCTAGAGATAGAAAAGACCCGGCAGGGCAAAGATCTAGCCTCACACCAATCAATATAAGATCTCCAAACCCTATAATAGATGGAAGAAGAGGATCTCTTCCTGGCACTAATAAGAGTCCGAATGACCGAATCCGAAAGACCCTCCTCCTTTAATATGGAGGTTTCAGCAGCCAAGCCGTCAAAGCCAGCGTTGGTAAACTGGGGTAACACAGTTGGCCCTGAGTGAGAAGATCCGGCCGAAGAGGCAGATCGAACTGATCCACTGCCAGACGAACGATGTCTGCTAACCACACCCGCCTTGGCCACCTTGGAGCCACGAGAATGGCGGGAACTCCTTCCAGAACCAACTTTCGCAGCACCCTGCCTAGCATGGGGATCGGAGGAAACAGATAAAGAAACCCCAGGTCCCTCCAGCTCAGGGCCATGGCATCTGCCGCCAGAGCCAGAGGATCCTGAGAAAGCGACACGAATGTCGGAAGCTTGTGATTGTGACGAGAGGCAAACAGATCCCCCTCCGGCGTCCCCCACCGGAGACAAACCGACCGAAACACCTGGGGATGGAGAGACCATTCCCCCCGGCGGGACGAACACCTGCTCAGAAAGTCCGCCTCCGTGTTTTCCACTCCTGGAATGTACACTGCCGAGATGCAAGAGACATGAGTCTCTGCCCAAACTAGGATCAGAGACACCTCTCTGTGGGCACCCAGACTGCGAGTCCCTCCTTGGTGATTGATGTAAGCAACCGCCGTCCGATTGTCCGATCGAACCTGAACCGGCAGGCCCTGTAAATGCTGCGTCAAGTGAGACAGAACCAACCTGATGGCTCTCAACTCCAGAACATTGATGGGCAAGTGGGCTTCCTGAGGGCCCCACCGCCCCCGGAACCGAAGATCCTTCCAGAAACCTCCCCATCCTGACAAACTGGCGTCCGTGGTGACAGTTTCCCAAAGCGGGGTCAGAAACGACCTGCCCTTCAGAAGATTGTCCGAGACCATCCACCACAGAAGAGACTGCCGAACCCGGGGGGACATCCGGAAGGACCGATCCAACGACCGCGGTCGCCGGTCCCAAGACGCCAAAAGATGAAGCTGAAGCGTCCTCGTGTGAAACTGCGCGAAGGGAACTGCCTCGAAAGAGGCTACCATCAACCCCACCAGTCTCATCCCTAGCCGGATGGACGACCGAGGATTGGAAAGAAGAAGCTGAGCCAATTCCTGAATCAAAAGAACCTTGGCCTGAGGGAGAAAAACTCTGTGCTGGCAAGAGTCCAAGGACATCCCCAGAAAGGTCACCACCCTGGCCGGAACCAGAGAGGACTTGGGGTAGTTGATCACCCAGCCGAACCTCTCCAGCATAGACACCACCATGCTGGTGTCCCCTTCCGCTTGGCGCCATGATGAGAAGATCGTCCAGGTAAGGCACAATGCGAATCCCCTGAGCTCTGAGCAGGGCCATCACTCCCGCCAACACCTTGGTGAACACTCTCGGAGCCGAGGTGAGGCCGAATGGAAGAGCTACAAACTGGAAATGCCAATCCTCCACCACAAAGCGAAGAAACCTCAGATGAGCCGGAAAAATCGGAATGTGAAGGTATGCATCCTTGATGTCTATGGACGTCATAAAGTCCCCCTGCCGAAGCGAACCGATCGCAGACCGCAGGGTTTCCATGCGACACTTCCGGGGACGAATAAACCGGTTGAGAAACTTCAAATCCAGGATGGGACGGAACGACCCATCCTTTTTGGGTACAGTGAAGAGATTGGAAAAATACCCGCGCCCCACCTCCGAAAGAGGGACCGGGCAAATGACTGCCAATTCCAGAAGATTCCTTACCGCCGCCAGGAGCCCCTGCGCGGCCAAAGGATCTGAAGGTACCCGAGACCTGAAGAACCTTGGAGGAGGGCGGGACTCGAACTCCAGCTTGTAACCGGCCGACACTACCTCCCGGATCCACCTGTCCGAGACCTCCTAGTCCCATACCCGGGAGAAGAGTCGCAACCGTCCCCCCACCCGTAAGGGTGAGGGCGCCCGACACTACCTCCCGGATCCACCTGTCCGAGACCTCCTAGTCCCATACCCGGGAGAAGAGTCGCAACCGTCCCCCCACCCGTAAGGGTGAGGGCGCCCCCTCATTGCTGAGCGGGCTTGGCAGCTGGCTTGGGCTTGGCGCCCCAGACGTGAACGGGACGGCCGCGGCCTCTACCCCTATTCCAACTGGCGCCCCTAGAGGCCGAGAAGCCCGCACCCCTGCCGGCTCTGGCTACCCGAAAGGACGGATTGAAGGGGGCCACCCCCGAGAGGAACGATGAAATTTCTTGCGCTGAGGTAACTTACCTCCCTTGGCAACAGAATCCAGCTTTTCACCGAAAAGCCTCAAACCCAGAAAGGGAAGAGCCGTGAGCGATCTTTTAGAATTAAAATCAGCCGTCCACTGTCTCAACCACACAGAACGGCGAATAGCCACCAACAGAGCAGTAGCCCTGCCACACATCAACATAGCATCATCCTGAGCGGCCAGAATAAATGACAAGAAGGATTCACAACGCTTAAACTCATCACAAGTAGGATCAAGATCCACACATAAGTCCCTGACAATAGACCTAACCGCCAACGACAAAAGTGCAGAAGCACAAACAGGCCTCAGAACCGAACCCGCACAGACAAAACCATGACAGGCCAACTGATCAATCCGGCGATCCTCGCCGTCCTTGAGAGAAGTCGTGTCAGGAGAATGTACAACCGCCGTATTAGACAGTCCCAAAACCGGAGCATCAACCTCGGGAGGGACAGACCAACGCTTCATCAAGTCCGCCGGAAAGGGATACTTTCTATCCCAGCTAGGCGGCACCCCAACTAGACGCGTAGGTTGCGCCCATTCCTTAAAAACAACATCCTCAAAATGCTGTTGACTGGGAAACTCCAAGCGCAGCTTGGACACCCCAAAAAGCTGACCCTTAGGCCGAGGAGCAGCTTCAGGAGGATCCAAATCCTCAAACATTTGGGCCAGAATGGAAGGCGTATCGGAAACGGGCCCCTCGGCCTGTTCACCCTCAGCGCCCAGCAACTGCTGAACCTCGGGATCCTCTAATTCCTCAACAAGCTCACCCTCTTCAAGGGGACGATCTGACCAATCCAGAGCCTCAATAACCTCCTCATCTGAGTCCGGCGGAGGCGGAGACAGGTGTTTCCGCTTAGCCGGAGCCTTCTGAGCGACCACAGCGGAAAACATTTTCTCGAGGCTGGCCAATCGGGCACATACCTCAGATTGCGAATCCCCACCCATGACAACGTCACACGGGGTCCGGAACAGGCGAGGGGGGGAGGGAGATGGCGCGGCCGAGGAAGTACCAGGCACCGGGGTGCCGGACTGGCGCTCAATGTTCCGCTGCGCACATGGAATACAGATAATGACATCATCCCCTGGGAGCGGAGTCCCACACCCCCCGCACAGCCTGGACTGTCCCGAAGGACCATTTCCGGTATCTTTGGTAGCCTCCATATGGTGAATTTATGGTATTCGCAGACCCCAGGGATTTACGCAGTAAGCGACCCGGGATGCCCCTTAATATTTCAATATATATATATATATATATATATATATATATATATATATATATCACACTGACCATGGGAATTTAGCAAAAAAACCCCAATAATGAATGTAACGGCCAAAAAACCCCAACTAGCCAGGTATATAAGACCGGGAGAGCCCTGTAGGATGGGATCCCAGGATCTGAAAAACAAGAGACAACAATCATTCCAGGCACAACACACACAGAAAAATACAGTACTTATAAAAGACAGGCCGTCCCCCCTTTAGCCACATGCCCAGAATACTGGCTAAATAGCCCTGCCATCACCCCCAGCTAGGGGGGGGGGGGGGGCAGAATCAAATTATAAAGTAATACTAATAATAGTAAACATAATCACCGCTGGGCTAACCTTAGACCCCCTGCACCATATCAAAAACCCCGCAGAAATGAACAAGAACGCCTACCTGGAGAAACTTTTTCCCCGCGGCGAAATGGCGGCCACTACCAGGCACACAGGCACACGCACCGCCAAGGAGAGAGGAGAAACGAGAGGCGGGTCCATAGAAACGCGGGAGCCGCAGTGGCCCCGCCCCTCCCCAACCGGCCAACCACGGCGCGGGCCGCGCAAGACGCGGCCCCGCCCATCTCCTACGGCGAGCTGAGCAGCGGGCGCCAGCGGGGATGGCGCCCGCATAAACCATCAGGCAGACCGGCGGCACATATGCCGCCAGGTCCCCCCGCCAAGCAACAACCGCCGCGAGCGCCGGGAAGGTCCTCGGCACTCCAACATCCAGGCGGGCCTGCGGCGCAATTCCACACAGGAATCCCGTCAAAAAACGGGCGCCAAAGCATGGCGCCCGCCCAATGTACCCCAAGCGGCGGGCCGGTGAACCCTCGCCCGACCCGCCCCAATACAGGAAAATAAAGGCAGAGGGCCAGGAAAACCCCACAAACATAAAAGGATCAGGCAGAACGGACGGGCCAACACCGCACAGGCCACCCGTCCCTGTCTCACACACACACACACACACACACAAACAGTCACACATACAGACCAGCACATTAAAACCTAAAGGAAGAAAACGCAATTCTTAGCTGGGCTAGAACCTTAGCCTCTGTACTATATCTAAATGCTCTACCTGATGAGCCATTCAGCCTGCTACCTAAAGTGATATGAGAGCAGGGGCATCCCACGTCCGGATCACCACTCCGGATTACCGCTATGCCCCATGATATGGGGGTCGAGCGGAGGAGCTAATCTCCTAGGCACCTAAAGTGCCATCTACCCTTGCCCGGCCTACAGCCTAAGCTGGGAGGCTACCAGTTAAAACAAGGGGATTAAAACAAACAGAGCCGGGCAGAATAGACCATGGGGGGGGGGGGCTGGGGTGTTACCCTGGCTACCTGCAAGCAGGAGACTTCTTTCTTCTGTCTTGTCGCCACCTTGCAGAGAAGAACACTGGGGAATTGTTGGGAGGTACCAGGTATGTATAGACCGGGAGGGGCTTGTTGTTTTCTGGACTTCTCTGCAACAGTGCCACCTGGCGGTGAGTATAACCCATGACTAATGATTTAATATCTGAAGTGGGGTGTGTGACATACTTAGAATATCCCCCCCCCCCCCCATTACAGGCAGTGTGTGGAATCCTCCTTCCATTACAGGAAGTATACAGCATCCCCCATTACAGACAGTGTGCAACGCCCACCGACTGGCAGGAGCCAGCGAGGAATGAGGAAGATCGGCAATGCAGGAATCGCTGCCAGTCAATGGAGAAACTGCGGATGGGTAGGGTAACTGATCCCCCCCATTGAAGGCAGTGTGCCACACACCATCACAGGCAGTGTGCGTCATTCCCACCCACATCACAGGCAGTGTGCGTCACCCCCCTCATCACAGGCAGTGTGCGTCACCCCCCTCATCACAGGCAGTGTGCGTCACTCCCATCATCACAGGCAGTGTGCGTCACCCCCCCATCATCACAGGCAGTGTGCGTCACCCCCCCATCATCACAGGCAGTGTGCGTCACCCCCCCATCATCACAGGCAGTGTGCGTCACCCCCCCATCATCACAGGCAGTGTGCGTCACCCCCCATCATCACAGGCAGTGTGCGTCACCCCCCCATCATCACAGGCAGTGTGCGTCACCCCCCCATCATCACAGGCAGTGTGCGTCACCCCCCTCATCACA
Source organism: Gastrophryne carolinensis (assembly GCA_027917425.1). Taxonomy (NCBI): domain Eukaryota; kingdom Metazoa; phylum Chordata; class Amphibia; order Anura; family Microhylidae; genus Gastrophryne; species Gastrophryne carolinensis. The sequence goes on from CM051237.1 coordinate 26,378,497, forward strand.
GGCAGTGTGCGTCACCCCCCTCATCACAGGCAGTGTGCGTCACCCCCCTCATCACAGGCAGTGTGCGTCACCCCCCTCATCACAGGCAGTGTGCGTCACCCCCCTCATCACAGGCAGTGTGCGTCACCCCCCTCATCACAGGCAGTGTGCGTCATCCCCCTCATCACAGGCAGTGTGCGTAACCCCCCCCATCACAGGCAGTGTGCGTCACCCCCCCCCCCCATCACAGGCAGTGTGCGTCACCCCCCCATCACAGGCAGTGTGCGTCACCCCCCCATCACAGGCAGTGTTCGTCACCCCCCCCCCATCACAGGCAGTGTGCGTCACCCCATCACAGGCAGTGTGCGTCACCCCATCACAGGCAGTGTGCGTCATCCCCCTCATCACAGGCAGTGTGCGTAACCCCCCCCCATCACAGTCAGTGTGCGTAACCCCCCCCCCATCACAGTCAGTGTGCGTCACCCCCCCCATCACAGGCAGTGTGCGTCACCCCCCCATCACAGGCAGTGTGCGTCACCCCCCCATCACAGGCAGTGTGCGTCACCCCCCTCATCACAGGCAGTGTGCGTCACCCCCCCATCACAGGCAGTGTGCGTCACCCCCCTCATCACAGGCAGTGTGCGTCACCCCCCCATCACAGGCAGTGTGCGTCACCCCCCTCATCACAGGCAGTGTGCGTCACCCCCCCATCACAGGCAGTGTGCGTCACCCCCCTCATCACAGGCAGTGTGCGTCACCCCCCATCACAGGCAGTGTGCGTCACCCCCCATCATCACAGGCAGTGTGTGTCACCCCCCATCATCACAGGCAGTGTGTGTCACCCCCCATCATCACAGGCAGTGTGCGTCACCCCCCCCCCCATCACAGGCAGTGTGCGTCACCCCCCTCATCACAGGCAGTGTGCGTCACCCCCCCCATCACAGGCAGTGTGCGTCACCCCCCCCCATCACAGGCAGTGTGCGTCACCCCCCCATCACAGGCAGTGTGCGTCACCCCCCCATCACAGGCAGTGTTCGTCATCCCCCCCCCCCCATCACAGGCAGTGTGCATCATCCCCCCCCCCCCCATCAGGAGCGTCACCCCCCCCCATCACAGGCAGTGTACAGAATCCCCCACATAACAGGCAGCGTACAGAATCCCCCACATAACAGGCAGCGTACAGAATCCCCCACATAACAGGCAGCGTGCAGAATCCCCCACATAACATGGAGAGTGCAGAATCCCCCCCAAGCATTACAGGCAGTGTGCAGAATTCCCTGCATTACAGGCAGCGTGTGGCGCAGTGTGTCTAGGCCCAACGACCATTATTTTCAATGGACACCAGCCCCCCCAACATCCCCCAGAACGCCCAATATCCTTAACTTTACTACAAGACGGGAAAGGGGTCCAACGATTGGCCGCCAGGTGGTCAGGTGGGCGGGGCATTCTGAGGACGCGACCATGGCCCACCTGAAGGGCACCAATGAACATACTGAACACCCAGGACTCCAAACCACATTTCAAAGGGATAGAAAAAAATCCAGCTTTCTTTACCACTACTGTGGTGCAAACAGGCCACGCCTACCCAGCATATTTACATATAGGACCAGTATTTTTTACTCACCTGCACCAATTACTATAGTGACTACATTGTTTTCTTCCTCCTCCTCATACCAATCATCACTCCTCATGTCAGTTTCTTTTTCTCCCGATCCATCATCGCCCAGCGAAGATCTTTCTGTGGTCTCCTCCGCTCCACTAATTTCCTTACAGAGATCTCTGCTGGAGTCCGTATGTCTCAAATCCTCCGGAACAAGCTCCGCTTTTTCAATCTTCATCTGATCAAACAAATCATGTGAGGGCCTCAAAATACAATTCTGTGAGAATCTTACCTGTACAATTGGTATTATATGCATACAGCACGTCCTGGTCCAGACATATTCATAACGTATGGGTATACCTCCGCCTTCAGCGCCGTGCACTGCAGATCATGAAGAAAACAAGCTCCTCCCGGCCCTACATATACCGGAGGACCTCCCACAATCCCCAGCATTGAAAAGCAGTGAGAAGAGAAGCCAGGAGAAACAAAAGCACCCAGAATAACTGGCAACAATACCAAGTGATCACAATCACCATACAGAGGATCCAGAACAAGTGAAACCAGGGTGGGGTGGAGCAGGACGTGCTGTATGCATATAATACCAATTCTACAGGTGAGATTCTCACAGAATTGTATTATTCTAAGCATACAGCACGTCCTGCTCCAGACATATTGATAACGTATGGGACATCCAATAGCAGTGTCCATAAATAGGGTGGGATCCCCATGAGAAGGCACAGCCAACAGTAAAGCGCTGTCACCCTTAACCATGCTATTAAGCAACGAGAGCAATGCTCTAACCTCAACCTTTGAACCTTGTAAAGGGAGAACTGAACACAAGCATCGGACTAGCCAGCCTGCTCGCCAGAACACAGTGCTAAAAGGCCCAAGCTGAGCACCAATAGAAAAAGAACGAAAAACAATAGGGAGGAATAATCTTCCCTTAAAAGAATAGACCAGAGCCACAGCTCAATCATGCTACTACAAACGAAGTTAGCCATGGCAACTCAAAACTTTCCCCAACGGGGAACACAAGTCCAGGTCATGGATGGAACCAGCAGTAATGCTAACAACAATACTTGGCAGAGGCCGAAGAGTACTTCAAGACCGAAAGGTCACTCAACCGAATAAGATCAACCAGAGGGCCCTATGCCCATGGAAGCAATCAAACCGGTGCTTCAAAAAGGGGACACCTGTAGGCCCCAAAAGGTAAAATCCCTATCAGGGACAGAGACAGGTCAGACAGGCCTCTAACCCCAGTAGAGGGCACAGATCCCTTTATCTCGTATTAAATTAGGCAATAGCCCAGAGACCAGAGGATCAGGGTCAAGGCAGAAGGAAAACAAACATCGACTGGATCCAAATTGGTATAAGGCGGGCACCCTTACCACATGGTATAGAGCTATATAACAAGGTAAACCGAGCCATTCTCAATGGTACTTCTGACTGGAGCAACCGCCCCGGGAAAACAACCTAATGGAGAGGGCAGGTCAGACAAGGACCTGAATAAGGCCCATGGGAACCCTTAGCGGGGCATTAGAATAAATCATCCCCCAATGGAAACTAGGAATCCCCCAGGAATGTACCTGAGCAGACCCTGAAGAATGCGCAACCAAAAAATTGGATCAAGCTTTGTAATAGATGAACAGGGCAGGTCCAAACCCTAGGCCAAACCAAGTAGTGAGCCAATACCGAACACTGTTAACAGGTCCCTAGTCCCGGGAACAGAGATCGTCCCGCCAGGGAAGGAGCTTAGACCCAGCAAAACAGTATGTACCACATAACCTAACATAGCGTGGCAGAAGGAAGAAAACGAAGAGACAGAACAAGTCCTTACACTACAAGGAAATGGACACCCCGAGATCTGTCAACTCCAATGGGGTAAGGCCAAAGGCCTGCCAACGCTAAGGTGGACCTAAGGAAAAGGCACCTTACTTGTGTCAATAGGCCTCTAGCGAGAACATACATTCCTACTGTTCTCGGCAGAAACCCCTGCATACCAACACCCCGCTTGGCCACCCAGGCCCCTAGCATAAGGGTGCTGCTTGGTGTCAGAGACTAGCGCAAGTCCCCCCCCTCCCCCCACGCTAACATTTTTTCAAGCAAAATATCCAGCTAGAACCACTAACCCCCACCAGGGCAGACCAATCCGGCCAATAACAGGGTAGAACCCTGCGATAAAGACGGGGTCCAACGGAACCCTTGTCAGTGTGAGCTCCACTTGACAACAGAGATCCTCCCACGGGAGGGATACTACTGGAAGGATAAGGAATATTAATTCCCCCCAAGGGGGAATCAGGGCTCCCCTGGAATATAGCCAGGCCCAAGAATTCCCTGGGAACGAGGAACAATCACTGTCCTACCATGGACAAAGGTCCCCCGATTGGGCAGGTACTAAGAAGGGGTAGTCCCCGAATGCTCGTAGGTAGCCGGATGCTTCGAGATCCCTCCTAGGAACCACCTGAGGTTTCAGAAGAGAAAGACCCCCTTTGGCATCCTGCCAAATTAGATACCATGGTAACCTCCAACGGGGAAAAAACAACCAGGTAGGGAATGCTCCCTGACGGTACTCCCGAGTAAACCAGCGGACGAATAAACGCCTCTACAAGGAGAATGTAACAGACCTAGACCCAGGGTACAAACCCCTCATCCAGGACTAATGGCTAGAAGCCTCGGAGCCCAAAGATCACGGAGACAATGATGTCAAAGGACCAGCCGCCAACTGGCGCACCAGAAGCAATTCAGACTGGAGAATAACTAGACAGGACGGAGGACCGGAGGCCTCATACCGGTAAAGTCCTTATAGCCAAGGAAAAAAGGCACTAGGTGAAGCCTAATCCAGGTACAACCAGTAACTAGAGGATGGAACAGAGTAGGGCCAGAGTTCGCCCAGGTGCAACCAACAACTCCTTCGTGAAGGAACAGGAGGGCCTGATAGGTCCCCTGGTAGATGCCCCCTGGTGTCGTGTGAGACATCACACCTTCCCAGAGACTAGCGCGCACACGGGCGCAACAGGGAACTCAGCCTAAGCCTCAACGGTGTCAGTGACCCCCGATACCCAGCAGTAGTGGGCACAATGTCCAGAAGACTCCTTGGAATCTAGAAAAAACTGAACACGCCACAAGCGGCCGGAGGACCCCTGGAGCATGGGGCACACAGCCTTGTCAAGGGTGCCAAGCTGAATGCTTATGGATACAGATGCCACACCCCCCTAGGGGTTAGGCAGATAGACTCCCTCATCCTTGAAGGGAGGAAGAGGCAGACCCGCTCAGGGGCCCCAGTTTCTACATGAAAATGGCGTTCTGCAAGGAAGCCATACCTGACAGGCCCAGTAAAGCCTGCACCCATACCTGAAGGAAGGCATGGGACCATAGTCCTCCTGATCGACTCAGGGAAGGACCACCCAGCAAACACTATCCCATATCTCCTAAAGCCACTAGGACGAGGCAGTAAGCCTCCTGATAGGAGTAAGGTGCTGTGGTCATCCCCTCACCCAGGTGGGTGAGGGCGTCCCATCATGCATGAGGTTTTTCAGGGAAGGAAACGGGCTTAGCCCGGCCAGAGGGCCCCGGGCATTGAGCGTCACTCCTGGGACAAGATACCGAACCAGCCCCTGCAGGGGGAATCCCCGGTTCCTGCTTAACAGTATGATATGGGGGAGGAGGGGTATCCCTGCTCCGCGGGGGGCGCAACGGCCGCCTCTGACTGGGTGGACTGTCTTGTTTCTCAAATAGGTCCAGACGGGCCCCAAACAGGTGGTGCCCTCTAAAGGGGAGCCCCGTCAGGGTCCTTTTAGCGTCATCGTCTGCCCCCACTGACGAAGCCAGAGCAGGCGACGTATAGCCACCACTTGGGCAGAAGTCCTCGCACACATTTTGATGGTGTCATCCAGAGCCAAAAGGATAAATTTAACAAAAATATCGCAGCTAGAGAGTGTGTAAAACACCTCCCAGGGTAAATCTTCAGGCTGATGCTCCAGCATCTTTCTTATAAGAGTCCTAGCGGCCACTGCCGTGATAGCCGCGGCACAGACAGGGCGCAGCACCGTGCCTGCACAGGCAAAGGCGTGGGAAGCAAGCCTATCGATGCGCCGATCCTCGGCATCCCGCAGGGAGCTGTAAGCCGGAGCTGTTAGGAAGGGGGGGTTAGTAACCCCAATAATCGGTGCGTCCACTAATGGTGACGAGAACCAAATATCTACCATCTCGGGGGGAAAAGGGTATTTCCAATCCAGTCCTCCGGGGGCCTTTGAAGAGCAGCGGGACATTCCCACTCTAAGTACGAGAGCATGGAAGTGAGCCTGTTCGAGGAACTCCAAACGCGCAGGCGCAGTATGGAAGCACCCCCCTCTCGGCCTGGAGACTGCACCGGGAGGCGAAATGGACAATACATTAAAAATCCTGAGTAACATCCCGCCAATATCAAGCTGGTCCCAGTCGGCCTGAGCAGCATCATCCTGACCCCTCGGCCTCTCGTCAGAGGAACCTAGGTCAGAGAAAAGGTCCCCCTCTTCCGACGTGGCGCTAGCACGTGTAGAAAAGGACTCCTCAGAGCCCATAGCACGAAGCCGCGGGAGTCCAAGGTCGTTGTCTATCCGGACCCATCCGGCCGGACAAACCCTCCACAATCTGGCCCAGCGTGGGCCGTCTAGGAGAGGTATATATTTGTAACTCGCCACTTGTACAAGACTCAACAGGAGTGAGGTTTGGAGAAGGGGAAAGGGACGAGAAGGAGCGAGGTACAACCGCAAGCGTCGCTCGCACTTCCAGCGTCTGTTCAGAACATGACGCGCAGACCCGTGCCCCGTCCGCCACAGCATGGGGGAGACCGCACGATATACACAGCTGGTCCTGTCCCAGAGGGACCCCGGTAACACAATCCTGAGATGCCTCCATATGGTGATTGTTTAAAGATAGGCTATGAATAGGGATTTATGCAATAAGCAACCCTGGATGCCCCAACTACCCGCTGATCAATGTGGGAGATTTTGGGAAGGCCCGCTCCTTATACGTATGAGTATAGCTATGTATATGTATATAATAAATATATGTATATAGATATATATGGATATGAGGCCGGGAGAGGCCACCGGGAACTCAGCGTCTGAAAGATGGACAGACAATAATAAGAGGGATTCGCCCGCAAGGGCACTTACAGCTCAAGTGGAGGAGGAGACCGCCACGACGCGTGCGCGTGAAGCTAACCAAAATGGCGCCCCGCGAAACTCGAAGGGCGGGCTAAATACTCCGCCATGACTCAAGGCGCGCCGAACTAAGGCCCCGCCCATTCTAAAGAGCGCGAAGCTCTGAGGTAAAAATAAAGCAAGGATGCAACCACTAGCCTAACGTTCCATAGAGCGGACACAGACAAAAAAGCGCTGGCACCGCGGCATCAAGATTATGTGGCAATCATGTAAAAACGCATAGCAGCCGAGAAAAAGGAGCAAGCAGCGCGGCTCTGACATCTCTGATCTAATAAAGGGCAGAATAGAGGCCACGAGCGTGACACACCAGTACACTGGGACCGCCACACGCGTACCCTCCCCCCCCCCTTTATTTTTCCCCTAAGTGGATGGGGAAATGAAGGATAATAGCGACCCGATAAAGGGTCCAGTGCTACACGGGGTACAGGGCAATAATGCGGGAGGGGCATACCTTGGAGGCTCACCATCAGCCTAAACCGCCTACCCTATGGTGGGGGATTGCGGTGGAGTCTAGCTCCATAAGCACACAAGGTGCTGCCTACCTTCACCCGACCATCACAGCCCAGGCTGGGAGGCATTGTGATTCAAAAAGGACGGGTGGGAATAGTCCCGCAGGGCCTCGGGCTGTAAAGCCCCGCTCGCCTGCGAGAGCGTGATACTTGTGTCTTCGCAGTTCAAGCACTGCAGAGAAATCTGGGGATTGTGGGAGGTCCTCCGGTATATGTAGGGCCGGGAGGAGCTTGTTTTCTTCATGATCTGCAGTGCACGGCGCTGAAGGCGGAGGTATACCCATACGTTATGAATATGTCTGGAGCAGGACGTGCTGTATGCTAATAATATACTCACTATCAACATAATACATGTTACAATGCAGAAAGGAGGACTATGAATGTAAATAACTATACCTCCCAAGAGGAATCCTGGAAATAAAGAGGGCGGGGAGATCTCTGGTGTATATACCTGATAATGGTGCGGTGCGACTTCCTGTGTGGAATCCTGGGAATAAAGAGGGCGGGGAGATCTCTGGTGTATATACCTGATAATGGTGCGGTGTGACTTCCTGTGTGGAATCCTGGGAATAAAGAGGGCGGGGAGATCTCTGGTGTATATACCTGATAATGGTGCGGTGTGACTTCCTGTGAGGAATCCAGGTAATAAAGAGGGCGGGGAGATCTCTAGTGTATATACCTGATAATGGTGCGGTTTCCTGTGTGGAATCCTGGGAATAAAGAGGGCGGGGAGATCTCTGGTGTATATACCTGATAATGGTGCGGTGTGACTTCCTGTGTGGAATCCTGGGAATAAAGAGGGCGGGGAGATCTCTGGTGTATATACCTGATAATGGTGCGGTGTGACTTCCTGTGTGGAATCCTGGGAATAAAGAGGGCGGGGAGATCTCTGGTGTATATACCTGATAATGGTGCGGTGTGACTTCCTGTGTGGAATCCTGGGAATAAAGAGGGCGGGGAGATCTCTGGTGTATATACCTGATAATGGTGCGGTGTGACTTCCTGTGTGGAATCCTGGGAATAAAGAGGGCGGGGAGATCTCTGGTGTATATAACTGATAATGGTGCGGTGTGACTTCCTGTGTGGAATCCTGGGAATAAAGAGGGCGGGGAGATCTCTGGTGTATATACCTGATAATGGTGCGGTGTGACTTCCTGTGTGGAATCCTGGGAATAAAGAGGGCGGGGAGATCTCTGGTGTATATACCTGATAATGGTGCGGTGTGACTTCCTGTGTGGAATCCTGGGAATAAAGAGGGCGGGGAGATCTCTGGTGTATATACCTGATAATGGTGCGGTGTGACTTCCTGTGTGGAATCCTGGGAATAAAGAGGGCGGGGAGATCTCTGGTGTATATACCTGATAATGGTGTGGTGTGACTTCCTGTGCGGAATCCTGGGAATAAATACGATGGGGGGAAGATCTTTGGTGTATATACCTGAGAGTGGTGCGGTGCGTCTTTCTGTGTGGAACCCTGGGAATAAAACGGGCGGTGAGATGTCTGTGTAGTCCGACACCTGATTGGCTTCTTCTTGTGATCCATGGGATGGATCTCCCCGGTCTCCTCTTTTGGCTCTTCTTTAATAGAATGATGAAGCTGAGCTATAACTCCACCCTAAAGATGACATCATAACACCATTTACAAAAAAGAATTCAATAGATATTTTTTTTGAGAGAAGAAATAATCAGTAACAAGCACCATTTTCGTTATCAGTAACATTGAGATAATTCTTACGGCATTCAGTGTTATAGCATACAATCTTTACATAACAAAAGTCACAGACAAATAAGAACATTGTGACAGTGCTTGTGGCGACACTACTGTAATTCATCTCCATATTTACAATATAGCAAACAGTATCTACTATCTTAAACTTGGTTAAACCTGATGTGTCAACCCCGACATTTGCTTCGTAACCTTTTGCATTAAACTAAACAACAACCTGCTGATGACCTGCAGCCTGCCCCCCCCCCCCCCCCAATCCGACGACAAACTACCCAGAGAGGTCGAGTCTGGCGCAGGAGGAACCTATATAAGAATAGAGAGAAAGGAAGGTAAAGGACAAACAGAGCAGGAGAGGTAGAAAAGTGGGTGGGGGGGGGGGGAACAAGGGGTCTCCACCCCCCCCCACGGAGGCCAGAGGGGTACAGCATTAGATGTACTGTTTGTACGAATTTTTGGAACCTGAACCAAAGAGAGGTGTACTTTGTTATCTTGTCGTTCTTTGTGTAAAAGTTTTCCTCTAGTTCAGAAATGTGATCTATTTGCGGAAAACCATTGAGAGATTGTGGCTGCCTGGTTGCTTCTCCATAGCCTAGGTATGAGAGTTTTAGCTGCATTAAACAGGTGTATTGTGAGAGTCGATCTATAAAACACAGGTTTAATGTCGGGTGATGTTGGAGTAGGGCCCAGGCAGGGTTTGTGGGAGCTATAAGGCTATCCGCTTTCTTCAGAACCTGTTCTACTCTTGTCCAAAAAGGAGTGGACACCCAGGCAGGAGCACCAAATATGTAGAAGATCCCTTGAGGCAGCACCGCATCTCCAACAAGTGTTCGGAGAGCCCATGAATATTCTATGGATGACGTCAGGGGTGCTGTACAAGCGAGTTAGGATTTTATAATTAAGTTCCTGGGTGCTTAAGACACCCCAGCGAAGTGGTGGAGGACCACGCAGCGTGTCGGTGAGGTAAGTGGGGAGGACAGTGGGCTTGGCTGGGGATTTGAATATATTGATCTTATATGGATTCATTGTATGATTTCTAAATAGGGTGTGTGTGGATGGCGCTTATTTGATCTGATGTAGGCACTACCTAGGTTACTATTAGAGTAGATGCACTATCTCTGCTTTGCACATGGCACTTTACTTTAGAGTTTTTTGGTTTGCATGATTTGCACGATTTTTTATTTTTGATAACTGCAAGTTCTTAGCAGTATCTTTGCACTTTGGATAGGACACACTTCTATATTAGGCACTAGGCACTTTTGCACTTCTCATAAGCGCCATTTGCACATTGTTGATATATATATTGGACTAATAATTGGATATATATTGGACTGAATTACTTACTGGCTAAATTTACAGCCCCAAGTTCCTCCCCACTTTTTGGGTTTAATTATATGTTTTTTAATTGTGTGTATGTAGTATTGTTTGTATGTAGGATTACATGTATGTACTCTATTTTTCTAATAAAATTGTATTAATGAATATAGGAGTGTGCAACTAATATTGTGGATCTATAGGTGGGCTAGCCCTGGAGTCCCACCAGGTACAAAGGGTATATATGGAATGGTCCCTCTAGTTAGCACCTGCTGGTTAGTGTTGATAAAGGTTGTGCATACCTAGTAGGTGGATTTCCTGGGTGCTTAAACTAATTTATAAGCATTTATGAGCCAGAAGGCAAATGTTAACCCATTATGTGTCGGTGAAAGTCAGGTTCAGATCTAGTTCCCATTTTGTTTTCCTATCTGCTAGTAAGCCCTAGTCCGTATCTGAGAAAGAGACTATTAAAAACAGCTCCGAGGGCCTCTTTGATTTGGTCTAGGACAGTGATACTCAACTGGCGGACCGGGGTCCAAATGCGGACCTCAGCGTCTGATTTCCGGACCCCTACCTCGACAGCTCTGCACTCAGGGCTGCAATATGAAGTACTGCACAGACGGGAAGTGGCATTGCAAGGTACGCACAAACTTTGGTTTTCAGTCTCTAGGCCTTTTTTCGAATCCTTTTCACCCGCCCCAGCTCAGCCCCATTTATGCTTGTCCCACCATCTCGCCCCCCCCCAGCTCAGCCCCATCCATTCCTGCCCCCCAGCTTTGCCCCATCCAACCCAGTCTCTCTGCCCCACCCATTCCTGTCCTCCCAGTTTACCCATCCAATCTTCGGCCTCCCAGCTTCGCCAATCCATCACTCTTAATTTCAGCTCAAGCCATCTACCCCCCTCCCAGTGTGCTGATTTCTAACTATCCTACCCCCCTGTGACAGCCCTCCGCCCAGACCTTCACCTCTCACCGGATGCCTTTAATTGGACCTTTACAAAAAGTGGTTAAGTACCCCTGGTCTACGACGATGGATTTGGATATACCTCTTACCCCAATGTTGCACCGTCTGACTCGATTATCTAGGTCTTCGAGGTGCCTCTGCATGGAGATCATTGGCCTGGAAATAAGAGTAGAGGTCTCACACAGCTGCATCTTCCACCTTATCTAGGCGTGCTGACAGCCCCTGCATCTTGCTACTGGTGTCAGCCAGGGCTTCCGAGATTTCAATGTTCGATAGCTGCTATCTGTGTCAGATCCGCTCTCGTCAGCAGCTGTCTGATGTAGGAATGTAAACTCTGATCTTCACAGGCACCATCTTGGATACAAGTCCACAGCAAAGGAACGCCAGCCACATGGTTTGGTTAGTTAAAATCATCCTCCTTTATTGAACATCGTGGTTAAAAGCCATTAAAGCACATGTAAAGAGCCGACCCCGCGTCTACGCGTTTCGAGCAAACGCTCTTAATCATGATTAAGAGCGTTTGCTCGAAACGCGTAGACGCGGTGTCGGCTCTTTACATGTGCTTTTTGTCTTACCTGCTGTAATGGCTTTTAACCACGATGTTCAATAAAGGAGGATGATTTTAACTAACCAAACCATGTGGCTGGCGTTCCTTTGCTGTGGACTTTGATCGCTTCGGGAGGTGAGCTCTCCTTGCCTGGTGCCTATTGTTTGGAGTTTGCTGCAGAAACATTTGGTCTGAGGCTGGCATCTAAGACATTTACTATGACCATCTTGGATACAGCCATGCTGGGCTCCTCGGGTCTTTGCATCATGAAAATCTCAGGCATGTTTCTGCCCAGCTGCGTGTTGGGATTCCTGTGGGTTCTTTGCGATCTGTATAGTCCCTTCTGCCTGCACCGCAGCGTATGGCCGCCCCCCACGACATACAGGTGGGATTGCACGCTACCCTTCCGTGGACATTGGGATTCATTAGAAGGCATTGGACCGCGGACACTCTGCATTTTACATACCGAGTTTACTGAGTTGAAGTACTGCCGTCACATCCGCAATTTAGTTCTGATCTCAGGTATTTCCTTAATATATAGGCAGTTGATATAGGGGCCTTAATTGATTTAAAACCAATCAATGTTTTTTTTTTCTATTCCAGACGTGTAGTTAATCTGATGTTGAATCATGTACAATTACCATGTGAAATTATGGTGATGTTTGGCGATGAAGAAGCCCATTGGGGCGAAACTAGTCTGCCTTCACCCACTATCAAGTTTTATTGAACACATTGATCAGTTGTTTTCTCATATTTTTAATGCTGATTTGGAGATATTAATTGATTTAATCATGTTGTACATATTGGAGCAATGTAATAATTACGTCTAGTAATCATGTTCAATGACCTAGGAACAGCATTCTAGATGGTGCGACACCAGAATTGCGACAACAATAGGTCACTTCCTTTTAATGTATGAATTAAATAAAGGTATTAAGGATTTTAACTGTACCTTGAACGTGTAATTAATACAGAGGGTTGGTCGAACTCAAAGGTCTACTTGTACCAGTTGTGGCTTACCTATGTCCAACAGAATAGTATCTTTGATCTTACCTAAATAGACCGTGAGTACGTACCAGCCCACAATCGGAGTATCGCTAGAGGTGTGGGGAAGTTGGTGCCCCTAGGTGGGACTTATCCGACATCCCCTTAGCAATTGCTTGCTTGGTTCTTCGCGATCTCCCAATCATGAAATAGGGGCAAATTCAACCCGTTGCTCTGGAGCGACGTCAATCAGGCAGTCATCCATCCCACGCGCCAAGCCACACTGCGCCTAACACCATAATTATGACAGTAGGACAGCGTTCCCCAACCCTCTCTCCGAGAGCCACCAACATGTTTTGCAGATCACCACCCAGTAGCACAGGTGAAGTCATGAACCAGAGCTTCAGAGCTCTACAAAACATTAGATGTTGGTTGCGGTTTACGCTTTCTTCCACGACCCTCTCGGCCGGATATTCACTCTACCTGCTCATTCTTATGGCTTTGTTATCCCCCTTATCCCTCCCTCCACTCCCCAACCTCTTATTCTCATTCTCTCGTTTCTCCCCCATCTCTTCATTCTCATGCTCTTGGTTCGTTATCCCTCTAATTCCTCCTTTTTTTCCCTCTTATTCTTCTTCTATCTGCTGGCTCTCTCTCTCTTCCCCCCGCCCCATTTCTCTTTCCGTCCCTCCCTCTTGCCCGCTATATCCCCTGGTTATCCCCGTGTTGCTTTGCAGTCCCTATGTTTGCGTATGTAATTTGCTCATTTACTACTGTTACTGATTAGCGCTTCTGTACAGCAATGGCACCCTTGAGCCTGCGTGGACAGGATCGTGAAGCGCTCCCCAAAACGTCGCAGCCCCCCTCCGCTTGGGACCTGCGACGCCTAGGTGTGCCCACGTACTGGAGACTGCAGTGGCGGCCGTGATCCAATAGGAACGCGGCTACTGCTGCGTCACCAGTTGCTGGACGGACATCGCCGCCCGGCTGTCATCACTCCCGTCCCTCCATCAGACAGGGAAACCGGCGCTCGCAGACATGCGAGCTGCGGCTGGCGGTGGCGGGGCTCCGCAGCGTTTGGAGCCCTGATGGGTGCAGGTAAGTAGTCTCTGCATTACTTTGTTATTTTTATTATTCTTGTCACTTACTATGCGTATCGAATGCCCGCTGATGTCACTATGATGTCAGGCGGGAATTTTGAACTGTTCTATTAATTAACTGATGTAACTGCAACAGCACAGCTTGTCAGTCTACCTTGAGAAAGGGGGCGCTTCGACCCCCGAAACGTTGGTTACTAAAAGACTTTAGATTGTTTGAACAAAAATGGCGATGGGATTCGTTTGTGCTCAAATATAACATATTGCATCATCATCAGGAGCGCCGGTCCTCTTTGTTCACTGGATTTAAAGCAGGGCTGTGGAGTCAGTAGATAAATGTTCCGACTCTCCTCAGTTTTTTTGACTGCCGACTCCGACTCCTCTGTATTAATATGTGAATGTATTTTATACATTGCTTGAAGGAAAGAAAGGCAACATACATGTCATTACTTCTAGCAGAGAGAGGTAGTTGGGCAGAAGCTGCCTTCTCCTTTCTGTGTGCTGATCTTCTGCTGAAGATAGGGCAGTGGGAGGAGCCAGAAAGGGGCCTTTATTATAAAACATGATTTCCCTAGTAGAATCCCATAGTCATGTTTAAAGTTTAAGCTAACAATCGCAGTTTACAAGTTTTTATAGCCTTTTGCTGAATGACAGCAGTTTTTCCAATGGTACAGCTTCAGTCTTGACCCTCCATTCCCTTCACTTATACAAGTGTCTCTAGTCCTTTACTTAATCCCTTATCAGTGAGAGGCTCGGTTACCCATGGGTTCCCTGTAACAGCAGAACACAGCACTATGCAAAGTATAAGTATTGCCGCTTCTAATTGTGCGTTGCGTGCCATATAGTGAAGCACATGAAAAGCTTCTTCACGGTCACTTAACGTGTTCGTTTTGCGGTTACGTGAGGCACTGCATGCATTGGTCTTTATTCTTACAATAGAGAAGTCATTCATTATAACTTTTTGTGAATTGGGACATTTAAACTTGCTAAATCAAAATGTAGTAGGAGTCGGAGTCGGTGCATTGTTTGCCGACTCCGACTCCAGGTACCCAGAATTTCCTCCGACTCCGACTCCTCGACTCCGACTCCACAGCCCTGCTTTAAAGCGGTGCCTACGCGGTCCTGGCACCCGACAAAAATGAATGTGTAAGAGTGCACAAGCTACCCCCAACTCTGTTGGTGGCTCTCAAGGAGAGGGTTGGGGAAACACTGAATCAGAGCTGATACAACTGATCTATGAAAGATGCGGTCTGCGGGAGGGGAGATTTTCTTATGGGACGAACAAAGGATGATGGAGAGAAGAAGTGTATATAGGGGAGCAGGGGCTATAAACGGGTATATACATGGGCTATATATGGGTGGAGGAGTCTATATAGACCACACCTACCCTCATTGCACAAGTGCATATCACACGGTTGTGCTTCACCCAATAAGACTTTAAAGCGGACCAACAGTCAAAAATTACTTAATCCGGAACTTCACCCTGAATGAGAGTCAAAATTATAAGTTTCCCCTCGCCCTGTACATACAGATTGCCCACATTAATCTGGACCTTCACCCTGAATCCTCCACCCTGTACATACAGATTGCCCACATTAATCCGGACATTCACCCTGAATAAGAGCCTATCTTATATGTTTCCCACACCCTGTACATACAGATTGCCCACATTAATCCAGACCTTCACCCTGAATAAGAGCCTATCTTATATGTTTCCCACACCCTGTACATACAGATTGCCCACATTAATCCGGACCCTCACCCTGAATAAGAGCTTATCTTATATGTTCCCCCCCCCCCCCCAGTACATACAGATTGTCCACATTAATCCGGACCCTCACACTGACTAAGAGTTTATCTTATAGGTTTCCTCCACCCTGTACATACAGATTGCCCACATTAATCCAGACCTTCACCCTGAATAAGAGCCTATCTTATATGTTTCCCCCACTCTGTACATACAGATTGCCCACATTAATCCGGACCTTCCCCCCGAATAAGAGCCTATCTTATATGTATCCTGTACATACAGATTGCTCACATTAATCCAGACCTTCACCCTGAATAAGAGCCTATCTTATATGTTTCCCACACCCTGTACATACAGATTGCTCACATTAATCCGGACCTTCACCCTGAATAAGAGCCTATCTTATATGTTTCCCACACCCTGTACATACAGATTGCTCACATTAATCCGGACCTTCACCCTGAATAAGAGCCTATCTTATATGTTTCCCACACCCTGTACATACAGATTGCCCACATTAATCCGGACCCTCACCCTGAATAAGAGCCTATCTTATATGTTTCCCCCACTCTGTACATACAGATTGCCCACATTAATCCGGACCTTCCCCCCGAATAAGAGCCTATCTTATATGTATCCTGTACATACAGATTGCTCACATTAATCCAGACCTTCACCCTGAATAAGAGCCTATCTTATATGTTTCCCACACCCTGTACATACAGATTGCTCACATTAATCCGGACCTTCACCCTGAATAAGAGCCTATCTTATATGTTTCCCACACCCTGTACATACAGATTGCTCACATTAATCCGGACCTTCACCCTGAATAAGAGCCTATCTTATATGTTTCCCACACCCTGTACATACAGATTGCTCACATTAATCCGGACCTTCACCCTGAATAAGAGCCTATCTTATATGTTTCCCACACCCTGTACATACAGATTGCTCACATTAATCCGGACCTTCACCCTGAATAAGAGCCTATCTTATATGTTTCCCACACCCTGTACATACAGATTGCTCACATTAAAAATCATCCTACCTGCATCTACTGCATCTTATGAGCTTTTAAACATCCAAGATGGCGGCTCATGGAGTCTCAGTCTGCGTCTTTTGACTGTGCTCCTCTGCATTCTGGGATTGCTGTCCTTTTCCTGACCCCAGCTCTGCTCTGTCTGTGCAAAGCACATCTATAACCCCACCCCTCTGCACTTGCCCCCCCCCCCCCCCCATCCTCAGTATGTGATGCTTCCGATTCAAGATGGCGGCGCCTGCATCCTGAAGTCCTGAACAGAGTTCCAGCCCAGCAGGGGAAGAAATAATAAGTGACTTAAAACTTATAATATATTAATTTTAGATGCTGGGGAATAGTTTAAGGGTTTGAGCTTTTCATCGCATGATGAAGTGTATGTATGTATGTATTTATCCGTTTCTAACTCCCGCTGTGGTAAAATTTAGAAAGAAAGTAGAAGCTCAAGTATCAGCAGGCTGCCTGCAAACAGGAAGTGCTGCTGGGCTTCCTGTTACTGTGCACTGTCAGTTGAATCCAGGCAGCAGCATGGCAGGGATGTTGTGAAAGAAAGCTCCAAAATGGCTGCTACCCCTAGAAAATCGGTGAGGTAGTGTTTCATCTTCGAGTGGTTGCAGGAGGAAATGTAAGTGCTGACAATGCTTCAGTATCACGCGTGTAGATGGGGGCGAGGGAGTTTGGGGGAGGCTGTTGGCCCCAGTTTAAGTTTATACAGCTTGGAGTTGGAAAATAGGCCTGAAAACAAAGATATGGTCAAACTACAGAAGAGACAATCATTAGAGTCTTTTCCATCCTCCAGCACCATGCACACATCACACTGCACTGTAAGCTATCTACATTTCAATAGCAGGCTCATGACTCCTTTAGAAAGTCGAAGAAAACACAGCTGATTACAATAGACACAGTTGAGATAAATGAATTGATATTTGGCTTTTCAGGGAGCTGGCTGGCTTTTCAGACAGACTCATCTTGTTTGTTGCAGTCTCAGCAGAAGTGGGAGATAGCCCATCACAAGGTATTACCATCCCATCCCTACATATGGCTCTCTGAGCTTTGTTGCCTCTGTATTTGCTTAATGATTGGTGCAGAGTGATAGATATCACCGCCCTTCCATGACGACACTCCTCCATATATACAGCTTTACCACTCACCTCTCCACTGAGCAGCTCCGTGATCTTGTTGGTTATGTCTAGAATCTTCCGCATGGTCTGTTTCTCAGGTGCCAGCGAGGGAGGTGGAGACACAGGGATGGTCACCTCGTCACCAGGATGAAATGTCTGTATCAGAAGAAATTAACTTAATGCAGCTTGACATTTCTAGAACCTTCCTCACCTCCCTGTCCAGGGACGTTCATTAATAATATAGATATGAGTGTTATGCGACCCTCCCAAAATCCTCCTCACCTCTTCAGTCAGCAGGAAGATGACCTCCAGGGTGAGGCTCCAAATCTTTTCGGATACATGACTCCAGTTCTCCTCCATCTTTGAAAGGTGAGAGTATGATGGGCTTCTTGAGAGGAAATGTCTGGGGATCTAATATAAGATGAAAGAAGGGAGATGTCAGGTTAATCCCTTGTGTCCCCCATAAATCATTGTCATTAGATATGTTTTTGCTGTGACATCACGCGCAAAGCCAGCACCGGGTTATTACTTTAACTTCTTGGTGTGACGAGCTCAACCTTACTAGACCATGGACAAGTGGATCAGGAC
The DNA here is from genome assembly GCA_027917425.1 of Gastrophryne carolinensis. NCBI lineage: Eukaryota > Metazoa > Chordata > Amphibia > Anura > Microhylidae > Gastrophryne > Gastrophryne carolinensis. The sequence goes on from CM051237.1 coordinate 26,396,914, forward strand.
AGATATGTGCACACCTCAACAGGGGACACTTCAAGATGCCCACACCTCAACAGGAGACACTTCAAGATGCCCACACCTCAACAGGAGACACTGCAAGATGCCCACACCTCAACAGGAGACACTGCAAGATGCCCACACCTCAACAGGAGACACTTCAAGATGCCCACACCTCAACAGGAGACACTTCAAGATGCCCACACCTCAACAGGAGACACTTCCAGATGCCCACACCTCAACAGGAGACACTTCCAGATGCCCACACCTCAACAGGAGACACTTCCAGATGCCCACACCTCAACAGGAGACACTTCCAGATGCCCACACCTCAACAGGAGACACTTCCAGATGCGCACACCTCAACAGGAGACACTTCCAGATGCCCACACCTCAACAGGAGACACTTCCAGATGCGCACCCCTCAACAGGAGACACTTCCAGATGCCCACACCTCACCAGGAGACACTTCCAGATGCCCACACCTCAACAGGAGACACTTCCAGATGCCCACACCTCACCAGGAGACACTTCCAGATGCACACACCTCAACAGGAGACACTTCAAGATGCCCACACCTCAAAAGGAGACACTGCAAGATGCCCACACCTCAACAGGAGACACTGCAAGATGCCCACACCTCAACAGGAGACACTTCAAGATGCCCACACCTCAACAGGAGACACTTCAAGATGCCCACACCTCAACAGGAGACACTTCCAGATGCCCACACCTCAACAGGAGACACTTCCAGATGCCCACACCTCAACAGGAGACACTTCCAGATGCCCACACCTCAACAGGAGACACTTCCAGATGCCCACACCTCAACAGGAGACACTTCCAGATGCGCACACCTCAACAGGAGACACTTCCAGATGCCCACACCTCAACAGGAGACACTTCTAGATGCGCACACCTCAACAGGAGACACTTCCAGATGCCCACACCTCACCAGGAGACACTTCCAGATGCCCACACCTCAACAGGAGACACTTCCAGATGCGCACACCTCAACAGGAGACACTTCCAGATGCGCACACCTCAACAGGAGACACTTCCATATGCGCACACCTCAACAGGAGACACTTCAAGATACACACACCTCAACAGGAGACACTTCAAGATACACACACCTCAACAGGAGACACTTCAAGATACACACACCTCAACAGGAGACACTTCAAGATACACACACCTCAACAGGAGACACTTCAAGATACACACACCTCAACAGGAGACACTTCAAGATACACACACCTCAACAGGAGACACTTCAAGATACACACACCTCAACAGGAGACACTTCAAGATACACACACCTCAACAGGAGACACTTCAAGATACACACACCTCAACAGGAGACACTTCAAGATACACACACCTCAACAGGAGACACTTCAAGATACACACACCTCAACAGGAGACACTTCAAGATACACACACCTCAACAGGAGACACTTCAAGATACACACACCTCAACAGGAGACACTTCAAGATACACACACCTCAACAGGAGACACTTCAAGATACACACACCTCAACAGGAGACACTTCAAGATACACACACCTCAACAGGAGACACTTCAAGATACACACACCTCAACAGGAGACACTTCAAGATACACACACCTCAACAGGAGACACTTCAAGATGCACACACCTCAACAGGAGACACTTCAAGATGCACACACCTCAACAGGAGACACTTCAAAATGCCCACACCTCAACAGGAGACACTTCAAGATGCCCACACCTCAACAGGAGACACTTCCAGATGCGCACACCTCAACAGGAGACACTTCAAGATACACACACCTCAACAGGAGACACTTCAAAATGCCCACACCTCAACAGGAGACACTTCAAGATACACACACCTCAACAGGAGACACTTCAAGATGCACACACCTCAACAGGAGACACTTCCAGATGCCCACACCTCAACAGGAGACACTTCCAGATGCCCACACCTCAACAGGAGACACTTCCAGATGCCCACACCTCAACAGGAGACACTTCCAGATGCCCACACCTCAACAGGAGACACTTCCAGATGCCCACACCTCAACAGGAGACACTTCAAGATACACACACCTCAACAGGAGACACAGCAAGATGCACACACCTTAACAGGAGACACTTCAAGATGCCCACACCTCAACAGGAGACACTTCAAGATACACACACCTCAACAGGAGACACTTCCATATGCGCACACCTCAACAGGAGACACTTCCAGATGCACACACCTTAACAGGAGACACTTCAAGATGCCCACACCTCAACAGGAGACACTTCAAGATACACACACCTCAACAGGAGACACTTCCAGATGCACACACCTCAACAGGAGACACTTCCAGATGCACACACCTTAACAGGAGACACTTCAAGATACACACACCTCAACAGGAGACACTTCAAGATGCCCACACCTCAACAGGAGACACTTCAAGATACACACACCTCAACAGGAGACACTTCAAGATACACACACCTCAACAGGAGACACTTCAAGATACACACACCTCAACAGGAGACACTTCAAGATGCACACACCTCAACAGGAGACACTTCAAGATGCACACACCTCAACAGGAGACACTTCAAAATGCCCACACCTCAACAGGAGACACTTCAAGATGCCCACACCTCAACAGGAGACACTTCCAGATGCGCACACCTCAACAGGAGACACTTCAAGATACACACACCTCAACAGGAGACACTTCAAAATGCCCACACCTCAACAGGAGACACTTCAAGATACACACACCTCAACAGGAGACACTTCAAGATGCACACACCTCAACAGGAGACACTTCAAGATGCACACACCTCAACAGGAGACACTTCAAGATGCCCACACCTCAACAGGAGACACTTCAAGATACACACACCTCAACAGGAGACACTTCAAGATGCACACACCTCAACAGGAGACACTTCAAGATGCACACACCTCAACAGGAGACACTTCAAGATGCCCACACCTCAACAGGAGACACTTCAAGATGCCCACACCTCAACAGGAGACACTTCAAGATGCCCACACCTCAACAGGAGACACTTCCAGATGCCCACACCTCAACAGGAGACACTTCCAGATGCCCACACCCCAACAAGAGACACTTCAAGATGCCCACACCTCAACAGGAGACACTTCCAGATGCCCACACCCCAACAAGAGACACTTCAAGATGCCCACACCTCAACAGGAGACACTTCCAGATGCCCACACCCCAACAAGAGACACTTCAAGATGCCCACACCTCAACAGGAGACGCTTCAAGGTGCCCACACCTCAACAGGAGACACTTCAAGATACACACACCTCAACAGGAGACACTTCAAGATGCCCACACCTCAACAGGAGACACTTCCAGATGCCCACACCCCAACAAGAGACACTTCAAGATGCCCACACCTCAACAGGAGACACTTCCAGATGCCCACACCCCAACAAGAGACACTTCAAGATGCCCACACCTCAACAGGAGACACTTCCAGATGCCCACACCCCAACAAGAGACACTTCAAGATGCCCACACCTCAAAAGGAGACACTTCAAGATGCGCACACCTCAACAGGAGACACTGCAAGATGCGCACACCTCAACAGGAGACACTTCCAGATGCGCACACCTCAACAGGAGAAACTGCAAGATGCCCTCACCTCAACAGGAGACACTTCAAGATGCTCACACACCTCAACAGGAGACACTGCAAGATGCGCACACATCTCAACAGGGGACACACCCCAAAACAGGAGACCCCTTCAAGATGCACACACCCCTCAACAGGGGACACTTCTTGATGCACACACCTCAACGGGAGAGACTTCAAGATGCACACACCTCAACAGGAGACATTTTAAGATTCAATCTGTAGGGATAGGGGCAGTTATACAAGAGGTAGTAAGTAGTTAACGAATGTTAAGGTGGGAGGGAGGAGAAGTTACTGGCACCATAGCCCTGGTCCTGCGCCACTAACAGGGTTACCCCCTCCCCATTGCAGGCAGTGTCACCTCCATCCCTTCCTCCCTACCCTAAAACGCGGCATTGTTCCATTGGGATGCCCCGCCAGAGAGGAACCAATAAAAGTAGGGGGTTTTGTTCCTCTTTGAAGAGGTCTTTTAGGCTGCAGGGAGGCCGACATCCTCACCCCCAAATTAGGATGCCGCGCTACACAAAATCCTGGTGGCACGTGCCTGGCCATATGATTACCAACCAGCGTTCATCAGGGATACACACAGCAGGGCATCCCGTATCGGAGGGGGGCACCAGAGGAAGAGAAAATTGCTTGTTAAAGCAGACCATAAACTTCAGGGAGGACTTCCGGGAGAGCCGATTAAGTGTCCCTGGGGCATCCCGATTGTGCGAGAACCCCCCCCCCCTAGTGACTCATGCTTGCTTACCTTTCCTCCTGTCCCTTATCGGGATCTGCATCCATACAGTTGTGCACATTCAGGTGCCCAGCCATTCAGATAAGCCAGTCGCGGCAGCGTGTGCACCCTGCAGGGAAGCGTGTGTGAGTGGGTGGGGGGTGCGCCTGTCGCCACTCAGTCCATGACGAGGGCTTTTTGCTGTGCATTAGTACAGTGCTGCACTGTAGCCGAAGGGTGAGTGGGCGATCTGGGGGGAGGGGCCTCACCCAACCCAGGGTTAAGAACCAACCGCCAGGATAGTGAAAATCCTGGTGATTGGTCCACTTCAAAGTGGGTCAAAACACATTTTTTCATCCCAGGCTCCCCACCCCATCCACCACCTCAGGCGCTGCCTTGTTCCCCTGCAGAAACCATGCCAAGCAGAGCTTTAGAGGTGGCCAATTGGCTGATTGCAAAGATGCCGGGGTGCAACTAGCTGGTCCCCATCCCCGGTTTGCTGTTCCGGCGCCCGCTTCCAGCCATTCAGAAAGGCTGGGCGTAGGAGCGTGCACGGGCACAGCATTGCGGGCCCCACCGGAAAAGGCCGCAACCCCAGGGGGTGTCACACAGCAAGACATGCCAGTATAAGATGCCCTGGGGGCAGGCTAGCGACCAGCCCCAGAATCTTTTAGATATAAGGGCCATGCCCCTCAGGTTTTCACCTGCTTTACAGTTACCCCACGATCCCTCGACCCCACGATCAGCCCATAAGCACTGGCTGTGATTCTAATAGGCTGCACCGTAAGTGAGGCCTGGAAGTGGTGAGAATCCTGGCACCCTGTTTCTTATTTTAACGGCGGCCAGGGCCACTGTGAAGTAGTAATGTGGCTCTACAGTCATTTTTGAGTCCACTTTCAATTGAATTTTTGTGTGGTAAAATAATGTCTTAAAAGTGGACCAAAACCCAGGATTTTGACTATCCTGGGTTTTGGTCCTTGCGATCCGGGCTGTCCCGCTGTGTGGAACCCCTCAGGTCGCCCCAACAAACTCTTCCTGATCCTACAACGCTCTTCCAATCGGCGCATGCACTCGAGCGTGCTGGTGGCCGCTACCCTCTAACAGGGAGTGTGCCCCCCCCCCCGGCCATTCACAAATGCCTGCTAAAGGGATATCAGGGATACAGCCACTGCTCGCGAATGTGCCGTCGGATCTGGAACGAATGTGAGTTTTCGGGTGACCTGGGGTTCACACAACAGGGGGTGAGTATGCCTTCCCTGGAGTCCCTGGTGCATAGACTCCAGGGAGGGGTTTGGTCCTCTTTAAAGGTGCCAGGATAAGCAAATGCATGTGTTTATATAAAAAGCCTTTTTCATCTATTGGAAACGTAACCAAGTGCAGACATTACATTGCCAACAGCGACAGTATGCAGGTAGTTGCGCAGAACACTGACGTTGGGCATGTGTAAGGCTGAGTGAGCTCCCTCACCTCAGCAGCCGCCATAGCAGCAGTGTTCTGTGTGTATAGAGATCACTCCCCTCTTCTTGGTGTGCGGTTGCCAATAGCAACAGACTGGAGATAGTGACAACTGCTTCCATAAAACACACATTTGCTAACATAGGAAAATATGTAAAAAATACCAGATAAGCTCAGCTTCTGGGCGACCTTCCTATGGGCGGCGCCATCTTACATCCTATCAGGCACTGCGTGAGGCTGCCGATCTCACGCCTGCACAGCGCCCATGAATGGCATGCGACTAAGCCACCCGAAATCCCACAAAATTTTGCTGATCGTTGCGGGTGAGGATTGGGCCCTGAAGACGCCGGATGTTGCCACAGCAACATCCTAAAGCAGGGGTACTCAACCACTTGCGGTTGGGCAGGGGGCTGTCACGGGGTGGGGTGGATAGTTAGAAATCAGCGCATGGAGGGCTATAGATTCCACAGGCAAAACTAAAATAAAAGAGACTGCTTGCTCCACTCCAAGAATCCTATTGGGATAAACAGCTTTTTTTTTTTGGGGGGGGGGGGGGGCACAGAACCTATAGCACTGACCCGCACACACTGATTTTAATCCCCTGTGCAGGCTCTGTAAGGGGATGGACTAGGGCCCAAAATAAAGTAAAGGGAAGCATCTGAGGGCAGGGCTGTCAGGACAGGGGTCCGCAAATCTGACACTGAGGTCCGCATTTGGATACCGGTCCACCAGTTGAGTACAGCTGTCCTAAAGCTAAGTAGGGGCCGTCAAACCCGTTTTATTTTTGGTATGACGACAGCCCCATGTCCTTATTCTTCAAGCATCCTGAGTTGGGATGCCCTGTTGTGTTCCACCTAGCCAGTTATCCCAGTTTCCGAGTCATTTCCTAATGGAGGACACGGGGTGTGGCCAGCGGCTGGTTTATGTGGCATAGGATCACCAGTTCTTCACAAAGCCCCACTGCAGAGGGAACAATACCTGGGTAAGTAAAAAAAAAAAAAAAAAAGCCATAGTGTGTGTAACCAACCCCCCCCCCCCCACCCCGGGATCACCCCAGATCTCCGCTCCCGCGGTGCATGCACAGGCACCTCACCACAATAGACCACACTGGATAACCATCCCCAGGAGCACGCACATGCACCATGGGATAACCAGATGGTATGTTTAATGGCGATCCCATGGCATTCCACACAATGAAGCATAACAAACCAGCATGAGAGGGAAGCAAGGGTCTTGATCCACTTTAAAGCGGACCTTCACCCTGAATAAGAGCCTATCTTATATGTTTCCCACACCCTGTACATACAGATTGCCCACATTAATCCGGACCTTCACCCTGAATAAGAGCCTATCTTAGATGTTTCCCACACCCTGTACATACAGATTGCTCACATTAATCCGGACCTTCACCCTGAATAAGAGCCTATCTTATATGTTTCCCACACCCTGTACATACAGATTGCCCACATTAAAAATCACCCTACCTGCACCTACTGCATGTTATGAGCCTTTAAACATCCAAGATGGCGGCTCATGGAACATCAGGCAGCCTGCAAACAGGAAGTGCCTTATGACTGTGCTGCTCTGCATTCTGGGATTGCTGACCTTTTCCTGACCCCAGCTCTGCTCTGTCTGAGCAAAGCACAGCTATAACCCTGCCCCCCTTTCCTTTATACCACTCTCCTCTCCTAAGTAAGTGTGATGCTTCTGAGTCAAGATGGCGGCGCCCGTATCGTCCTGAGCAGAGTTGCAGCCCAGTGGGGGAAAGAATAATAAGTGACTAAAAACTTAAAATATATTAATGTTAGATGCTGGGGAACCGTTTTATAAGGGTTTGGGCTTTTCAATAAATCATGGTGAAGGTCCGGTTTAAAGGACCCTTAAAGTGGACCGTCACCCATGGGTGATCGGCCCGGGAATCTATAAGCCGGCAATCACCTCCCTCACCGCGGGACATCCGAGATCGGGATGTCCCGCGGTGAGGGACCCCCCCCCCCAAAACAACTTACCTCATCGGCGGCGGCGCGCCCTGTCAGAGTGACGTGCGGGAGGCGGCGGCGGCGGATGCACTGTCTTGTCCGTCGCTGTCACCCGCTTGTCCGTCGGCGGGGATTGGACAGCGCGGCCACGTGGGAGCGTGGTGAGGTGAGTTTTGGGGGCTTTCTGGGGGGTTTCACACAGCGGGGCACCCCCAATCTGGGTGCCCCCCTGAAGTGGACCAAAACCCAGGATAGTCAAAATCCTGGGTGTTGGTCCACTTTAAAGTGGACCAACACCCAGGGGGGATCAGCCTGGGAATCTATAAGATTCCCGGGCCGATCAGATCCCTCCCCGCGGGGCATCCGAAATCGGGATGCCCCGCTGTGTGAAACCCCCCAGGACGCCCAGAAACCTTACCTTATCCCCGTTCCAACGGCGCATGCGCAAGCCGCATCTCTAGCAGGGCGCGCACCCGCGCCGGACGATTGCGAATGGCCGGCGCGGGCGCGCTCGCTGTTAGAGGGAAGCGTGAGATGCGGCCTCCAGCGTGCTCAGAGCCGCTGTGGTTGTCCGTCGCTTGTCCGTACATAGCACAGCGGCTCCGAGCGCTCGCGTAGGAGCGGGGTGAGGTGAGTTTTTTAGGGCGATCTGAGGGGTTTCACGCAGCGATCGGGGTGCCCCACGGAAGTGGACCAAAACCCAGGATAGTGAAAATCCTGGGTGTAGCTCCACTTTAAACTGCAAATTCCCCCCAGCTTTAGGGGCAGAGAATGGAAGGGGTTAATACAACCTGCACATGCGCCTTGGGATCACCAAAAAGTATGTTTTATGGCGATCCCGGGGCATTCCACACAATGAAACATAACAAATCAGGGTGAAAAGGAAATAAAGGTTTTAGTTCACTTTAAGGACACTTAAACTGCAAATTCCCCCCAGCTTTAGGGGCAGATACTGGAAGGGGTTAAATACAACCTGCGCAGCAGCCGCACACACACCGCAGGAGCAACAAAGAAAGGGTTAACACGCCGCCATCGTCTTCCCCCTTCGCCGCCTTCCCGCCTCATCCCACTTCCGCTTTTAGCCCCGCCCCTTCTTCGCCCGGTTTGCCGACCATACTGTTGCAGCCTGTGAGCGGAGACACCCGCCTCACGCGTAAAACTGTCCTTATAAATTAGCTGACATCGTCATTTCATTTACGCGTGATAACACTGCAAAATAAATAAATGAGGTAGCGGTCCTTGCGAGGGCTACAAGAAAATGGCCGCCGCTCCCTGCTTCTGAAGAAAGAGAGGTGTGGGCTAGGGTTGCTGTGGCAAGGGAAGAAATAACGCCATAGCTTTACGGCTGAGTATATTGGAAGCATAACAAATCCCTGGATTTTCAGTATCCCGGCTTTTGTTGCTTGTCTCAGGCATAGCTCCCAACTTTTCAGGGAGAGAAAGAGGGACAGTTGCTAAATTAGGCCACGCCCCCTCGTTGAGGGATGGATGGGAGATAGGGTGTGACAGTTACAACAATAGAACCACTTAAAATGGGCAAATGAATCATTTATTGATGCAGATCTGCATATTACACCTCAAAGAGGGACAAATGGGACATGGACTCAAAAGAGGGACAGTCCCTCCAAATCAGGGACACTTGGGAGGTATGCAGGGATGTGGCCGACATAGCAGCTAGTGCAAGGCGAGATTTGGCACCCTGGCGAAGTGGTGAGAGGACCACACAACGCGTCGGTGGGGGCATACCTTAGATCATATTATACCATTGCTAACTGATGCAGACTATGGATGGAAGCTCACTGGGATTGCATTGTATAGCGATACTAGGCTGATGAATAAGAGCCTACCTTATATGTTTCCTACACCCTGTACATACAGATTGCTCACATTAATCCGGACCTTCACCCTGAATAAGAGCCTATCTTATATGTTTCACCCTGTACATACAGATAGCTCACATTAATCCGGACCTTCACCCTGAATAAGAGCTTATCTTATATGTTTCCCACACCCTGTACATACAGATTGCTCACATTAATCCGGACCTTCACCCTGAATAAGAGCTTATCTTATATGTTTCCCACACCCTGTACATACAGATTGCTCACATTAATCCGGACCTGCACCCTGAATAAGAGCCTATCTTATATGTTTCCCACACCCTGTACATACAGATTGCTCACATTAATCCTGACCTTCACCCTGAATAAGAGCCTATCTTATATGTTTCCCACACCCTGTACATACAGATTGCTCACATTAAAAATCATCCTACCTGCATCTACTGCATGTTATGAGACTTTAAACATCCAAGATGGCGGCTTATGGAAGCCGCCATCTTATCAGGCAGCCTGCAAACAGGAAATGACTGTGCTGCTCTGCATTCTGGGACTGCTGACCTTTCCCTGACCCCAGCTCTGCTCTGTCTGAGCAAAGCACAGCTATAACCTGCCCCCCTGTACCTTATCCCACTCTCCTCTCCTCAGTAAGTGTGATGCTTCTGAGTCAAGATGGCGGCGCCCGTATCCTAAATTCCTGAACAGAGTTGCAGCCCAGTGGGGGAAAGAATAATAAGTTAGTGACTAAAAATGTAAAATATATTAATTTTAGATGGTGGGGAACCGTTTTTTAAGAGTTTGGGCTTTTCATTAAATCATGGTGAAGGTCCGGTTTAAGTGACTGGGGATCAGAAGTTTTCCAGGAGTCTTAGAGGTGGTTGTTCAGTGCTTTAACAGCTAGCGGGAAGAAACTGTTTTTATACCGAGAGGTTCTGGTCGAGATGGCCCGGTACCTTCGTCCAGATGGTAGGAGATTGAAGAAGGGGTTGCCTGGATGTGTGGGGTCGCCTACTATTCTCTTTGCCTTTGAGCGGATCCTTTCCCTAAATTGTTCCTCTAGGTCAGGTAGGGGACACCCTATGATCCGCTCAGCGGTCCTGGTGATCCTCTTCAGCCTGATCTTATCCTTGGCAGTGATCCCACAATACCAGGTAGTGAAGGAGGAGCTCAGGAGTGAGCCTACTGCGCCGATGTAGAAGGTCTTCAGGATCCTTTTAGACATTCCGAATTTCGCAAGTTGTCTAAGGAAATCCAGTCTCTGTTGAGCCTTCTTTAGGACAACGGCGGCTTGCCTACTCCACTTCAAGTCATTAGTAATCACTGTTCCGAGGAATTTTGCGCTGGTAGCGATATAGATCCTTACCCATGGTGTTGGGACGGTGCGCTGGGTGGGACTGCCTGAAGTCAACGATCAGCTCAACCGTTTTCTGGGTGTTCAGGATGAGGTTATTTTCCTCACACCAGGTTACCAGGCTATTTATTTGTGTTCTGTATGGAGTCTCGTCAGTGTTGCTGATAAGGCCTACTAGGGTGGTGTCGTCTGCAAACTTGATGATTTTGAGTGATGGGTCTGTTGATGTGAAGTCGTTTGTGTATATGGAGAAGAGGAGGGGGGACAGAACGCAACCTTGTGGTGCGCCTATGTTTGTAGTTCTGCATGAAGAGATAAAGGGACCTAGACCCACCCCCGATCGGGATGCCCCCCCGAAGTGGACCAACACCCAGGATAGTCAAAATCCTGGGTGTTGGTCCACTTTAAGTGGCTATTTGTGTGTGGGGATTGCAGTGGGCCAGCTCTGGGGTTCCATTGCCTTGCCTCACACAGCGGACCATTTAAATTTGGGGTGCCCGAGGGGAAGGCCAGCAGCTGGTCCCTGAGTCTTTTTAGGACTCCAGGGCCTCGATTCGATAAAGGTAGAAAACAATTCTCATGGTAGTAAAAGATTCAATTCATGAGAAAAAAGCCTGAGAATGTCACTGTTACTGAATCACCATATAAGAAAACAATGAAAGACAATGGCACTTTTTTACTCCTAAGAAAAGCAGAGAACTGTTTCCTCCTTTCTACACTGTAGTAAAAGCTGCCATTGACTTTCATTGTCTTTTTATCTAGTGATTCAGTAACAGCGACATTCTCAGGCTTTTCGCATGAATTGAATTTTTTACTACCATGAGAATTTTTTTCTACCTTTATTGAATCGAGGCCCAGGGCTGGGCTGATCCGCTTTAAAGTGAGGTGTAACATGCAGATCTACAGCAATAAATGATTCAATCGCCTATTCAAAGTGTTTCTATTGGTGTAACTGTTACATCCTGTCTCCTATCCATCCATCAATGAGGGGGCGTGGCTTCATCCATCAATGAGGGGCGTGGCTTCATTCATTGATCAATGAGGGGCGTGTCATCATTTACATATTACTGTATATACTCGAGTATAAGCCGAGTTTTTCAGCCCACTTTTTGGGCTGAAAAAAGCCGCCTCGGCTTATACTTGAGTCACAACCACTGTTCCCTCTAAGGTGCCGGCTGCGCCACTGAGCTCTGTTTCGTTGACAGCGCTGCGGGGGCGGCTGCCCGGAGGAAGGGACAGGCGGGAGAGAGGCCAGCGCTGAGTAGCGTCTCGGAGTGACGGCCTGTGGCCACGGAGACAGCCATCCTTAGGGGCCCTGCAGCGCGCCTCACCACCCTCCCCGCTGTGTGCTCGGATGCGCCCTCCGGTAAGTACCCACCCTCCTCTCTATGCGCACGGGCTGGGGGCGGAGAAGGACGCGGCTCAGGCCTGGTCCTGGCGATATGGCTGCTGCCTCCTCCCTCCCCTCCCTTCGTCTTCTTTTCAGCCTCTCAAAATGGTGGCCGGCCGTTACTGCTGCTGGGAGGGACACCGGGGGCCCTCTGCAGGGAGGAGGCATTGTCATCCGTCACCTCTACCCCGATCCGTCATCTACCTCTGTGTGTGGCATTTATCTGTGACCCATCCCTCTGATCTGTCCCTGAGATGATCAGCATATGTCACCATGGAGGAAGATGACAGTGTTCTACATGGGCCCAGATGCCATCATCCCCTGTTCTACAGGGTTTCTACACAGATTCTATCCTCTGTCTGATGATCACTATGCAGGAAGATGGCAGTGTTCTGCAGGGGCCCAAACACCATCCCCTCTCTGATTGATCACTATGGAGGAAGATGGCAAGTGTTGTGCATGTGCATTGAGCAGCCGGCAGCAGTTTGAGCAGTGGCAGCAGTTTGAGCACCCTAGGCTTATACTCGAGTCAATACATTTTCCAGTTTTTTGTGGTAAAATTAGGTGCCTCGGCTTATATTCGGGTCGGCCTATACTCGAGTATATACGGTATCCCTCTATGAGGTGTAACATGCGGATCTGCAGCGATAAATGATATGACTATTCAAAGTGTTTCTATTGTAACTGTTACACCCCTATCTCCTATCCATCCCTCAATGAGGGGGCGTGGTTTCATCCATCAATGAGGGGGCGTGGCTTCATTCATCCATCAATGAGGCGCGTGGCTTCATTTACATATTGTCCCTCTTTGAGGTGTAACATGCAGATCTGCCGCAAGGGCCAGGGGATCCTGGGACAGAGAGACAAAGACTGGGAGCTTGTGATTGTGGCGGGACACAAACAGATCCACTTCTGGCACCCCCCAACGGTGACATAAGGACAGGAGGACCTCGCTGCTGAGAGACCATTCCCCCAGGCGAGAGGTCCCCCTGCTCAGAGAGTCCGCCTCCAGATTCTCCACCCGCGGAATGTGCACTGCTGAGATGCAAGGAACATTGTCCTCCACCCAGGACAAAATCATGGACACCTCCTTGAGAGCACTCTTGCTCAGAGTCCCTCCCTGATGATTGATGTAGGCAACCGCCGTCTGGTTGTCTGAGCGAACTTGGACCGGCCGGCCCTGAAGGTGAGGAGTCAACTGGGCCAGTACCAACCGAACCGTTCCAGGTCCTCAGTTCAAGGACGTTGATGGGGGCATGGGCCTCCTGAGGGCCCCACAGCCCCTGGAATTGCAGGGTTCTCCAGAAGCCCCCCAAACCCGACAGCCTGGCATCCGTGGTGACCGTCTCCCAACAGGGGGCCAGAAAGGATCTGCCCCCCAACAGGTTCCTCGAGTCCAGCCACCACAAGAGGGACCGCCGGGCCAGAGGAGACAGAACAAAGGCCTGATCCAGAGACAGGGGACTCTTGTCCCAGACTGATAGGAGATGGAGCTGAAGAGGTCTCATGTGGAACTGAGCATGAGTAACTGCCTCGAAGCAGGACACCATTTGTCCCACAAGCTGCATCCCTTGCCAGGGGGGCGAGTGCAGGACAGAAGGAAATAAACCAGAGCTTGAAGAGAATCCACCTTCTGCTGAGGAAGAAAAATCCTGGCCTGAACAGTATCCAGATTCATGCCCAGGAAGGAGGTCACCAGAGACGGAGACAGGGAGGATTTGGGGTGATTGATCACCCACCTGAATGTTTCCAGAGCAGTCACCACCTGCTGGGTATCCAATTCTGCCTGCTGGAAAGAATGAGAAGTGATGAGGAGGTCGTCCAGATAAGGAAGAATGCGAATGCCCCGAGCTCTGAGGAGAGCCATAACACCTGCCAGCACCTTGGTGAAGACTCTGGGGGCCGAGGTGAGACCGAAGGGCTGAGCTACAAATTGGTAATGCTGGTCTTCCAGTGCGAACCTGAGGAATCTGATGCCCTGGGAAGACTGTTACATGAAGGTAAGCATCCTTGATGTCTGAACTTGTTGAGAAGCTTTAAGTCCAGGATGGGTCTGATGGAACCATCCCTTTTGGGTACTGTGAAGAGATTGGAATAAAAACCCAGACCTCTCTCCCCAGGAGGGACCTGACAGATGACCCCCATGTCCAATAGGTTTTGCACAGCCAGAAACAGACCCTGAGCTGCCAGGGGTTCTAGAGGAATCCGAGACCTGAGGAATCTTGGAGGCGGCCAGGCAGCGAACTCTAGCTTGTAGCCGGAGGACACAACCTCCAGAATCCACCTGTCTGAGACCTGCTGTCCCCAGACATGAGCAAAGAGCCGCAGCCGTCCCCCCACCCGGATGGGTGAGGGCGCCCCCTCATGGCTGAGGAGGCTTGGCGACAGATTTGGGCTTGGACCCCCAGGAAGATCCGGAGCGGGCACTACCTCTGCCCCTGCCCCAGAATTCTCCCCTAGGACCTGCAAAGGAAACCCCTCTCCCAGACCTGGATCCACGGTATGAGGGGGCAAAGGCACCCGAACCCCGAAAGGGCCGCAGCTGCTTCTTCAGTTGAGGCAACTCACCCCCCTTGGCAAACAGGTCCAAGCGATCACCAAATAGGCGCAGCCCCTTAAAGGGGAGCCCCGTGAGGGCCTTCTTAGCAGCGTTATCAGCTGCCCACTGACGCAGCCAAACAGAGCGGCGTATAGCAACCACCAAGGCAGAGGTTCTACTACACATCCTAATGGTGTCATCTAAGGCAGAAAGGACATATGCAATGAACATTTCACACTGTGACAAGGCCCTGAACTCGGCACTAAAAGTATCATCAGGGGCGACTTCCAACAAACCCTTGAGGAGAGTCCTAACAGCAACAGCAGTAATAGCAGAAGCACAGACAGGGCGCAAGGCAGACCCCACACAGGCAAAGGCATGGGAGGCCAGCTGGTCAATGCACCCACCGGTCCCTATCCTTGAGGGTAGTGGAATCAAGGGAATGGACCACAGATGTGTTCGACAACCTCAATACTGGTGCATCCACTTCTGGGGGGGTTGACCAACATTTAACCACATCAGTGGGAAAAGGGTACCTTTTATCCCAGGGTTTCCGGGAAGCCAGCCGGGACGCTCCCATTCTTTGAGAACAAGATTACTGAAATGGGCCTATTCTGGAAATTCCAGACGTGGTTTAGCAGTACTGAAAAGTTCCCCCTGTAGCTTGGGAACAGCAGCAGGAAGGGAGATAGAAAGCACATCAATAATCTGAGTTAACAGTCTACTGGTGTCATCAGCATCCCAATGATCAGAGCCATAGTCAGCACCACTGAAATGCTGATCATCAGATAACTCTGAATCCGATAATAATTCCCCCTCCTCAAGTGGGGTATAATCAGACAAATCAAGGAAATTCTCAGTCTCCACAGGAAAGGCAGACGCACCCGGCGCCACATGCCGCCTTTTAGCCGGAGCCTTACGGGCCGCAGAGCTAGCAATCAGCCTCTCAATGTTAGCCAACCTGGAAGACACGTCAGGCTGAGACTCCCCACTAGTATTTAGCTCACTGGGAGTCATAATCAAGCGAGGGGGAGTGGGTGAGGACATAGTGGGTGCAGGCCCAGTCACAGATAGCCCAGAATGCAGCGCAAGCGCCTGCTGGGCACAGGGTACACAGACCCGCACATCATCGCTCACAGGGGATGCCCCACACACTACACACAGCAGGGCTTGTCCCGAGGGGACCCCGAGCACAATATCCTGTGAAGCCTCCATATGGTGATTAAGGTGGCACAACTGGCCAATAGGAATTACGCCGTATAAGCAACCCGGGATGCCCCAAATGTCCGCCAGGGAAGTGGGAGGATTAAACAGTGTAGGCCTCGAATAAAGTTATTATAACTAATAGAGGGGACAGGACCGGGAGAAACCTCTTAAAAACAGTTATCCCGCCTGAAAGACATAATAGTGACACCCCATAATCACACAGAAATGACAAATGAATAAGAGCCAAGCCCGCAGGGGCACTCACGGACCGCTGTGGGAAGCCAGCAATCACACCAGGAGAGGACCAAAATGACGCTGGAGGAACTTCAAGGGGCGGGCCGCCCCCTTCGAGAAGCGCAGAGACAGGGGCACGCCCCCTCCGAGAAGCGCAGAGACAGGCCAGACACTACAGCCAATGGGCGCGCAGGGATTCTAGATGATGATGATGCCGCCGCTGACCGCGGACGCCAGAAGGCGCGCGTCAGAGAAGGCATCTTTTGACCTTCGCAGCCGACTGCAGAGAAGAAACTGGGGAATTTGTGGGAGGTCCCGGGTATATATGGACCGGGAGGGGCCTCTTTTTGCCATCTCTGCAGTCAAGCGCCCTCTGGTGGAGGAAATCCCATCTGTTATGTATCATTATCTGGAGCAGGATGTACTGCATACTTAGAATAGATGGCTTGAAGGCTGTGCTAGCAATAATCAGGATCCTCAATACGAGTAGGCATAATAAACAGGTCTGAGTTAAGTTGCTCCTTTGTCTCCTGCAGTGCTGCCATTATAGATCTTAAAGTGGGCCAACACCCGTGCGGCACAGGTGTTGGGCAACCAGAATGCTGGATTCGGTTTGCTGCTCCCAACCTGTCTTATAGCAGAGGGGACCTACACCTGTGCCACGCAGGTGTTGGTCTGCTTTAAAAATTCTCCCTGATGTCTGCGAGAGCAATTTCCTTTGATGTAGCCCTTTCTGGCCAGAAGCTGTGTAACATCAGAGACCAGTTCCGGGTCTTCTTTTGAGTGCATCATCTCAGCTTGTCATGTGTATCTGTCATAGCCACCTTAGAACACACAAGTCAGAAATCATCTAATGGCTGCTACTTAAAGGAGGACTAGATTGAAATGTTAGTTGTAATGTATGTAAATGGTGTAATGAGAAGCTAACGTGTGCGAAAACAAAGGTGTACACTGTGCCATTGTAAAGCTGTTAAAGTGCACTTATACTCAGAGGGAAGTATATGGAGTCCCCCTCTATCCCCAGCCCAGAGCCCGAAAACTGCCAGTTTTTCTTTTTTTTTTTTTACTATAGCCTTTGCCCAATATTCATAACAACAGGAACTGGATGCAGTTGGCTATATTACCCCCTGGCCCAAAGCGATGATGCAATCAGAGTACACATAGCTCAGCAATAGGGAGCACTTCAACCTAACTGCCATTATGTGACAGTTTGGTTGTAAGTGAATACATTAGCATATGGCTGCTATTCACCTATAATAATACTACTTCCTATTGTTTTTTTTCCTAGTGTTGTTATGGTTAGTTAAAAAAAAGAAACAGGCTGTTCTGGGGCACAGGGCTGGAAGGTGACCACGTAAACTTCCTTTCTAAATAAAGGTGCACTTTAAAGCTGGCTGGGTGATGGGTCCTGTCACCCAAGATAAAACCAAGTGGTATGCAGGAGAGAGCATCCCTCCACTGCTAGGTGTCGCCGCAGTGCAGTTGATGTGAGAATGAGGAGGCCAGTGCCACAGTAGCAGGTTCAGTTTGAGCTCATCTTTGGCAATGTTCCGAGCCTATAAGTGTCCTGTAGGGTGGTGCCGCTGGAGTTTGAGCAAATGCAGGTAATGGGCAGACGAGAGACAGAGTGGGAGGTGACAGGCAATGCGCAGACGAGAGACCGAGTAGGTGGTGATGGGCAATGCGCAGACGAGACAGAGTGCGCAACGACGGGCAATGCACAGATGAGAGACAGAGTGGGCAGTGACGGGCAATACACAGATGAGAGACAGAATGGGCAGTGACAGGCAATGCACAGACAAGACAGAGTAGGTGGTGACGGGCAATGCACAGACGAGACAGAGTGGGCGGCGACAGGCAATGCACGGGCAATGCGCAGACGAGACAGAGTGGGCGATGACGGGCAATGCACAGATGAGAGACAGTGTGGGCGGTGACGGGCAATGTGCAGATGAGAGTGGGCGGTGATGGGCAATACTCAGATGAGAGTACGCGGTTATGGGCAATGATCAGACGAGGGACAGAGTGGGCGGTGACAGGCAATGCACAGACGAGACAGAGTGGGCGATGACGGGCAATGCACAGATGACAGAGTGGGCGGTGATGGCAATGTGCAGATGAGAGACAGAGTGGGCGGTGACGGCAATGTGCAGATGAGAGACAGAGTGGGCGGTGACGGCAATGTGCAGATGAGAGACAGAGTGGGCGGTGACGGGCAATGTGCAGATGAGAGTGGGCGGTGACGGGCAATGTGCAGATGAGAGTAGGCGGTTATGGGCAATGATCAGACGAGGGACAGAGTGGGTGGTGACGGGCAATGCGCAGACGAGACAGAGTGGGCGATGACGGGCAATGCACAGATGACAGAGTGGGCGGTGACGGCAATGTGCAGATGAGAGACAGAGTGGGCGGTGACGGGCAATACGCAGATGAGAGGGTGGGCGGTGATGGTGTTATGCAACAGAATTTTTAGATGTAATGTATATATATATACATTACAGATGACGATAGAAGCCGCTCTGTTTCGTGGTGAAGTGGTGCTGATTTCCCATTCAAGTTCCCATTGGAAAGGTGATGTTACTGAATGGTGATACTGTATTAGTGTGTGGATATTAGTGTGCGCTACCTGTGTCAGGGACATAGTGTTGTTTTCCCACAAACCCCTTGTCTGTCGCCTCCCCTGCTCCTGGCTGATGAATCTCAGACAATGGTTGTTTCTGTGGTGATGTAATATGTATCCCATTAAGTCTTAAGCTATTTATGACTGTGTGGTGATGTTTCCCTGTATTTATATGTATTTTTACCTTTGTTAAGCTTTCTTTCTGTACATAAGTATAATATATATATATATATATATTCTTTTTATATCTTATTTAGAATAAAATAATATTCTTTATTGGTTATGCTCTGATCTCTTTAAAACAATATAAAGAACCTGCATTTATATTAGTAGCCCTGCCCTGGGTATTAATTAGTAAAATATCTGGTATTTGGGTGTGTTTTGGCCACCAGCAAAACAGATGGGCATTACGCAGACGAGAGTGGGCAGTGACGGGCAATACGCAGACTAGAGACAGAGTGGGCAGTGACAGGCAATACGCAGATGAGAGACAGAGTGGGCAGTGATGGGCAATGTGCAGACGAGAGTGGGCAGTGACGGGCAATACGCAGATGAGAGATAGAGTGGCCTGTGACGGGCAACACGCAGACGAGAGACAGAGTGGGTAGTGACGGGCAATGCGCAGACGAGAGAGTGGGCAGTGACGGGCAATGTGCAGATGAGAGACAGAGTGGGCAGTGATAGGCAATGTGCAGATAAGAGACAGAGTGGGCAGTGACAGGCAATGTGCAGACAAGAGACAGAGTGGGCAGTGACGGGCAATGTGCAGATAAGAGACAGAGTGGGCAGTGACAGGCAATGTGCAGATAAGAGACAGAGTGGGCAGTGACAGGCAATGTGCAGATAAGAGACAGAGTGGGCAGTGACGGGCAATGCGCAGACGAGAGACAGAGTGGCCTGTGACGGGCAATGTGCAGATGAGAGACAGAGTGGGCAATGACGGGCAATGTACAGATAACAGAGTGGGCAGTGACGGGCAATGCGCAGACGAGATACAGAGTGGGCAGTGACGGGCAATGTGCAGATAAGAGACAGAGTGGGCAGTGACGGGCAATGTGCAGATGAGAGACAGAGTGGGCAGTGACGGGCAATGCGCAGACGAGAGACAGAGTGGGCAGTGACGGGCAATGTGCAGATGAGAGACAGAGTGGGCAGTGACGGGCAATGCGCAGACGAGAGACAGAGTGGGCAGTGACGGGCAATGCGCAGACGAGAGACAGAGTGGGCAGTGACGGGCAATGTGCAGATGAGAGACAGAGTGGGCAGTGACGGGCAATGTGCAGATAAGAGACAGAGTGGGCAGTGACGGGCAATGCGCAGACGAGAGACAGAGTGGGCAGTGACGGGCAATGCGCAGACGAGAGACAGAGTGGGCAGTGACGGGCAATGTGCAGATGAGAGACAGAGTGGGCAGTGACGGGCAATGTGCAGATAAGAGACAGAGTGGGCAGTGACGGGCAATGCGCAGACGAGAGACAGAGTGGCCTGTGATGGGCAATGCGCAGACGAGAGACAGAGTGGGCAGTGACGGGCAATGTGCAGACAAGAGACAGAGTGGGCAGTGACGGGCAATGCGCAGATGAGAGACAGAGTGGGCAGTGACGGGCAATGTGCAGATGAGAGACAGAGTGGGCAGTGACGGGCAATGTGCAGATGAGAGACAGAGTGGGCAATGACGGGCAATGCGCAGACGAGAGACAGAGTGGCCTGTGACGGGCAATGCGCAGACGAGAGACAGAGTGGCCTGTGACGGGCAATGCGCAGACGAGAGACAGAGTGCCCTGTGACAGGCAATGCGCAGACGAGAGACAGAGTGGGCAGTGACGGGCAATGTGCAGATAAGAGACAGAGTGGGCAGTGATGGTCAATGTGCAGATAAGAGACAGAGTGGGCAGTGACGGGCAATGCGCAGACGAGAGACAGAGTGCCCTGTGACGGGCAATGCGCAGACGAGAGAGTGGGCAGTGACGGGCAATGTGCAGATAAGAGACAGAGTGGGCAGTGACGGGCAATGTGCAGACGAGAGACAGAGTGGACAATGACGGGCAATGCGCAGACGAGAGACAGAGTGGGCAGTGACGGGCAATGTGCAGATGAGAGACAGAGTGGGCAGTGACGGGCAATGCGCAGACGAGAGACAGAGTGGGCAGTGACGAGCAATGGGCAGACGAGAGACAGAGTGGGCAGTGACGGGCAACACGCAGACGAGAGACAGAGTGGGCAGTGACGGGCGCAGACGAGAGACAGAGTGGCCTGTGACGGGCAATGCGCAGACGAGAGACAGAGTGGCCTGTGACGGGCAATGCGCAGACGAGAGAGAGTGCCCTGTGACAGGCAATGCGCAGACGAGAGACAGAGTGGGCAGTGACGGGCAATGTGCAGATAAGAGACAGAGTGGGCAGTGATGGTCAATGTGCAGATAAGAGACAGAGTGGGCAGTGACGGGCAATGCGCAGACGAGAGACAGAGTGCCCTGTGACGGGCAATGCGCAGACGAGAGAGTGGGCAGTGACGGGCAATGTGCAGATAAGAGACAGAGTGGGCAGTGACGGGCAATGCGCAGACGAGAGACAGAGTGGGCAATGACGGGCAATGCGCAGACGAGAGACAGAGTGGGCAGTGACGGGCAATGTGCAGATGAGAGACAGAGTGGGCAGTGACGGGCAATGCGCAGACGAGAGACAGAGTGGGCAGTGACGAGCAATGGGCAGACGAGAGACAGAGTGGGCAGTGACGGGCAACACGCAGACGAGAGACAGAGTGGGCAGTGACGGGCAATGCGCAGAGAGACAGAGTGGGCAGTGACGGGCAATGTGCAGATGAGAGACAGAGTGGGCAATGACGGGCAATGCGCAGATGAGAGACAGAGTGGGCAGTGACGGGCAATGCGCAGACGAGAGACAGAGTGCCCTGTGACGGGCAACGCGCAGACGAGAGGCAGAGTGGGCAGTGACGGGCAATGCGCAGACGAGTGACAGAGTGGGCAGTGACGGGCAATGGGCAGACGAGAGACAGAGTGGGCAGTGACGGGCAATGTGCAGATGAGAGACAGAGTGGGCAGTGACGGGCAATGCGCAGACGAGTGACAGAGTGGGCAGTGACGGGCAATGGGCAGACGAGAGAGTGGGCAGTGACGGGCAATGTGCAGATAACAGAGTGGGCAGTGACGGGCAATGCGCAGGCAAGAGACAGAGTGGGCAGTGACGGGCAATGCGCAGACGGGAGACAGAGTGGCCCGTGACGGGCAATGCGCAGACGAGAGACAGAGTGGGCAGTGACGGGCAATGTGCAGATGAAAGACAGAGTGGGCAGTGACGGGCAATGCGCAGCTGAGAGACATAGTGGGCAGTGACGGGCAATGTGCAGATGAGAGACAGAGTGGGCAATGACGGGCAATGCGCAGATGAGAGACAGAGTGGGCAGTGACGGGCAATGCGCAGATGAGAGACAAAGTGGGCAGTGACGGGCAATGTGCAGATGAGAGACAGAGTGGGCAATGACGGGCAATGCGCAGACGAGAGACAGAGTGCCCTGTGACAGGCAATGCGCAGACGAGAGACAGAGTGGGCAGTGACGGGCAATGTGCAGATAAGAGACAGAGTGGGCAGTGATGGTCAATGTGCAGATAAGAGACAGAGTGGGCAGTGACGGGCAATGCGCAGACGAGAGACAGAGTGGCCTGTGACGGGCAATGCGCAGACGAGAGACAGAGTGCCCTGTGACGGGCAATGCGCAGACGAGAGAGTGGGCAGTGACGGGCAATGTGCAGATAAGAGACAGAGTGGGCAGTGACGGGCAATGGGCAGACGAGAGACAGAGTGGGCAGTGACGGGCAATGGGCAGAAGAGAGAGTGGGCAGTGACGGGCAATGTGCAGATAACAGAGTGGGCAGTGACGGGCAATGCGCAGGCGAGAGACAGAGTGGGCAGTGACGGGCAATGCGCAGACGAGAGACAGAGTGGCCCGTGACGGACAATGCGCAGACGAGAGACAGAGTGGGCAGTGACGGGCAATGTGCAGATGAAAGACAGAGTGGGCAGTGACGGGCAATGCGCAGATGAGAGACAGAGTGGGCAGTGACGGGCAATGTGCAGATAAGAGACAGAGTGGGCAGTGACGGGCAATGCGCAGATGAGAGACAGAGTGGGCAGTGACGGGCAATGTGCAGATGAGAGACAGAGTGGGCAATGATGGGCAATGCGCAGACGAGAGACAGAGTGGCCTGTGACGGGCAATGCGCAGATGAGAGACAGAGTGGCCTGTGACGGGCAATGCGCAGACGAGAGACAGAGTGCCCTGTGACAGGCAATGCGCAGACGAGAGAGTGGGCAGTGACGGGCAATGTGCAGATAAGAGACAGAGTGGGCAGTGACGGGCAATGTGCAGACGAGAGAGAGTGCCCTGTGACAGGCAATGCGCAGACGAGAGACAGAGTGGGCAGCGACGGGCAATGTGCAGATAAGAGACAGAGTGGGCAGTGATGGTCAATGTGCAGATAAGAGACAGAGTGGGCAGTGACGGGCAATGCGCAGACGAGAGACAGAGTGCCCTGTGACGGGCAATGCGCAGACGAGAGAGTGGGCAGTGACGGGCAATGTGCAGATAAGAGACAGAGTGGGCAGTGACGGGCAATGCGCAGACGAGAGACAGAGTGGGCAATGACGGGCAATGCGCAGACGAGAGACAGAGTGGGCAGTGACGGGCAATGTGCAGATGAGAGACAGAGTGGGCAGTGACGGGCAATGCGCAGACGAGAGACAGAGTGGGCAGTGACGAGCAATGGGCAGACGAGAGACAGAGTGGGCAGTGACGGGCAACACGCAGACGAGAGACAGAGTGGGCAGTGACGGGCAATGCGCAGAGAGACAGAGTGGCCTGTGACGGGCAATGCGCAGACGAGAGAGAGTGCCCTGTGACAGGCAATGCGCAGACGAGAGACAGAGTGGGCAGTGACGGGCAATGTGCAGATAAGAGACAGAGTGGGCAGTGATGGTCAATGTGCAGATAAGAGACAGAGTGGGCAGTGACGGGCAATGCGCAGACGAGAGACAGAGTGCCCTGTGACGGGCAATGCGCAGACGAGAGAGTGGGCAGTGACGGGCAATGTGCAGATAAGAGACAGAGTGGGCAGTGACGGGCAATGCGCAGACGAGAGACAGAGTGGGCAATGACGGGCAATGCGCAGACGAGAGACAGAGTGGGCAGTGACGGGCAATGTGCAGATGAGAGACAGAGTGGGCAGTGACGGGCAATGCGCAGACGAGAGACAGAGTGGGCAGTGACGAGCAATGGGCAGACGAGAGACAGAGTGGGCAGTGACGGGCAACACGCAGACGAGAGACAGAGTGGGCAGTGACGGGCAATGCGCAGAGAGACAGAGTGGGCAGTGACGGGCAATGTGCAGATGAGAGACAGAGTGGGCAATGACGGGCAATGCGCAGATGAGAGACAGAGTGGGCAGTGACGGGCAATGCGCAGACGAGAGACAGAGTGCCCTGTGACGGGCAACGCGCAGACGAGAGGCAGAGTGGGCAGTGACGGGCAATGCGCAGACGAGTGACAGAGTGGGCAGTGACGGGCAATGGGCAGACGAGAGACAGAGTGGGCAGTGACGGGCAATGTGCAGATGAGAGACAGAGTGGGCAGTGACGGGCAATGCGCAGACGAGTGACAGAGTGGGCAGTGACGGGCAATGGGCAGACGAGAGAGTGGGCAGTGACGGGCAATGTGCAGATAACAGAGTGGGCAGTGACGGGCAATGCGCAGGCAAGAGACAGAGTGGGCAGTGACGGGCAATGCGCAGACGGGAGACAGAGTGGCCCGTGACGGGCAATGCGCAGACGAGAGACAGAGTGGGCAGTGACGGGCAATGTGCAGATGAAAGACAGAGTGGGCAGTGACGGGCAATGCGCAGCTGAGAGACATAGTGGGCAGTGACGGGCAATGTGCAGATGAGAGACAGAGTGGGCAATGACGGGCAATGCGCAGATGAGAGACAGAGTGGGCAGTGACGGGCAATGCGCAGATGAGAGACAAAGTGGGCAGTGACGGGCAATGTGCAGATGAGAGACAGAGTGGGCAATGACGGGCAATGCGCAGACGAGAGACAGAGTGCCCTGTGACAGGCAATGCGCAGACGAGAGACAGAGTGGGCAGTGACGGGCAATGTGCAGATAAGAGACAGAGTGGGCAGTGATGGTCAATGTGCAGATAAGAGACAGAGTGGGCAGTGACGGGCAATGCGCAGACGAGAGACAGAGTGGCCTGTGACGGGCAATGCGCAGACGAGAGACAGAGTGCCCTGTGACGGGCAATGCGCAGACGAGAGAGTGGGCAGTGACGGGCAATGTGCAGATAAGAGACAGAGTGGGCAGTGACGGGCAATGGGCAGACGAGAGACAGAGTGGGCAGTGACGGGCAATGGGCAGAAGAGAGAGTGGGCAGTGACGGGCAATGTGCAGATAACAGAGTGGGCAGTGACGGGCAATGCGCAGGCGAGAGACAGAGTGGGCAGTGACGGGCAATGCGCAGACGAGAGACAGAGTGGCCCGTGACGGACAATGCGCAGACGAGAGACAGAGTGGGCAGTGACGGGCAATGTGCAGATGAAAGACAGAGTGGGCAGTGACGGGCAATGCGCAGATGAGAGACAGAGTGGGCAGTGACGGGCAATGTGCAGATAAGAGACAGAGTGGGCAGTGACGGGCAATGCGCAGATGAGAGACAGAGTGGGCAGTGACGGGCAATGTGCAGATGAGAGACAGAGTGGGCAATGATGGGCAATGCGCAGACGAGAGACAGAGTGGCCTGTGACGGGCAATGCGCAGATGAGAGACAGAGTGGCCTGTGACGGGCAATGCGCAGACGAGAGACAGAGTGCCCTGTGACAGGCAATGCGCAGACGAGAGAGTGGGCAGTGACGGGCAATGTGCAGATAAGAGACAGAGTGGGCAGTGACGGGCAATGTGCAGATAAGAGACAGAGTGGGCAGTGACGGGCAATGCGCAGACGAGAGACAGAGTGGGCAGTGACGGGCAATGTGCAGATGAGAGACAGAGTGGGCAGTGACGGGCAATGCGCAGACGAGAGACAGAGTGGGCAGTGACGGGCAATGCGCAGACGAGAGACAGAGTGGGCAGTGACGGGCAACACGCAGACGAGAGACAGAGTGGGCAGTGACAAGCAATGCACAGACGAGAGACAGAGTGGGCAGTGACGGGCAACACGCAGACGAGAGACAGAGTGGGCAGTGATGGGCAATGCGCAGACGAGAGACAGAGTGGGCAGTGACGGGCAACACGCAGACGAGAGACAGAGTGGGCAGTGACGGGCAATGTGCAGATGAGAGACAGAGTGGGCAATGACGGGCAATGCGCAGATGAGAGACAAAGTGGGCAGTGACGGGCAATGCGCAGATGAGAGACAGAGTGGGCAGTGACGGGCAATGTGCAGATGAGAGACAGAGTGGGCAATGACAGGCAATGCGCAGAAGAGAGACAGAGTGGCCTGTGACGGGCAATGCACAGACGAGAGACAGAGTGGCCTGTGACGGGCAATGCGCAGACGAGAGACAGAGTGGCCTGTGACGGGCAATGCGCAGACGAGAGACAGAGTGGCCTGTGACGGGCAATGTGCAGATGAGAGACAGAGTGGGCAATGACAGGCAATGCGCAGAAGAGAGACAGAGTGACCTGTGACGGGCAATGCACAGACGAGAGACAGAGTGGCCTGTGACGGGCAATGCGCAGACGAGAGACAGAGTGGCCTGTGACGGGCAATGCGCAGACGAGAGACAGAGTGGCCTGTGACGGGCAATGCGCAGACGAGAGACAGAGTGCCCTGTGACAGGCAATGCGCAGACGAGAGACAGAGTGGGCAGTGACGGGCAATGCGCAGACGAGAGACAGAGTGCCCTGTGACGGGCAATGCGCAGACGAGAGAGTGGGCAGTGACGGGCAATGTGCAGATAAGAGACAGAGTGGGCAGTGACGGGCAATGCGCAGACGAGAGACAGAGTGCCCTGTGACGGGCAATGCGCAGACGAGAGGCAGAGTGGGCAGTGACGGGCAATGCGCAGACGAGAGGCAGAGTGGGCAGTGACGGGCAATGGACAGACAAGAGACAGAGTGGGCAGTGACGGGCAATGCGCAGACGAGTGACAGAGTGGGCAGTGACGGGCAATGGGCAGACGAGAGAGTGGGCAGTGACGGGCAATGTGCAGATAACAGAGTGGGCAGTGACGGGCAATGCGCAGGCGAGAGACAGAGTGGGCAGTGACGGGCAATGCGCAGACAAGAGACAGAGTGGGCAGTGACGGGCAATGTGCAGATAACAGAGTGGGCAGTGACGGGCAATGCGCAGGCGAGAGACAGAGTGGGCAGTGACGGGCAATAGGCAGACGAGAGAGAGTGGGCAGTGACTGGCAACACGTAGACGAGAGAGAGTGGGCAGAGACGGGCAATGTGCAGATAACAGAGTGGGCAGTGACGGGCAATGCGCAGGCGAGAGACAGAGTGGGCAGTGACGGGCAATAGGCAGACGAGAGACAGAGTGGGCAGTGACGGGCAATAGGCAGACGAGAGACAGAGTGGGCAGTGACGGGCAATGCGCAGGCGAGAGACAGAGTGGGCAGTGACGGGCAATAGGCAGACGAGAGACAGAGTGGGCAGTGACGGGCAATGCGCAGGCGAGAGACAGAGTGGGCAGTGACGGGCAGCACGCAGATGAGAGAGAGTGGGCAGAGACGGGCAATGAGATTTCACATTATGGAATAAAGGGAACTTGAATTTAGCAGAGTGCTCTTTTCTTCATTGATTTAAAAACATGCGGTGCCTCCTAGTGTGCTTACGGAGCTAGTCTCCACCGCAATCCCCCTCCATAGGGTAGGCGGTTAAAGGCGAATGGTGAGCCTTCAGTGGATGCCCCTCCCGCACTAGTGTCCCCATGCCCCATCTAACGGTGAACCCTCTATTGGCTCACCTTCCTTCCCAGATTCCCCTGTTAGGGGGGGAAAAAGAGGGGGGGGGCTGTGTGTTGATGGCCTACTCCTTGCCCTAGTACACCTTAGTCCCTTACAACTACTGGGTGTCAGAGCGCGCTTTACTTGTTTAATGTTAAACTGACCGCAGCGTTTTACTGTG
This sequence comes from Gastrophryne carolinensis, assembly GCA_027917425.1. NCBI lineage: Eukaryota > Metazoa > Chordata > Amphibia > Anura > Microhylidae > Gastrophryne > Gastrophryne carolinensis. The sequence continues at coordinate 26,425,046 of CM051237.1, forward strand.
CCTTACGCGCACTCAGCAGCACGTTTTGGGGAAGCTACAGCGTTTTTCAAATTCCCTTCCTCACTTTGTCCTCTTCTCTGAAGTGATGCTGACGTAGCCGTATTCTCTCCTGATTGGCTGCGCGCCCTCTACTTCGCGCGCTCCGGGGGGAGGCGTGGTCCTGCCTGGCGCGTTCCGCGTCATCGGCCGCTATTGCCCGCCCTTCGAGGTTCGCTGGGCGCCATTTCCTTCTTGCATGCCCGTGAAGACGGTCCTCCCCTCGCTGACTGTAAGTGCCCTCGCTGGCGACCCTTTTTCTAGCAGTTTCCTCGCGCTCGGCTCTGACACCCCTCTTCCCCTTGTGTCTTTCAGACAGCTGTCTCCGGTGGCTTCCCCTAGTCCGACGTAGCGCCTGGTCCAGACCAGCTTTCAGCTTTTACTCCCACTTCCCAGCGGGTTATAGGGGCATCCAGGGTTGCTTAAAGCGTCAATCCCTACTGGCACATTGAAGTTAATAATCACCATATGGAGGCATCCCAGGACATCGCGAACGGGGTCCCTCTGGGACAAGCCCACCTGTGTGCAGCTTGTGGGGTTTCACCTAGCAGCAGTGACAAGTCACGGGTCTGCGTACCTTGTGCTCAACAGGCGCTAGCCGGTCTCCCCACCTCTTCCGAAGCTGGGCCCGCACCTCGCCTTATTTCCCCTACTCCCCCAAGCTTGAGCATAACCCCCAATTCTAGTGGGGATTCTCATGCTGATTTGGCCTCTAGATTGGCCAGTGTGGAAAGCTTTATCGCTGGCTCCATGGCGCGCAAGGCCACTGCCAAGAAGCGTCATTTGAACCCTGAAGCTACTATTCTCCCCGGTAGAATCTGATGAGGTGCTGCTTTCCTATACTCAGTCCCTATCAGAGGAAGGGGAACTCCTATCTGACTCAGGATCCTACGAGGACGAGCCCAGGAGTCAGGAGTCTGGCTCTGATCCTGGCTCCCAGGACGACATTGACAGACTGTTATCCCAGATCTTTGATGTCTTATGCCTCTCTCCCCCTCCAGCGGCACCTTGGCAGCGGGGCGATCTGTTTCATACCGCTAGGGTGCGGTTGGAGTTTCCCGAACAAACTCACTTTAATAACCTAGTGCTGAAGGAATGGGAACATCCCAGTAAGCTCCAGGGGATTCCCAACGCTGTGGATATGAAGTATCCATTTCCTGCCGACCTGGTTAAGTGCTGGACATCGCCGCCCGAGGTCGATGCCCCAATCCTGAGTCTGTCCAATACCTCTATTATGCACTCCCCTGACACTACTACGCTGCGGGATCTAGAGGATCGGCGAGTTGATCAATTGGCTTGTCACGCCTTTGCCTTCAGGGGAGCGTCGCTCCACCCGGTTTGCGCCTTAGCCATCACGGCAGTGGCGCTCAGGACTGTGGTTAAGTCTGCTCTGGAAGGGGCGGATGACTTGCCCTCTGATACCGCCAATGCTCTGGCCACCTGTGAGACCTTTGTGAATTATATCCTATCTGCATCGGACGATGCTATTAAACTGAGTGCTAAATCCTCTGCTCTGGTGGTAGCCATACGCCGCGCGGTCTGGCTACGCCAGTGGGCTGCTGACAATGTCGCCAAGAAGGCCCTTACGGGGCTTCCGTTCACAGGACTGCGCCTGTTTGGAGAAAGATTAGACATCTTTGCCAAAGGGGGCAAGCTGCCCCAGCGTAAGCGTCAGATTCGGCCCTTTCGTGGTCCAAGCTCCCATCCTACCCCCTACCGGGGGACCAAGCAAGGTAGGGGGGTGTCCTTCTCTGGGCCGCGCTCAGAACCCTGGAACAAGAACAGAGGACGCCGCCCAGGCTCCTCCTGGGGTCCCAAGCCCAAAGCCCCCCCCAAGACCCCCCAGGCATGAAGGGGCGCCCTCGCCCGTCAGGGTGGGGGGACGTCTACAGCACTTCGAGCATGTCTGGAGACGCCTCGTCCCAGACCGGTGGATTCAGGAGGTAGTCTCCTCCGGTTACAAGATAGAATTCGCTGTGCTGCCCCCTACCAGGTTCGTCGGATCCCGCAGGATCCTGCCTCAGCTCGGGTCTTGATGCTGGCTGTGCAGGACCTTCTGGAGCTCGGGGTCATCTGCGAGGTCCCCGTTAGAGACAGGGGCATGGGGTTTTATTCCAACCTGTTCACGGTCCCCAAAAAGGACGGGTCAGTCAGACCCATTCTGCATTTGAAAATCCTAAACAAGTTTGTCAGAAGCAGGCATTTTCGTATGGAGACTCTGCGCTCGGCCATTGCATTGCTGCGTCCAGGGGACTTCATGACATCTGTGGACATCAAGGACGCTTACCTGCACGTGCCGGTGTTTTCAGGGCACCAAAAGCTCCTCAGATTTGCGCTGTTGAATCAGCACTATCACTTCGGCCCCCAGGGTCTTCACCAAGGTGCTGGTAGGGGTGATGTCTCTCTTAAGACTAAAAGGCATACGTGTGTTGCCCTACCTGGACGATATTCTCATCACCTTTCAGTCTCTGCAGCAGGCAGAGCTGGACACTCGGTCGGTGGTGTCCACCCTGGAGTCCTTCGGCTGGGTGATCAATTACCCAAAGTCCTCTGTCCCCCTCCTCAGTGACACCGTTTCTGGGGATGATTCTGGACTCGGTTCAATCAAGGATATTCCTTCCTCCGCTGAAGGTGGAAGCTCTGATAACCCAGGCGAGATCCCTGCTCGCGGACCCTCATCCCTCCATCTGGCAGGGAATGCAGTTGGTGGGCTCGATGGTGGCAAGCTTCGAGGCGGTGCCCTATTTCATCTGAGAACTCTGCAGCTTCACCTTCTGTCAGTATGGAACAAGGACCCAACGTCTCTGGACGACAGCTGGGTGATTCCCCCCTCGGTCAGACAATCCCTTGTGTGGTGGTTGGACCACAGGAATTTGACAAGGGGCAGATCCTTCCTGGCTCCCTCCTGGGAGACGGTCACGACGGATGCCAGTCTTTCGGGGTGGGTTCTGGAAATCCCTGCGCTTCCAGGGGAGATGGGGCCCTCGGGAGGCCCATCTTCCTATCAATGTCCTGGAACTCAGGGCGGTCAGGTTGGTACTGGAAAGATTGACCCAGCACCTGAAGGGTCTGGCGGTTCAGGAACGCTCAGACAACAGGACGGCCGTAGCATACATCAATCATCAGGGAGGAACCCGGAGCAAGGGTGCTCTCCAGGAGGTGTCTTGGGCAGAGACCAATGTACAATGCATATCGGCTGTCTACATTCCGGGGACTGAGAATCTGCTAGCAGATGCTCTGAGCAGGGGGTCGTCCCGTCAGGGGGAATGGTCCCTCTGCGACAGGGTATTTCAGTCACTTTGTCACCGTTGGGGTGTGCCGGACGTGGATCTCTTTGCGTCACGTCACAATCACAAGCTCCCGAGCTTTGTATCCCTGTCTCAGGATCCTCTGGCTCTGGCCACGGATGCCCTGTCAATGTCTTGGAAGGAGTTTCGGCTCCTGTATGTGTTTCCACCAATTCCCCTTCTGGGCAGAGTACCTTCTGGAAGGGGTACCCGCGATTCTGGTGGCCCCAAGGTGGCCAAGAAGAGTGTGGTTCGCGGACATGGTTCAAATGGCAGTAGATCAGTGCGATCTGCCAAGGTTACCAGACCTTCTGACCCAAGGGTCTCTACGCCATCCCAATTTACTAACGCTGGCTGGCCTGGCTATTGAAACCGCCATCTTGAGGGAAAAAGGTTTGTCTGAGTCTGTTGTGGCTACCATGGTCCAAGCCAGGAAGAAGACTTCTGCTGCCATCTACTATAGAGTGTGGCGGGCTTACATTGACTGGTGTGAATCCAGGTCTCTTCCCTGCCGGGAATTCTTAGTATCCAGGGTGCTGGAGTTCTTACAACATGGCCTAGACTTAGGTCTCAAGCTCAGTACCTTGAAGGGCCAGGTTTCGGCCCTGTCCATCTTCTTTCAGAAGACTTTTGCCCATCACTCTCTTATCAAGACCTTCTTTCAGGGAGTCACTCATGTGCGCCCCCCTCGGAAACCTATGGTTCCTGTTTGGGACCTGAACTTGGTGTTGTCGGCCCTGCAGGAGGCTCCATTTGAGCCTATCCACGAGGCCGCCCTAGCTGTGCTCACGATCAAGGTTGTCTTCCTGGTAGCCATTACTTCGGTCAGACGCATGTCTGAGTTGGCTGCCTTGTCTATTCAGCCTCCCTACTTTGAGAGACACCGGGACAAGGTGGTGTTTCGCTTCAAGCCAGACTTCCTGCCTAAGGTTGTGTCTGCATTTCATTTGAATCAAGACATCGTACTTCCTTCCTTGTGCCCCAATCCTAGTAACCCTAAGGAAAGGGTTTTGCATTCCTTGGATGTGGTCAGGTGTGTCAAGTCTTACTTGGTTACCACGCAGGCCTTTAGGAAGACAGATGCTCTCTTCGTTGTGCCTCATGGGCCTAGGAAGGGTTTGGCTCCCGCCAAGTCTACCATCAGTAAATGGATTCGTCAGGCTGTTGTTCAAGCCTATACTACTAAGGGGAAGACTCCCCCCTTTCGTCTTACTGCTCACTCTACTAGAGCTGTTGGGGATTCTTGGGCTTTTCAGCACCAGGCCTCTGTTGAACAAGTTTGCAAGGCCGCTACTTGGTCTTCTGTACATACCTTTACTAAGTTTTACAAGGTTGATGTTCGGGCCTCAGCTGACGCTGTGTTTGGCCGCAAGGTTCTGCAGGCGGCAGTGGTTTAGACTGCTTGCTGCTACCTTGGGGATCCCACCCTGCTTTATGGACACTGCTATTGGATGTCCCACATGTTATTACTACTTCTGGAGCAGGACGTGCTGTATGCTTAAATACAACTCTGTGAAGTACTCACCTGTAGAGTTGGTATTATACGCATACAGCACGTCCTGCTCCACCCCACCCTGTTTCACCTTGTTCTGGATCCCCTGTTGGTGATTGTTATCTTTGATATTTTTGCCAGTTTTGGGTGGTTGCTTTCTCCTGGTCTCTATTTCTCACTGCTTTTCAATGCTGGGGATTTGTGGGAGGTCCTCCGGTATATGAAGGGCCGGGAGGAGCATGTTTTCTACATGTCTGGAGTGCACGGCCCCGGAGGACTACCCACATGTTATTACTACTTCTGGAGCAGGACGTGCTGTATGTGTATAATAAAAAACTCTACAGGTGAGTACTTCACAGAGTTGTATTTTTAAGTTTTTAATCACTTATTATTCTTTCCCCCACTGGGCTGCAACTCTGTTAAGGACTTTAGGATATGGGTGCCGTCATCTTGACTCAGAAGCATCACACTTACTGGGGAGAGGAGAGTGGGATAAATTACAGGGGGTGGGTTATAGCTGTGCTTTGCTCAGACAGAGCAGAGCTGGGGTCAGGAAAAGGTCAGCAGTCCCAAAATGCAGAGCAGCACAGTCAGAAGGCACTTCCTGTTTGCAAGCTGCCTGATGTTCCATGAGCCGCCATCTTGGATGTTTAAAGGCTCATAACATGCAGTAGATGCAGGTAGGATGATTTTTAATGTGAGCAATCTGTATGTACAGGGTGTGGGAAACATATAAGATAGGCTCTTATTCAGGGTGAAGGTCTGGATTAATGTGGGCAATCTGTATGTACGGGGGGGGGGGGGACATATAAAATAGGCTCTTATTCAGGGTGAAGGTCTGGATTAATGTGAGCAATCTGTATGTACAGGGTGTGGGAAACATATAAGATAGACTCTTATTCAGAGTGAAGGACCGCTTTAAGGAGAAATTATTCTGTCCCATCGGAAGAACAGAAGAACAAAGTGATTGTGTAGTTTGGTTAAAAACGTCTTTTTAATATTCACACAAACTATAGGAACCTAGAATTTGTTAATGCTCTAACATCCCACATTCAAAACCCAAAAGAAATGAGAATCTGAATACCTATGCGTCTCCTGAGAGCGTAATGGCAATCAATATATACACATGTAGCACGCCTAACATTTCCCACACTTAAGTTTAAAAACAAAAGCCCACCTGCGTGGACTTAAGACCTCAGATCAGACCATGGTAGAGGGCACGAGATTCCCCGCTTACCTGCCACCACCAGTGTGAGACGCCACCCCGAAACGTGTGGGCGGCCCAATTACAGAGTGCTCCCACTGACTTCACACGGTGCCCCCCCATACACAGGAAACTAACGTGAACAGAGGAGTACTTGAAGACAATGGGCACACTCCGTACTTGGGCCATCCACACCTGCGAAGCTGGTTTCTGATGATGTTGTGAACAAATAAGACGAGTACTCCCTGGATTCTATTTGGAAGTTTACAAAAGACCTTTTTAAAATTAAAATTATGACAAAGACATTTATCTCCTATTCATATCACTCTGTCTGCTTTAGTCTAGTCCCATGTTTTATAACACAGAAAGAAACACAAGGCCCAATCATCGTACGTTTCACCCCCTTTCCCGAATTCATCTCAGGTATAAAATACATTAATTCATTTAACATTTCTAAAACGTAATACTGGTTCATACTACAGCCTCAAGCTCGTAATATAATGCTACAGTTCATAATATGGCCTTTCTCAACCGTCTAATGTTGCTGGTTCATATATACTCCATATTATATTGTCATTTCTGATTTGCTGCCACCGATTCTTCACATAATATCTGCGACTCATAATTTCATGCTGTCCGGCCATAATATAATGCTGCTGGATCGTGTAACGCAACAATTTCATGATATATTAGTGGTTCATATTATAGCCTATCTGCATCATTTTATAATGATGCTGGTTTATTCTACACATCTCATATCGTGTACAGTAAATTCTGTGGGTGTATGTTCATTGTTTAATAGCTGTATAAAAACTATTCCGGTTGGCAATCACCAGGCCCTTTCCCCCCAGGCAATAAGCCAGAATAGGGCATGAAGAACAAATAGAAGCCCTCACCTTAAAGTGGACCAAATCGACACAGAATCTAAAAAATTGGCATGCCTCGCTGTGTAAAACCCACCAGGTTGCCACGTTCTCTTACCTTGCTTCCCAGTCCAACGGCGCGTGAGCGGACCGCATCCTCGTTATTCCTCTAGCAGGATGTGTGCCCGCACCAGGCATTTGTGAATGTCCGGCGCGGGCAAGCTCCATCCCCGCGGACGAGCGGCCGCACATGCACTGTAGGACCAGGAAGAGGTAAGTTGCACTCGGCGATCTGGGGGGTTTCACACAGAGGGAAGGACCAAAATCCTGGGTTTTGGTCTATTCTAAAGAGGATCATCACCCAGGATTTCCACTCTCCCAAGTCTTGTTTTTTTTTTTTATATGGGATATGGGATACACTGCTGTGTGTATCCCCCTGGATCGCTGAGAAAACCCACCTTTCCAGCAATCTCACAGCACAGACGGGCAGCCAATCAGCATGCTGGGCTCCATTTAGGCCTGCTAGCTGCTCTGACGTCAGGGTGGAGACCAGCATGCTGCTGGCCACATCCCCGCTCACCTCTAGCTGTGGGGCACATCAGCCAAACACAACTGCCCCTGGCTAAAGGTGTAGCAGCAACCGTGTTTGCGACACGCGCAAGTGCCGTTTGGTTACTTGGTGATCGCTGGGGTTTCAAACAGTGGGGCATCCTTCATCAGGACGCCCCATCAGAGAGTGGGAGCCTGAAAACACTAAATGTTGTTCCCCTTTAGAGTGGACCAAAACCCACATTTTTAACTAGCATTCATTGCTACCCCATGAGGAGTACCTTTTGGCTTAATGCTGCTTGTATTAGCTGTAAAGCTCCGCCTCCTCCATTCACTGCCACTGTAGTGCGTGGCAATGATGTCAATGCCACACTTTTGCAATGCCTGATAGTCTCTTTTACAGAGAGGGACAAAAAAAAAAAATTGGTGTTCCAGGATAACTCTGTAGGCAAAAATATCAATTTCTAGGGCTACACCCTAATAAAGGAGTATTGGCAGGTGCTTTGGCCAAATTTATTTTTCAAGCTTGGTGGGTTTTGGTCCGCTTTGTTTTGTATTTGTACTTGAAAAGAGGGTAAGGGAGGGAATTGGCCAGCCCAGGGGGCCAAAAGGCTCCAGGGCCTACCAAAAAACGCAGAAGATACTCTCATGAGTGCCTGACCCCCAAGCCAAAAGAACCTGCTCCTGCCGAGTCAGTGCTGCACTGTGATTGGATGACTTGCAGTCAAAGCTTTCAATGAGTGCTTCACAGGCGTTTGCTGTAGAGAGCCCTGGGGCAGGGGCCTAGATAAGCTTTTTGTTTCGAAATGCCCAAAGCGGGCATATCACCAGGGGGTACCCACGCAGTCCAGTTCTAGACTGGAATTCCACATTGAAGAGGTTATAGCATATTAGGCATTAGTCCAATTGAAAACGGTCATTGTATAAGATTTGTCCTCTGCTCCTCACGGAGCTGGCCCTTACAACAAGCAATATTTCAGTGTTTGGACGCCATACGAAAATTTAAAATGCAATCATTCTCACACCACTGATATTTTTGTTTTACCAGACCCAGGAACCCATACCAACAGAAACACCGCAACACTGTTCAAGCTTGGTGGGTTTTGGTCTGCTTTAAGACGAGTTTTTTTTTTCTTGATGCTTTATTTGGACCTTATAGCCTGGAAAGGAGGGTAGGGGGAACTGGCCAAAAGATTCCAAGGCCTGCCAAAAACACAGAAGTTCCTTATGAGGAGCAGAGTGCCTGAGCCCCAAGCCAGAAGAACCTGCTCCTGCCGAGTCAGTGCTGCACTGTGATTGGATGACAGCAGTCAAAGCTTTCAACAAGCACTCCACAGACATATTCTGTAGAGAGCCAAAACGGGCATATCGCCAGGGAAGAGGGAACCTACACAGTCCGGTTGTAGACTGGAATGCCACTTTGAAAAGGTTATAGCATATTAGGTAGAGTCCAATTGAAAACGGTCATTGTCGCCTGAGCCTCTTTAGTGGATTGACTATTTTTAATCCTCTAGACCCACCTACCTCTTTACACCTTCCCTCTCCCCCACATCCCCACCCCACTACCCTACTGTTTGTCTGTCGTACCCTTAAAAATGTTTGCACATCCTACCACTATCGCCCTAAGGCCCATCTGTAAAATTATTAGATGCCACCATGATAGTATTTTATGAGTATTCAGTTAATCATATATGGACGGTCACATACTTACTTTCTGTGGCTGTGCCAGACCTCATACCGTTTAGAATAATCTTCTTTGCTGAATCCACATAGATGTTTTTTAAATTTTAGATAATATCACTGGTGAAAACCACGTTTTGGAACATCTGCATGAATATGTAATGTTTATTTTATTCCTGTGTTCCTATAACCTTGTCTGTGCTTATCTTGTATGCGCTACTATTCTGCAAATCACCAATAAAAACTTTGTAAAAGAAAACGGTCATTGTATAAGGTTTGTCCTTCGCTCCTCACGGAGCTGGACTTGGTTGGTGTGATAAAAACGTTGCTGGCAACCAGCAATATTTCAAAGTGGTTGGCCGCCATACGAGAATGTAAAATGCAATCATTCGCACATCACTGATATTTTTGTTTGACCGGACCCAGGAACCCTTACCAACAGAGACAGAGGAACCGCAACACTGTGTCACAATGACCTCCGCTTGACTGATGGGGCAATTATCGTGTTATACGAGTTACGGAAGCATTTGGAAAGTTAGGTCCTTAAAGAAAAAATGCGAAAAAACCTTGATCCCTGTTGTCGAATATTTAAGGGTTTTTTTCAGGTGAAAAATAATAATTAAAAAAAAGCAGATGCCTTCTATCTTCCGCAGCTCCTCTGTGCAGGTATAGTGTCCCCCCCTCGCAATTCATCCATGCAGCGCCAATACCTTGCTTCCTACCGATGGTGGGGAGCCACCGCTTCTGTCCACGGAGCCTTTTTTACCCTCCCACATGCGTACTCCACTCATTGAAATGGAGGGCCATACCAAGGCGGGTTCAGCATTCACCCTTCATTGCAATAAATGGAGCAGACTTGTTGGGGGATGGGGCGTAAAACCATCTTGTCGGATGCAACCATTTCTGTCTGGCAATGCAGGTTGTTTTGCTTGTTTTTCCCTTATCAGTAAGGATAAAGATGCTGGCACTGCGTGAAGGAGCTGCGGCGGACAAAAGGAAAGTATAGGCTTTTCTTAATTATTGTCTGTACTGGGACTTATATCTATTTATGATTACAACCCATTCAGCACGACAGGATATCATTCAGAAAAGTGGGAGGGCAAATCATTTTGACATTACTGCTGCTGTTGCTATAGTTTGCCTAGGTGTACAGTATACATGTACAACTGCCTGGAAGAATGGCCTAGGTGCAATAGGCCACTTCACCATATTAGGTGCACAGTATACATGTACGACAGTATGGCACAATGGCCTAGGTGCACAATATACACGTACGACAGTATGGCACAATGGCCTAGGTGCACAGTAAACATGTACGATAGGCCACTTCACCATACTAGGTGCACAGTATAAATTAACAACAGGATGAAAGAGTGGCCTAGGTGCACAATATACATGTACGACAGTATGGCACAATGGCCTAGGTGCACAATATACACGTATGACAGTATGGCACAATGGCCTAGGTGCACAATATACACGTATGACAGTATGGCACAATGGCCTAGGTGCACAATATACACGTATGACAGTATGGCCTAGGTGCACAATATACACGTACGACAGTATGGCACAATGGCCTAGGTGCACAATATACACGTATGACAGTATGGCACAATGGCCTAGGTGCACAATATACACGTATGACAGTATGGCCTAGGTGCACAATATACACGTACGACAGTATGGCACAATGGCCTAGGTGCACAATATACACGTATGACAGTATGGCACAATGGCCTAGGTGCACAATATACACGTACGACAGTATGGCACAATGGCCTAGGTGCACAGTAAACATGTACGATAGGCCACTTCACCATACTAGGTGCACAGTATAAATTAACAACAGGATGAAAGAGTGGCCTAGGTGCACAATATACATGTACGACAGTATGGCACAATGGCCTAGGTGCACAATATACATGTACGACAGTATGACACAATGGCCTAGGTGCACAATATACATGTACGACAGTATGGCACAATGGCCTAGGTGCACAATATACACGTACGACAGTATGACACAATGGCCTAGGTGCACAATATACACGTACGACAGTATGGCACAATGGCCTAGGTGCACAATATACACGTACGACAGTATGACACAATGGCCTAGGTGCACAATATACACGTACGACAGTATGACACAATGGCCTAGGTGCACAATATACACGTACGACAGTATGGCACAATGGCCTAGGTGCACAATATACACGTACGACAGTATGGCACAATGGCCTAGGTGCACAATATACACGTACGACAGTATGGCACAATGGCCTAGGTGCACAATATACACGTACGACAGTATGACACAATGGCCTAGGTGCACAATATACACGTACGACAGTATGGCACAATGGCCTAGGTGCACAATATACACGTACGACAGTATGGCACAATGGCCTAGGTGCACAATATACACGTATGACAGTATGGCACAATGGCCTAGGTGCACAATATACACGTACGACAGTATGGCACAATGGCCTAGGTGCACAATATACATGTACGACAGTATGGCACAATGGCCTAGGTGCACAGTAAACATGTACGATAGGCCACTTCACCATATTAGGTGCACAGTATAAATTAACAACAGGATGAAAGAGTGGCCTAGGTGCACAATATACATGTACGACAGTATGGCACAATGGCCTAGGTGCACAATATACACGTATGACAGTATGGCACAATGGCCTAGGTGCACAATATACACGTATGACAGTATGGCCTAGGTGCACAATATACACGTACGACAGTATGGCACAATGGCCTAGGTGCACAATATACACGTATGACAGTATGGCACAATGGCCTAGGTGCACAATATACACGTACGACAGTATGGCACAATGGCCTAGGTGCACAGTAAACATGTACGATAGGCCACTTCACCATACTAGGTGCACAGTATAAATTAACAACAGGATGAAAGAGTGGCCTAGGTGCACAATATACATGTACGACAGTATGGCACAATGGCCTAGGTGCACAATATACACGTATGACAGTATGGCACAATGGCCTAGGTGCACAATATACATGTACGACAGTATGGCACAATGGCCTAGGTGCACAGTAAACATGTACGATAGGCTACTTCACCATACTAGGTGCACAGTATAAATTAACAACAGGATGAAAGAGTGGCCTAGGTGCATAATATACACGTACGACAGTATGGCACAATGGCCTAGGTGCACAATATACACGTACGACAGTATGGCACAATGGCCTAGGTGCACAATATACAAGTACGATAGTATTGCACAATGGCCTAGGTGCACAGTAAACATGTACGATAGGCCTCTTCACCATACTAGGTGCACAGTATAAATTAACAACAGGAGGAAAGAGTGGCACAACATACATGTGCACAGTATACATGTAGAACAGCCTGGAAGAGTGGCCTAGGTACACAGTATACATGTACGATAGCATGGAGGAGTGGCCTAGGTGCACGGTATACATGTACGACAGTATGAAGTGACGGCCCAGGTGCACAGTATACATATACGATAAAATAAAGGAGTGGCTTAGGTGCGCAGTATACATATACAACAGCATGGAGGAGTGGCCTAGGTGCACAGTATATTGTACAACAGCATGGAGGAGTGGCCTAGGTGCACAGTATACAAGTACGATAGTATGGCAGAATGGCCTAGGTGCACAGTATAATGTACAACAGCATGAATGAGTGGACTAGGTGTACAGTATAATGTACGATAGCATGGATAAGCGAACAAGATGCAGTCTACATAAAAATGGCATGACAGAGGGGCCTATGGTCAATATACATTAATGATAGCACAAAGGCGAGTCCTAGATGCACAGCAATCCATGCTAAATAGTATGCAGCAGTGACTTAGATTCACAATATTTATAGTTTGGGGATTAGACTATGCATACAGGTGTAAGGTCAGGGGACTTGAATCAGAAATTGTTAAAAATACATTTGTCTAGCAAAGAATTCAGAACATAACTACGGTCGCTATCCTTTCAAAAATAACATAAAATTCAGGGTGAAAAAACAAAAATAAAAAAATTAGTATTGCATATATACGGTTTTATAGTTGAGCAATGTCCTAAACCTAAGCGAAAAGCAATCTAATTCAAAGCTTCCCCCTCTGTGTGGAGCTCTTTATGTTTCATCAGGTCCGATTTTCGCGGAAAACATTCCTTACACACAGAACAAGTATATTTCTTGGCTTTCGTGTGAATTTTTTGATGCGTGATGAGATGCGATTTCCGCGAAAAACATTTCCCGCACTGAGGACAAGCAAACGGCCTCTCCCCGGTATGTATTCTTTCGTGTATCTCCAGAGCGGATTTGAAGGGAAACGATTTCCCGCATTCGTAGCAAGTGTAAAGCATGTTCCCGCTGTGAATTTTCTCGTGCGTGAGAAGAGCCAATTTCTGAGAAAAACATTTCCCACACTGAGAACAGGAATATGGCTTCTCTCCCGTGTGAACTCTCTCGTGTTGGATGAGAGCGGCCTTAAACGGAAAACACTTTCCACACTCGGAGCAGCAAAACGGCTTCTCCCCGGTATGAATGATTCGATGTTTGTAAAGCGTCGTCTTAAAGGAAAAACATTTGCCGCACTCGGCGCAAGAAAACGGCCTCTCCCCCGTGTGGACTCGCTTGTGTTTCCTAAGGTTTGATTTATCAGAAAAACACTTCCCGCATTCGGAGCAAGAATACGGCTTCTCTCCCGTGTGAACCCTTTCGTGACTAATTAGGTCGGAGTTTCGGAAGAAACATTTGTTACATACGGGGCAGGTAAAGGTCTTCTCCACCTTATGAACTCTTATGTGTCTGACGAGTTGCGATCGCAGAAAGAATGATTTTTCGCATTCAGAGCACGAGTAGGACTTCTCCCCCGAATGAATTTTTACATGATCGTTAAGTTCGGATTTCCGAGTAAAAGATTTTCCGCATTCCGAGCACGGGTACGACGGCTTGGTTTTTGGACCTGTGGGACGGCCAATGAAAACAGTAGGGTATTCCACATGGGTAGAGGGGTTAGATAACAGAAATGCAGGGTGCAGGTGGTGGCTTGCGATGGATTGCAGGCCTGTGGAATCTAGGACGAGGTCACCGCTTTGACCATCGAGGGAAATTGCAGCGTGTTCCTTCATAATAGCCTGGCTGTATCTTCCATCTGGAGGAAATAAGAAACAGAGAGACGAAAGGTAAAAAAAAAAAAAAAAAAAAAAACTCTTGAGTTTCTGAAATGACCAATCGTCACATTTAAATTCAGCAATAACGCCAGCCATTATCCAGTTAAAAGGATACTTGATCCACGTTTATTTCCATATAGATTAAAAGAATTCCATCCACATAAACAGGTCTGTAACAAGCAGGTAAATTGCCAACGCGTTTCGGGCACAGGCTCAGGCCTTACTCATGGCATGGCAATCGTCACATTTATTTAAACTGGACCTTAAGCATCATTTATTGAAAAGCCCAAACCCTTAAAAAAACTATTCCCCAGCATCTACAATGAATATATTTTAAAGTTTTTAGTCACTTTATTATTATTCTTTCCCCCGCTGGGCTTAAACTCTGTTCAGAACTCTAGGATACGGGCACCGCCATGTTGCCTCCTCAGCATCACATGCGGAGGGGGTGGGTTATAGCTGTGCTTTGCACACACAGAGCAAAGCTGGGGTCAGGAAAACGACAGAAATCCCAGAATGCAGAGCAGCACAGTCAGAAGACACTTCCTGTCTGCAGGCAGCCTGAAACTCCACGGGCTGCCATCTTGGATGTTAAAAGGTTAAAAAAAGCAATAGGTGCAGGTAGGTAGGATGATTTTTAATGAGGATAATGTACAGGGTGGGGGAAACATAAGATTGAAGTGGAAAATTAAATATTATAATTAGTATTATTTAGTTCTAGCTGCCTGTATGCCATCTCTCACATTGTCAGTGTTTAGGGGTATTTTAACCCCTCCCTCCTCATAGGTTTAAACCATTACCAAGAATGTCTGCTTGATAAGAAACAGATGTTCTTCATGTCTGAACTACACCGTCCATATATGTGAATATGTATGTCTGAAATATCCAATGGACGGCTGACATGTGTTCAGGCACCCAATCAGGATGATCATTTAGGCTTCTTTGTCTAAAACTGTATTTAAGCAAGAAAAAGAGCCAGCAATTCGGGAAGAGGCATATCAGGCCCCGGGTTGACCGAATAAACATTGCATTTCCTGAAGGTATTTTGCTTCTGAATGTTTTTTTCACATCAAGATAGGCTCAGGGTGAAGGTCCACTTTAAGTGATCGTATGCCCAGAAAGGTTTCTTAGGTAGTCACCTTCTACTTCTAACCCAGGGCCGAAAACGGCCTGTATTTCTTTTGCACAATATTCATTAAAAAACACAAACAGGAAGCAGTATGATGTTCGAATGGCGACCATGTGGCTCCCTGGTGTTCTCCAGTGATGATTCATTCAGTTACATACAGCCCAGCACAGACAGTGAGGGAGGGGTGTGTGAGCTGCTCACATTGTGAGCAGGTAAAGCCGATAGCAGTCTCCCTCACACGGAACGGCTGTTGGGGGCTCAGCCTTAGGCACAGCTGCAATAAATCTGAAAGCACTAAAAGCTAAAACAACGCTCTTGAATTTCCCCTCCACCCCAAATCGTATTCAATCATTCAATTTTCAAGGTCTCCGTCAAGTCTCGACTCTCCTGTCTTTCCTTCAGACTGCACAAACTAAGTTCATTCAAGTTACAAAGTTAATACGGTTGAAAAAAGACATTTGTCCATCAAGTTCAACCAAGGGTGTTGGGGTAGGGGGAAGTTATTTTTTATTTTATAGGGGAAGCTATTTATTTAATTTTTTGTTTCTTTTTTTTACTAATAACTGCTAATAGTAAGTGTTAAGGATTAGATGCTTATTTAGAAAAAAATTACATTTTTTGAAGCTGTCAGTGGTTGATGCTGTAACAAGCTTCTGTGGGAGGCTATTCCATAGATTTATAGTTCTTATGGTAAAAAACGATTGTCGCCTCCGGAGACTAAATTTCTTTTTTTCCAATTGAAGGGAGTGCCCCCTTGTCTTTAGAGAGGATTTTACCTGAAATAGTGTTTCCCCATATTTTTTGTATTAGCCATTTATATATTTATAAAAGTTAATCATGTCCCCCCTCAGCCGTCTCCTCTCAAGACTAAACAGATTTAATTTTCGTAATCTTTCCTCATAACTACTAAGATTTTTCATTCCCCTTATTAGTTTGGTGGTTCTCCTCTGCACCCTTTCCATAGTCAGAGCGTCCATTCTATGAATGGGTGCTCAGAACTGGACGGCATATTCCAGGTGAGGGCGCACCAGTGCCTTGAAAAGAGGCAAAATAACATCCCTATTACATGATTCCAGGTCTCTTAATGCATGATAATTTATTGGTGGCCTTGGAAGCAGCTGCTTGGCATTGCATGCTGTTATTTAGCCTGTGATCTACCAGTACCCCCAGATCCTTCTCAGCAAGTGACTCTCCCATGTTGGTGACTCAGCAAACCTAGAAAAAGCCACAACCTTGCAGCCTCAGAAGAGGAACTGCATATCGTAGGGTGACCGGCGAGTGAGCCGTGACCAGCTCTAAAGCCATTTCTCAGCAACAGAAAGCCAGCAGGAGAACACGCCCTCTATTAAGACACTACTATTAATGTGCTGCAAACAAGCCTTTCCCACATTATTTACATTATCATTACGGTATTTCTTACTCACCTGCACCAATCACTAGAGTTCTTATCTCTTCGCACCAATCATTGCCGGTTTCTTTAGCTCCCGAACCATCGACATCCTGCAGGGGTCTCTCTGGTGCCGCCTGCCAAACTGAAACATCAGCTCCACTAGTTTCCTTACAGAGCTCGCTGCCGTTGTCCGTATGAGTGGAAACCTCCATGACTAGCCCCTCCTCCCCAATCTCTGTCTGATCAAACAAATGAGGATTAGTGAGGGGGCTCAGTAGTACACGTTAGATAATGACGAGGTTTCCGTATTACCTGGGTAGGTGGCACTTGGCACCTCTGTGGTGTCACTTGGCACCTGGATGGCTTGATGTTCTCATAGTGGTTTCGAGGTGCTCCTGACGATTTGACCTTGCCCACGAGACAGATCTCCTCCTTCTCATTTTTAATCTCTTCTTTCGTAGAATGACGAGCCTCATTCTTGACTCCACTCTGAGTAAGACATCATAGCACTGTAATTAACACATTAGCGGTAACTGATCTATGACCGCTTGACAATAATGCTTAGGATTGTGACGATAATAGAATATGCTGCTACTAATGTATTACTGTGATAAAGATGGCGTCGTGAAGCCGGACAACGCCTTTGAGTGTCCTGCCTCCAGGCGTAGCTAACATTCCAGTGTGCTTGTTAGGTAGAACAGACCAATTACGGAGTCAGATATTTCGTTTTTTCTAATATGATGATATGCCTCCTGTAGATGACGTATGTAAGTTTTCTATTTTACTATAAATAAAAAAGTCAAAAGGGAGGGACGGCAGAAGCACTTTCTGTGCGATGGTCAAACACATTCCAAATGACTGTGTCCTTCTGTCTCACGTATTTCTTATCCCCTAGGCTGATTTGAATGTCTGAACAAGATTATCAAAGTTAAGTTTATTTAGTTTAGAAAAAAAGACGCCTGAGGGGTGATCTAATAACTATGTATAAATATATTTGGGGTCAATACAAAGATCTGTCCCACAATCTATTTATACCCTGGAGTGTAACCAAAATCCAAGGGCATCCACTAAGTTTAGAGGAAAGGTGCTTTCTACACCGACATAGGAGGGGATTCTTCTCTGTAAGAGCAGTGACATTATGGAACGCGCTGCCAGAGGAGGTAGAAATGAAGGATACAGTAAAAACATTCAAAAGTGGCCTGGATGCCTTCCTGGCATGTAATAACATTTCCAGCTATGGCTGCTAGACCACTGGAAGGAGATCTATAGTGGCCGGGATGCCCTCCTTGCATGTAATAACATTACCAGCTATGGCTACTAGACCACTGGAAGGAGATCTATAGTGGCCGGGATGCCCTCCTTGCATGTAATAACAGACCACTGGAAGTAGATAAACAGGCTGAACCGGATGGACTAAAGTCTTTATTCAGCCGCACATACTATGTTAAAATGTAACAACACCCAGGACCCCCCGTTAAATGGGCACGAAGAAAGGGGTCCCTCTGCCGGATAGCAGTTGTTGACAAGAGGAATCATTGTAAATGTCAGCTAGCTCTCTACTAGTAGCACATTGTAACAGCCAGGCATTCTGCTGTGTAAAAATTGTAACAAAAGCTAAACCTGATGCGATACATTTGTTATGCAACAGAATTTTTAGGTGTAATGTATATATTTTATTGAAAACATGACATGGTATAAGCTTTTAAAGTTGCTGACTTGGTTTTACTGGGTTGACTCAAACATTGAGAGATACAGCTCTGTCCTTGTCATAAAAACTGCCATTGTCCATGTGTGAGAATGTGTCTATTTACATCTGCTTGCTAAATTTACATCTCAGGTCTTTTACTACTGTTTACTTCAGCCGTCTAAATACGAAACGGAGAGGGGATTTGATCCTCAAAAGTCTAGTCAGCAAATAGCTGGCTTTGCCTCCTTAAAAAGAGACCCAGAGTGCTGCGAAGGAATGAGGAATTAACCTGTGTTTTGAGACGTCTTAACACAGTGTGGTCTCTCTGCCTTTCGCTGTACCTCCGATTCCTCTGGCAGATGACTATAGAAGCCCGCTCTGTTTCGGAGTGAAGTGGTGCCGATCTCCCATTCGATTTCCCATTGGAAAGGTGATGTTACTGAATGGTGATGCTACTGAATGGTGTGTGAATATTAGTGTGCGCTACCTGTGTCAGGGACATAGTGTTTTCCCACAAACCCCTTGTCTGTCGCCTCCCCTGCTCCTGGCTGATGAATCTCAGACAGACAATGGTTGTTTCTGTGGTGATGTAATATGTATCCCACTGAGTTTTAAGCTATTTATAACTGTGTGGTGAAGTTTTCCTGTATTTATATGTATTTTTACCTTTGTTAAGCTTTCTTTTCTGTACATAAGTATATTGTATATATATTGTTTTTATATCTTATTTAGAATAAAATAATATTCTAAGTATGTCACACACCCCGCTTCAAACATAAATAGTTACACTTGGGTATACACACCTCTAGGTGGCGACTTTGCAGAGAAGTCCTGAAAAACGAGCCCCTCCCAGTCTATACATACCTGGTACCTCCCACTTATTCCCCAGTGCTCTTCTCTGCAAGATGGCGACAAGACAGAAGAATGAAGTCTCCTGCTTGCAGGTAGCCGGGGTGACACCCCCCCCCCATGGTGTATTTCTGCCCGGCCTTTTGTTTATTAGCCCCTTGTTTGAATGTATAGCCTCCCAGCTTAGGCTGTCGGCCGGGCAAGGGTAGACGGCACTTAAGGTGCCTAGGAGCTTAGCTCCTCCGCTAGACCCCATATTATGAGGCAATGCGGTTATCCGGATTTGGGATGCCCCGCCCTGATGTCCCTATTAGGCTTCCCCTTTTCCCGCGTGGTCCCTTCTCCCTGTGCTAGTTTGGGGGGGGGGGGGGGGGGGGGGGGCGGGCTTGTCTGTGTGCCTGGGTATGTTTGCTACTTGTGGCTGTGTGAGTGATTTGACTTGTGCGGCGGGGCCGGGCGACGTGTGTGTGTGCCGCCGGCCCGCCCGTCTGCCCAGCTCTTTATTGTTTGGGGGCTCCGTTGAGCACCCCGGACTGTTTGTTCGTTTCTCCGAGGTGCAGGGGGCGGGGCCGGGCGGCGTGTGTGCCGCCAGCCCGCCGGTCTGCGATTGTCTTAGATTAGTTGCGGGCGCCATTTTCTTTGGCGCCCACTGCTCTGGTGGACTCCGGGGGTGGAAGCGGTCAGGGCCAGGCGGCGTGTGTGGTGTGCCGCCGGCCCGCCTGTCTGTGCGGGCGCCTTGTTCTTTGGCGCCCGCTACATTGTCCGGCTCTCCGGAGGTGGAGGGGGGCGGGGCCGCGTCGTGTGCAGCCCGCGCTGTGCCTGGATTGGAGGGAGGGGCGGGGCCCGCCCTTCTTCTTCCTCCTCGTGTTGCTTGCTGGCCGCCATTCTGGTTTGCGGCTGTTCAGGTAGGTCGGGTTCTTCTGTATATTTTTTAAGGTGGTTCCTTGGCTGGGGACATCAAAAGTTTTCAGGTCAGTTCCCCCTTGTGTGGGGGTTGTGTCAGGGTGCTGTCAGCTTGTAGTGATGCTGGGTACCTTGTGTTGGGGCATCCCTAGCCTTCCATATTTTTATTATATATATTTAGATATGTACTTGTATGTTTTCCTAGTATACTGCTCCATGTGGGTTCTTGCCTGACCCTTTTGGTGTTATAGTATTGTATTGACATGTGCATTCAAGTGATCTGTTAGCGCCTGGAGTGACTGTTGTCTTTTCTGTTTCAGATCCTGGGATCCCACGCTGCAGGGCTCTCTCGGTCTTAGATACCTGGCTAGTGGGTTTTTGTCCATTACATTTTCTTTATTGGGTATTTTGCAAATTCTCCCACTTCAGGGCCATTAAAAATACATTTCTTTTTTTTTTAAGGGGCATCCCGGGTCGCGCATTTGCGTAAATCCCTGGGTTATTGCGAATACCATAAATTCACCATATGGAGGCTTCCAAAGATACCGGAAACGGCCCTTCGGGGCAGTCCAGGCTGTGCGGGGGTTGTGGGGCTCCGCTCCCAGGGGATGATGTTATTATATGCATTCCATGTGCGCAGCGGAACATTGAGCGCCAGTCCGGTACCCCGGTGTCTGGCTCTTCGCCGCCTGTGCCATCTCCTTCTCCTCCTCGCCTGTTCCGGACCCCGTGTGACGTTGTCATGGGTGGGGATTCGCAATCCGAGGTATGCGCCCGGCTGGCTAGCCTCGAGAAAATGTTTTCCGCTGTGGTTTCTCAGAAGGCTCCGGCTAAGCAGAAACACTTGTCCCCGCCTCCGCCGGACTCAGATGCTGAGGTTGTTAAGGCATTGGATTGGTCAGATTGCCCCCTGGTTGAAGAGGGGGAGCTTATTGAGGAATTGGACGATCTTATATTGATTGGTGTGAGGCTAGATCTTTGCCCTGTCGGCTCGTCTGTTTCTAGGATTTTGGAATTTCTTCAATCAGGGCTGGACTCTGGTCTTCAGCTGAGTACTTTGAAGGGGCAGGTTTCTGCTTTGTCTATCTTTTTTCAGAGGTCATTTGCACTCCATCCGTTGGTCAAGACTTTTTTCCAGGGGGTTTCGCATCTGCGGCCTCCTAGGAAGCCTTTGCTCCCTGTTTGGGATTTGAATTTGGTTCTTTCTGCTCTTCAGGCTCCTCCCTTTGAGCCTTTGCAGGACATTGCTCTTTCTACTCTGACTCAGAAGGTTGCCTTTTTGGTGGCCATCACTTCGGTTCGGCGCTTTTCGGAGTTGGCAGCCTTGTCGATTCAGGCTCCTTATTTTGAGAAACATCAGGACAAAGTGGTTTTTCGCTTCAAACCGGACTTTCTTCCTAAAGTGGTCTCTGCCTTTCATCTTAACCAGGACATTGTTCTTCCTTCCTTGTGTCCTAAGCCTAGGAATGACAAGGAGAGCACTTTGCATTGTTTGGATGTGGTACGTGGTGTGAAGTGCTATTTGCGTACTACATCTCCTTTTCGTAAGACTGGTGCCTTTTTCGTGGTGCCCTGTGGGCCTAGGAAGGGCTTGGCTCCGGCTAAGTCTTCCATTAGCAAGTGGATTCGTCAGGCGGTTGTTGGGGCCTATTCTGCCAAGGGGAAGGCTCCCCCTTTTCTTATCACTGCTCGTCTTGGCGTCTTGGGCTTTTCAGCACCAGGCTTCTGTTGAGCAAGTTTGTAAGGCCGCTACTTGGTCTTCTGTTCACACTTTTTCCAAGTTTTACAAGGTTGATGTGCGGGCTTCAGCGGATGCTGTGTTTGGCCGCAAGGTTCTGCAGGCTGCAGTGGTTTGAGTTTCTGTATTATTGCCTTGTTGGATACCCGCCCTTTCTGGACACTGCTTTTGGATGTCCCAAGTGTAACTATTTATGTTTGAAGCGGGGTGTGTGACATACTTAGAATAATACCATTTTGTGAATACTCGCCTGTAAAATGGGTATTATAAGTATGTCACACACCCCGCTTCACCCGCCCTTTTTGGTATCCTGGATCTTTATATGGTGAAGTTTCGTTTACAGTTTGAGGGTTACCAATGTTCTTTTCCTGGTACCTTGTCTTTACTGCTGTTTGAATACTGGGGAATAAGTGGGAGGTACCAGGTATGTATAGACTGGGAGGGGCTCGTTTTTCAGGACTTCTCTGCAAGGTCGCCACCTAGAGGTGTGTATACCCAAGTGTAACTATTTATGTTTGAAGCGGGGTGTGTGACATACTTATAATACCCATTTTACAGGTGAGTATTCACAAAATGGTATTATTCTTTATTGGTTATGCTCTGATCTCTTTAAAACAATATAAAGAACTTGCATTTATATTATCTGGTATTTGGGTGTGTTTTGGCCACCAGCAAAACAACATTGTACAGCTGCCACCACAACATTCTTTTTGACTTGTATTGTCCTCCTCTATGGCGTCATCCTAACACTGGATGCACGCGCGCACACACACACACACACACACACACACACACACACACACACACCATCACCCTCTATACACAACCCTTTTGCCACTCACCTCTACAATCAGCACCTCAGCGATTTTGCTAGTGACTTCTAAAATCTTATGCATGGTGCTTATCTGGGGTGCCAACGAGGGAGGTGGAGACACTGGGATGGTCACGTGGTCATCTGACTTAACATGAGCAAAAGTCTAAAAGAGGAAAAAAAAATAAAGTTGTTGGTATAGTCAACGTAAAACCTCTTTTTCTCCTGATATTCCCTTAGGTGCACAACTTTCTTCAGATACACAAGGGGTTAATATTGCTATAGCTAGAATCTCAGACAGGTGACTGGAAGCCCCTGGTGGCGTTACCTCACCAGAGAGCCTGCCCTTCCTTAAGCGGACCTTCACCTTGAATAAGAGCCTATCTTATATGTTTCCCACACCCTGTACATACAGATTGCTCACATTAATCTGGACCTTCACCTTGAATAAGAGCCTATCTTATATGTTTCCCCCCTTCTACATACAGATTGCCCACATTAATCCGGACCCTCACCCTGAATAAGAGCCTATCTTATATGTTTCCCACACCCTGTACATACAGATTGCCCACACTAATCCAGACCCTCACCCTGAATAAGAGCCTATCTTATATGTTTCCCACACCCTGTACATACAGATTGCTCACATTAATCCGGACCCTCACCCTGAATAAGAGCCTATCTTATATGTTTCCCACACCCTGTACATACAGATTGCGCACATTAATCCGGACCCTCACCCTGAATAAGAGCCTATCTTATATGTTTCCCACACCCTGTACATACAGATTGCCCACACTAATCCAGACCCTCACCCTGAATAAGAGCCTATCTTATATGTTTCCCACACCCTGTACATACAGATTGCTCACATTAATCCGGACCCTCACCCTGAATAAGAGCCTATCTTATATGTTTCCCACACCCTGTACATACAGATTGCCCACACTAATCCAGACCTTCACTCTGAATAAGAGCCTATCTTATATGTTTCTCCCCCTCTACATATAGATTGCCCACATTAATCCAGGCCTTCACCCTGAATAAGAGTCTATCTTATATGTTTCCCACACCCTGTACATACAGATTGCCCACATTAATCCGGACCTTCACCCTGAATAAGAGCTTATCTTATATGTTCCCCACACCCTGTACATACAGATTGCCCACATTAATCTGGACCTTCACCCTGAATAAGAGCCTATCTTATATGTTTCCCACACCCTGTACATACAGATTGCTCACATTAAAAATCATCCTACCTGCATCTACTGCATGTTATGAGACTTTAAACATCCAAGATGGCGACTCATGGAGCATCAGGCAGCCTGCAAACAGGAAGTGTCTTCTGACTGTGTAACTATGCATTCTTGATTGCTGACCCCAGCTCTGCTCTGTCTGTGCAAAGCACATCTATAACTCCGCCCCCTGCACCTGCCCACCCTCTTCCTCTCCTCAGTATCTGATGCGTCTGAGGCAAGATGGTGACGCCCGTATCTTAGAGTACTGAACAGAGTTGCAGCCCACTGGGGGAAAAGAATAATAAGTAAGCGACTAAAAACTTGAAATATATTAATTTTAGATGCTGGGGAATCATTTTTTAAGGGTTTGGGCTTTTTATTAAATGATGCTGAAGGTCCGGTTTCAGTTCTGGCAAGCAGTGGGGAGGAGACCACCAGAAAAACAAATGCAGAGGAAAAGCACCGGGCAACAGCCCATAACTCTAACCAATAAACTTGGGACCAAAAGCTCCTGGAAGGCCCCAGGCAGCCGTGTACCTAAGTGAATAATAAGAGACATTGTAGCTCCTCTCTATCATTCTCCTAATATACAGCTTTCTTCACATAGAGACGTCTACGTTCAAGGGTGGGAGAGGTTACCAGGGTTTTGGTCAGCTTTCCTTGACAATAGATAATCAAGTCTTATACCCAAGTCATTAGCGCTTCCTCATCCACTGAATGGCTGCCAATCACAGGACTCCCAGTGACCAATCGGGATTGCCCCGCGGGCTTGCATATCGAACCAGAAAAGTCACCATTTGCCGCTATACACCTGAATGAGGAAGTGCTACTTTAGAGCCTCTTTAAACCGGACCTTCAGCGTCATTTAATGAAAAGGCCAAACCCTTAGAAAACTATTCCCCAGCATCTAAAATTAATATATTTTTTACGTTTTTAGTTGCTCTCTTTTTATGCTTTCCTTCGCTGGGCTGCAACTCTGTTCAGGGCTCTAGGATACGGGCGCCGCCATCTTGCCTCAGAAGCACTACACACACTCAAGAGAGTAATGCAGAGTAAAGTGCAGGGGACGAGGATATAGCTGGGCTTCCCACAGGCGGAACAGAGCTGGGGTCAAGAAAGAGGACAGCAATCCCAGAATGCAGAGCCGGCACGGTCAGAAGACACTTCCTGCCTACAGGTGCCTGAAGCTCCATGAACCACCATCTTGGATGTTTGAAGGCTCAGAATACGCACTAGGTGCCGGTAGGGTGATTTTTAATGTGGGCAATCTGTATGTACAGCGTGGCAGAAACATACAACATAGGTTCTTATTCAGGGTGAGGGTCCGGATTAATGTGGGCAATCTGTATGTACAGCGTGGCAGAAACATACAACATAGGCTCTTATTCAGGGTGAAGGTCTGGTTTAAAGTGGCCATCAGGTATTAGGAGAGGAGAATAACTGCCAGCAAAGTTCACCACTGGCTAGGTTGTAGTTAAACAGCCCTGTGAAAAATCACATGGCATCCTTCCCTGCTTTAGTTGGCGGGATGTATAATTTTTTATTTTTTTAATAAAGGGTAAGATTAAATGTGACCCAGAATCCCCCTCACCTCCTCAGTCAGCAGGAAGATGATCTCCAGGGTGAGGCTCCAGACCTTCTCAGCCCTTTGAATCCAGTCCACCTCCATCTTTGGTAGATTATTATTATATGGACGGGGCTTCCTCAGAGGACAATGGCCGCACAACTGGATGTCTGTTGGGAGAAGAAGGAAGGGTTAGATTCTTTGTGTGGCTATTATTAGCTTTTTGTCCTGCTGGAATGAGAGACACCGAGGGCTAAAAGAGACCAACACAGGACAGGGGAGGGACAGTGGTTCCATTGTGAACCATTCTCAACATCAGTAGCGGCAAGGGGCCCGCGTCCCACCGGCACACGCGGCAAGGGGCCCGCGTCCCACTGGCACACGCGGCAAGGGGCCCGCGGCCCACCAACTTTCGGGCGGCTCCATTGTATCCCCATTCTACCGCCTGCAGTGCCTGATGGGATGCAAGACGGCGCCGCCCATCTGGAGGCTGCTCGGAATCTGAAGGACCCAGAAGATGGATTCCCCAGTTAGGTGAGTATATACTTCCCAATTGTGAAAGCAGATTGGAGGAGGGGGGGTTGGGGGACAGTCCAGTGAGATTTGAGGGAGGTTTTAACCCCCCCCCCAATGTTCCTCTTTAAAGTGGACCAAAACCCAGGATTTTGACTATCCTGTGTTTTGGTTCTTTCCCCCGGGGCCCCCCAGAAGGCAACTCACCTCCCAGTCCTACGGCACAAGCGTGCGACCGCTTGACCAATCAGTGCGCTCGGAGCCGCTGACGTCACGTTGTCTAAGAGCAGCGTCTCAGAGCGTGCCGACATCTGCATACTCCACTACCCTCTAACAGGGAGCGTGCACGAGCGGGCCATTAACAAATGCAGCTCGAGGGATAGCGGGGATGCGGCTGCGGCTAGCGCATGCGCCCTTGATCCAGGAAACAGGGTGAGTGAACGAGGGGCCCCCTGGGGAGGTTTCACACAGCGGGGGGGGGGGAATCGATCGGCCCAGGAATCTTATAGATTCCCGGGCCGATCGCACTGCATTTTGGTCCATTTTAAAGAGACTCTCAAGTCATACATTGCCCCCCCCCCCACAATGACAATTGGTAACAAATACACATACATCCTAGCCATTCGGAGACGGAAGAGTGAGCACTGGGGGGGGGGGGGGCGCGGTGCAGCGGCACACACTCACCATCGCAAACAGAGCGGCATGCCGAATGACGTAGTCAAAGCAAATGGCTCTGATTGGACAAGAGCCCGTGCATACGCTGTTGGACAGAGAGGAGTTGACTTTTACTGCGTGTTCCTGAAGGGTTTCGCACAGGGGGGCATCCCGATTTGGCAGAAAAGTAATTTGTTGCGCTTTAAAACAAACCCCTTGAATTCAAGATGCCGCACCCAGATCAGGGATGCCCCGCTGTGTGAAACCCCCCAGGTCGCCCGAACAAACTCACCTCTTCCTGGTCCTACGGCGCACGTGCGGCCTGTCGTCCAATCAGCGAGCTCATAGCCGCTGTCATAGTCGTAGCGAGCGGATCCAAGCGTGCTAGAGGCCACACCCCCTGCAACCTCTAACAGGGAGCTTTGGGGGGGGGGGGCGGGGGGCTACCGCACACGCAGGCCCCATTGCAAACAGAGCGCTGTACCGAATGACAGCAAAAGCAAATGGCTACGATTGGACAAGAGCTTGTGCATGCGCTGTTGGACATGCAGCTGGGCATCCCAATTCGCCAGAAAAATAAAGTTCCCCGGTTTTGTTGCGCTTTAAAACAAACCCCTTGAATTCAAGATGCCGCACCAGCAAACCTACCAACTTTTCAGGGTGGGAAAGAGAGACATTTGTTAAATTAGGCCACGCCCCCTCATTGAATAGGATAGGAGAGATGATGTAACAGGTACAAGAGGGACATCCACACCCCTTCATTTAGGGATGGATAGGAGATGGGATGTAACAGGTACAAGAGGGACATCCACACCCCTTCATTTAGGGATAGATAAGAGATAGGATGTAACAGGTACAAGAGGGACATCCACACCCCTTCATTTAGGGATGGATAGGAGAGATGATGTAACAGGTACAAGAGGGACATCCACACCCCTTTATTTAGGGATGGATAGGAGATAGGATGTAACAGGTACAAGAGGGACATCCACACCCCTTCATTTAGGGATGGATAGGAGATAGGATGTAACAGGTACAAGAGGGACATCCACACCCCTTCATTTAGGGATGGATAGGAGAGAGGATGTAACAGGTACAAGAGGGACATCCACACCCCTTCATTTAGGGATGGATAGGTGAGGGGATGTAACAGGTACAAGAGGGACATCCACACCCCTTCATTTAGGGATGGATAGGAGAGAGGATGTAACAGGTACAAGAGGGACATCCACACCCCTTCATTTAGGGGTGGATAGGTGAGGGGATGTAACAGGTACAAGAGGGACATCCACACCCCTTCACTTAGGGATGGATAGGAGAGAGGATGTAACAGGTACAAGAGGGACATCCACACCCCTTCATTTAGGGATGGATAGGTGAGAGGATGTAACAGTTACAACAATGTAAACAATTTAAATAGGCAAATGAATCATTTATTGCTGCAGATCTGCATGTTACACCTCAAAGAGGGACAAATGAGAACAAGGAGGGACAGGTGATCAAAAGAGGGACAGTTCCTCCAAATCAGGGACACTTGGGAGGTATGTGCACCAGCGTAACAAATAAATCCAGAAAGGGGCAAGGCTCACGGGTAAGTAGCTGTATCTGGGAGTACAGGACATATCCCTGCAGAGAGGGCATCCCAAATCAGGAGGGACATGGGATCCATTCCTTGCAGTTTACCTCGGACTTGCCTCAAACCTAAACAATGCCTCACCGCGGCTTCCGCCCGCACCCTGCGCCCCGCACTCTGATTGGTTAATAATTAACGTCACGGAAAGAAAAGGGTTAAACCGGCGCCTCATATTTACCTCAGTCCGGCCCCAAACACCCGGCTACACACGGAAGGGGAGAAACACACAACGGGTTAACGCGCCGCCATCGCCTCACCTCGCCTCACGCTGCCTTCCCGCCTCGTCCCACTTCCGCTCTAGGCCCCGCCCCCTCTATTTTTCACCAGGGCCATTTTTTTGTAGCCACACAGTGAGGCAAGTGAAGAGGGGCGTGTCATTAGACGGATGACGTCACCGGGCGCTATTGTCCTTTCAGCCTTTTGTGGGGGTTCTGTTGGAGCAAATAGTGACCCCTGTGTAGCGGGGCTGGCGGCGGCCATTTTTTTCTTTTTTCATAATTTTATTTTTTTTTAGGTCTGTGGGCCTGGGGAAGCGCATTGTGGCCTTCTGAGCGGTTGCTATGACGACCAGAGGATAAGTGTTTACCTCCCAAGTGTCCCTCATTTGGGTCCATGTCCCCCTGCCTCTCGTTGTCCTCATTTGTCCCTCTTTGAGGTGTAACATGCAGGGAGCGTGTCTTAAAGCGGACCTTCACCCTGAATAAGAGCCTATCTTATATGTTTCCCACACCCTGTACATACAGATTGCTCACATTAATCCAGACCTTCACCCTGAATAAGAGTCTATCTTATATGTTTCCCACACCCTGTACATACAGATTGCTCACATTAATCCGGACCTTCACCCTGAATAAGAGTCTATCTTATATGTTTCCCACACCCTGTACATACAGATTGCTCACATTAATCCGGACCTTCACCCTGAATAAGAGCCTATCTTATATGTTTCCCACACCCTGTACATACAGATTGCTCACATTAATCAGGACCGTCACCCTGAATAACAGCCTATCTTATATGTTTCCCACACCCTGTACATACAGATTGCCCACATTAATCCGGACCTTCACTCTGAATAAGAGCCTATCTTATATGTTTCCCCCCCCCTGTACATACAGATTGCTCACATTAATCCGGACCTTCACCCTGAATAAGAGTCTATCTTATATGTTTCCCTCACCCTGTACATACAGATTGCTCACATTAATCCGGACCTTCACCCTGAATAAGAGTCTATCTTATATGTTTCCCACACCCTGTACATACAGATTGCTCACATTAAAAATCATCCTACCTGCACCTACTGCATGTTATGAGCCTTTAAACATCCAAGATGGCGGCTCATGGAGCATTAGGCAGCCTGCAAACAGGAAGTGTCTTCTGACTGTGCTGCTCTGCATTCTGGGATTGCTGACCTTTTCCTGACCCCAGCTCTGCTCTGTCCGAGCAAAGCACAGCTGTACTTTATCCCACTCTCCTCCGTAAGTGTAATGCTTCTGAGTCAAGACGGCGGCGCCCGTATCCTAGAGTCCTGAATAGGAAAGAATAATAAGTAAGTGACTAAAAACTTAAAATATATTAATTTTAGATGCTGGGGAATCGTTTTATAAGGGTTTGGGCTTTTCAATAAATCATGGTGAAGGTCCGGTTTAAAGTGAACCAGAACCCAGCACGATTCCCTCCCCCCAGGGCATCCAAAATCAGGATGCCCCGCTGTGTGAAACCCACCAGGTCGCCTCATACACTTACCTTGCTTCCCGGTCCATTGGCACATGCGCGAGCCGCGGCTGCTGATTGGACGAGCGACCACGCACGTGCCGGGGAGAGGTGAGTTCTGCTCAGCGATCTGGGGGGGGGGTTCATGTAGCTGGGCTGGGGATAGTAAAAATCCTGAGTTTTGGTCCACTTTCATTTAAAAATTGTCCCCCTTTCCCACCCTGAAAAGTTGGGACATATGCAGGTGGGGCTGGAGGGCATTAAACTGGACCAAAACCCAGGATTTTGACTATCCTGGGTTTTGGTTCTTGCCCCCGGGGGTACCCCAATCGGGGATGCCCCACTGTGTGAGACCCCCGAGGTTGCCCAAGAAACTCACCGCTTCCTGGTCCTATGGTGCATGCGCAGCCTCTCGTCCAATCAGCGCGCTCGGATCCGCTCAAGTTAGCTTGCTTAAGGCGAGCGGATCCGAGTGCGCTAGCGCCCACATCCCCTGCTACCCTCTAACAGGGAGCGTGCCCACGCCGGCCACTCGCGAATGCCTGGCGCGGGCACATGCCCTGCTAGAGGGATAGCGCCGATGCTGCCGTTGCTTGCGCATGAGCCGCTGGACCAGGAAAAGAAGGTGAGTTTATGGGCGACCTGGGGGGTTTCACACCAGAATCAGGATGCCCCAGGGGGAAGGAATCTTAGGCCCTTATTTAACAAGGGATAGCGCCAGGTAGCGACTGGTGAGCAAACAGTAATGACAGTCACCGCCACGAGAACGCCGGCTCCCCTCCGCAATCACACATGTATCAAGCCGATCCTGCTTAGCGACTGAGATAGCGCCAGATAGCGACTCATTCATCATTATTCCATCCTCACCCCACAGCGCCAGCGTCCGACCTTGAACAGCGACAGGTATGACCTCTCGCTACCTGGCGCTCTCCAATGCATTTCAATGGAACAATCTTTAAATTTTAATAAATAATTGTTAATAATTATTATTTTTTTTTTTTTTTTTAATGTGAAAATTTCTGTTAACACTTCGGCAATGTTAGATAATTTTTTTAAGGTAAGAAAAAAAAAAAAAAATTTGTGCAGAATTGATATTACAGGTCTGATATTAATGTATTCATATTACAAAATGTTTTTATAAACTTGTTTTTTTTTGTTTCCCAAAATATGGTTGTTTGGGGGTTAAAAAACTACTTTTAACCCATCGCCGCCAGCGCTCTGGGGTTTAAACAAGCATTTCACAGCGCGAGAATTTTTGGAGCGTGATTTGTTAATGAATATGGTGGAAGCCGGTCGCTAGGGCCAGTCGCTATCATGCGCTCCCATACAGCGCGGAACCTGTCAAATAGCGACTCATCACCTTGTATTCAACATTACCGCACACCGACTGAGTCGCTGTCAACAACCGAACAACGGCCAAGCACAGCGACTACTAGCGGGCGCTGTGAAAATACCGCTACAGACGCTCAACTGTCGCTTCCTGGCGCTATTAATAAATCAGCCTCTTATAGATTTCTGGGCCGATCTCCGTGGGTTTTGGACCACTTTAAAGTGGACCAACACCCAGGATTTTGACTATCCTGGGTTTTGATCCAGTTCGGCGGGGAAACCCCCCAGAAACCCCGAAAAACTCACCTCTGCCAATCCCCGCCAACGGACAAGCGGGAGGCAGCGACGGACAAGGGAGCGCGGCCGCCGACTCCCGCGCGTCATTCTTACAGGGCGCGCGCCGGCGGGTGAGCTTCCTGCTAGAGGGACGCGCGGGAGGAGGTGGTGGGCACCACTGGATCGTGGAGCAGGTAGGGATTTAGGGGTTTCTGGGGGGTTTCACACAGCGGGGGTTCCCCGCAGTCAGGGGACTGATCGGTCCGGGAATCTTATAGATTCCCGGGCCGATCATGGGAGGGTGTTGGTCCACTTTAACCCTTTATGTGGCTGAGCTCTATCTGGTGATGGAGGAGGTTCCACAGCTGACACAATATGGGTGACGTTCCTAGAATGTTAAAGTGGACCAACACCCAGGATTTTGACTATCCTGACTTTTGGTCCACTTCCCCGGGGGTGCCCCGCTATGTGAAACCCCCCAGATCGCTAGCTTTAAAGTGGACCAACACCCAGGATTTTGACTATCCTGGGTTTTGGTCCACTTCGGTGGGGCACCCCGATCGGGGGTGCCCCGCTGTGTGAAACCCCCCAGAAAGCCCCGAAAACTCACCTGACCCCGCTCCCACGTGACCGCTCCAGCCAATCGCCGCCGACGGACAAGCGAGGTCCGTCGACGGACAAGCGAGCGCGCCCGCCGCCGCCTCCCGCGCGTCACTCTTACAGGGAGCGCGCCCGCGCCGGCGCCGGCCATTCACAAACGGCCAGCGTGGGTGCGCACCCTGCTAGAGGGACGGCAGCCCGCACTGGAACGGGGAGAAGGTAAGGCTTGTGGGCTTCCTGGGGGGACATCCCGATTTCGGATGCCCCGCGGGGAGGGATCTGATCGGCCCGGGAATCTATCCCCCCTGGGTGTTGGTCCACTTTAACTCACCTACACAATACACCCTGTCAAGCACAACCCCAATTACACAGGGAAATAAGTGTAATACCGGCATCCCAAATTGACACAACAATACACCAAAGAACTCTACGGTTCCAGCAATCCGCAGAAGGGGGACTATTACCAAGAAGGCACCACTCTCACCCTAATAATAATTCAATAACACCAATAGAACTTAAAGCGGACCTTCACTCTAAATAAGAGCCTATCTTATATGTTTCCCACACCCTGTACATACAGATTGCTCACATTAAAAATCATCCTACCTGCATCTACTGCATGTTATGAGCCTTTAAACATCCAAGTTGGCGGCTTATGGAAGCCGCCATCTTATCAGGCAGCCTGCAAACAGGAAGTGCCTCCT
The DNA here is from genome assembly GCA_027917425.1 of Gastrophryne carolinensis. Lineage (NCBI taxonomy): Eukaryota > Metazoa > Chordata > Amphibia > Anura > Microhylidae > Gastrophryne > Gastrophryne carolinensis. The sequence goes on from CM051237.1 coordinate 26,458,087, forward strand.
GACTGTGCTGCTCTGCATTCTGGGACTGCTGACCTTTACCTGACCCCAGCATTGCTCTGTCTGAGCAAAGCACAGCTATAACCCGCCCCCCTGTACCTTATCCCACTCTCCTCTCCTCAGTAAGTGTGATGCTTCTGAGTCAAGATGGCGGCGCCCGTATCCTAAATTCCTGAACAGAGTTGCAGCCCAGTGGGGGAAAGAATATTAAGTTAGTGACTAAAAACGTAAAATATATTAATTTTAGATGCTGGGGAATCGTTTTTTAAGAGTTTGGGCTTTTCATTAAATCACACTGAAGGTCCGGTTTAATATCCATCTATTTAATTAATCCCAAAAAATTCTTAAAAACACATTAAGGACAATACAACATTGCTACAAACATTTAAAAAACATATACAAGACCAACCTCAGCAGGAGTAGACCTAATCAATCCACATTATACCTAAATCATCCCTCCTATTCAACATATATATAACCTATCAACAATTATTAAAGTGCCAATGTGCAAAGTGTCAAAAGTGTCAAAGTGCAAAAAAAAAGGATCAATGAATATACAGATCAAATACACATACGAAAAAACACAAACTGACTAGGATAAATTCACCTCCGTGTAAGATATGATCCCCTCCTGCTGAGCAAAGTATGAAATTCACCCACGCGTTCCGTGACCGACTGTCACTTTCTCAAGGTGCCACAACTAGCGCAGCCAGTGCCCCTGCCTTTATAGTCCTGAAGGAAAGCGCGCCACCACTTGCCCACACCCATCCCGAGCGTGCGGCGGCCGCACTCACGGCGGAAGAGGAGCGGCGCAGGTACACGCTCCATTCTCCACCCCCCGCAGATAGACAAGGCGTCAAAGCCGTGCCCCCACACGCCCCCCAGACAACACCCCCGACACGCCCCACACAGCAACGCCGCATGACGGCGAATCGTGTACAGGTATTTAAGCAATTAAGAATATTGATTTCTATAGTATATCTAAAAATATATATATAGTCAATACGATTCAAATTGACAAACTCATGGCTCAATAGTAATTAACACAGTGGAATATATTGGAGTAGATTCAACACACAAAAGGTATAAAAAAAAGCTTTAACTCACGTCACGCCACTCCTACGGAGCATGCGCGGCCGCTCGTCCAATCAGCCCACTCGGAGCAGCTAAGCTATGCACGTCAAAGCTACGTCTTAGCTCAGCGGCTCCGAGCACGCTGGCCGCCGCATCTCGCGCTTCCCTCCAACAGGGAGCGCGCCTGCCCCGGACATTCACAAATGACCGGCGCGGGCACGCGCCCTGCTAGAGAGAAGCGCAAGATGCGGACTGGCATGCGCCGTTGGACTGGGATTCAGGTAAGGTTTGCGGGCGTTCTGGGGGGTCACACAGCGGGGCATCGCGATTTTGGATGCCCCGCGGGGAGGGATTGGATCGATTCCCGGGCCGATCCGACTGGGTGTTGGTCCACTTTAAAGTTGAACAAAACTTGGGAATTTGACTTTCCCGTGTGTTGTTTGTCTCAGTGGGGGCATCCCAAATTGTCTGCATTGCGTCAGACAGGATGTGAGGGTTTCCCCAGTGGTGTGTCTGTAGCGGTGACACCCATAGCCGTGCTGTGAGAGACAGGAAGTGAGGTGGGTTTCCCTGGCGGTGTGTCTGTAGCGGTGACACCCATAGCCATGCTGTAACTAAGAGACAGGAAGTGAGAGGGTTTCCCCAGTGGTGTGTCTGTAGCGGTGACACCCATAGCCGTGCTGTAAGTGAGAGACAGGAAGTGAGAGGGTTTCCCCAGTGGTGTGTCTGTAGCGGTGACACCCATAGCCGTGCTGTAACTAAGAGACAGGAAGTGAGAGGGTTTCCCCAGTGGTGTGTCTGTAGCGGTGACACCCATAGCCGTGCTGTAAGTGAGAGACAGGAAGTGAGAGGGTTTCCCCAGTGGTGTGTCTGTAGCGGTGACACCCAAAGCCGTGCTGTAAGTGAGAGACAGGAAGTGAGAGGGTTTCCCCAGTGGTGTGTCTGTAGCGGTGACACCCATAGCCGTGCTGTAAGTGAGAGACAGGAAGTGAGAGGGTTTCCCCAGTGGTGTGTCTGTAGCGGTGACACCCATAGCCGTGCTGTGAGAGACAGGAAGTGAGGTGGGTTTCCCTGGCGGTGTGTCTGTAGCGGTGACACCCATAGCCATGCTGTAACTAAGAGACAGGAAGTGAGAGGGTTTCCCCAGTGGTGTGTCTGTAGCGGTGACACCCATAGCCGTGCTGTAAGTGAGAGACAGGAAGTGAGAGGGTTTCCCCAGTGGTGTGTCTGTAGCGGTGACACCCATAGCCGTGCTGTAAGTGAGAGACAGGAAGTGAGGTGGGTTTCCCTGGCGGTGTGTCTGGAGCGGTGACACCCATAGCCGTGCTGTAAGTGAGAGACAGGAAGTGAGGTGGGTTTCCCTGGCGGTGTGTCTGTAGCGGTGACACCCAAAGCCGTGCTGTAAGTGAGAGACAGGAAGTGAGAGGGTTTCCCCAGTGGTGTGTCTGTAGCGGTGACACCCAAAGCCGTGCTGTAAGTGAGAGACAGGAAGTGAGAGGGTTTCCCCAGTGGTGTGTCTGTAGCGGTGACACCCATAGCCGTGATGTAACTGAGAGACAGGAAGTGAGAGGGTTTCCCCAGTGGTGTGTCTGTAGCGGTGACACCCATAGCCGTGCTGTAACTGAGAGACAGGAAGTGAGAGGGTTTCCCCAGTGGTGTGTCTGTAGCGGTGACACCCATAGCCGTGCTGTAAGTGAGAGACAGGAAGTGAGAGGGTTTCCCCAGTGGTGTGTCTGTAGCGGTGACACCCAAAGCCCTGCTGTAAGTGAGAGACAGGAAGTGAGAGGGTTTCCCCAGTGGTGTGTCTGTAGCGGTGACACCCATAGCCGTGCTGTAACTGAGAGACAGGAAGTGAGAGGGTTTCCCTGGCGGTGTGTCTGTAGCGGTGACACCCATAGCCGTGCTGTAACTGAGAGACAGGAAGTGAGAGGGTTTCCCCAGTGGTGTGTCTGTAGCGGTGACACCCATAGCCGTGCTGTAAGTGAGAGACAGGAAGTGAGAGGGTTTCCCCAGTGGTGTGTCTGTAGCGGTGACACCCATAGCCGTGCTGTAACTGAGAGACAGGAAGTGAGGTGGGTTTCCCCAGTGGTGTGTCTGTAGCGGTGACACCCATAGCCGTGCTGTAAGTGAGAGACAGGAAGTGAGAGGGTTTCCCCAGTGGTGTGTCTGTAGCGGTGACACCCATAGCCATGCTGTAACTGAGAGACAGGAAGTGAGAGGGTTTCCCCAGTGGTGTGTCTGTAGCGGTGACACCCATAGCCATACTGTAACTGAGAGACAGGAAGTGAGAGGGTTTCCCCAGTGGTGTGTCTGTAGCGGTGACACCCATAGCCGTGCTGTAACAGAGACAGGAAGTGAGGTGGGTTTCCCTGGCGGTGTGTCTGTAGCGGTGACACCCATAGCCATGCTGTAACTGAGAGACAGGAAGTGAGAGGGTTTCCCCAGTGGTGTGTCTGTAGCGGTGACACCCATAGCCATACTGTAACTGAGAGACAGGAAGTGAGAGGGTTTCCCCAGTGGTGTGTCTGTAGCGGTGACACCCATAGCCATACTGTAACTGAGAGACAGGAAGTGAGAGGGTTTCCCCAGTGGTGTGTCTGTAGCGGTGACACCCATAGCCATGCTGTAACTGAGAGACAGGAAGTGAGAGGGTTTCCCCAGTGGTGTGTCTGTAGCGGTGACACCCATAGCCATGCTGTAACTGAGAGACAGGAAGTGAGAGGGTTTCCCCAGTGGTGTGTCTGTAGCGGTGACACCCATAGCCGTGCTGTAACTGAGAGACAGGAAGTGAGAGGGTTTCCTCAGTGGTGTGTCTGTAGCGGTGACACCCATAGCCATGCTGTAACTGAGAGACAGGAAGTGAGAGGGTTTCCCCAGTGGTGTGTCTGTAGCGGTGACACCCATAGCCGTGCTGTAATAGAGACAGGAAGTGAGAGGGTTTCCCCAGTGGTGTGTCTGTAGCGGTGACACCCATAGCCATACTGTAACTGAGAGACAGGAAGTGAGAGGGTTTCCCCAGTGGTGTGTCTGTAGCGGTGACACCCATAGCTGTGCTGTAAGTGAGAGACAGGAAGTGAGAGGGTTTCCCCAGTGGTGTGTCTGTAGCGGTGACACCCATAGCCGTGATGTAACTGAGAGACAGGAAGTGAGAGGGTTTCCCCAGTGGTGTGTCTGTAGCGGTGACACCCATAGCCGTGCTGTAAGTGAGAGACAGGAAGTGAGAGGGTTTCCCCAGTGGTGTGTCTGTAGCGGTGACACCCATAGCTGTGCTGTAAGTGAGAGACAGGAAGTGAGAGGGTTTCCCCAGTGGTGTGTCTGTAGCGGTGACACCCATAGCCGTGATGTAACTGAGAGACAGGAAGTGAGAGGGTTTCCCCAGTGGTGTGTCTGTAGCGGTGACACCCATAGCCGTGCTGTAAGTGAGAGACAGGAAGTGAGAGGGTTTCCCCAGTGGTGTGTCTGTAGCGGTGACACCCATAGCTGTGCTGTAAGTGAGAGACAGGAAGTGAGAGGGTTTCCCCAGTGGTGTGTCTGTAGCGGTGACACCCATAGCCGTGATGTAACTGAGAGACAGGAAGTGAGAGGGTTTCCCCAGTGGTGTGTCTGTAGCGGTGACACCCATAGCCGTGCTGTAAGTGAGAGACAGGAAGTGAGAGGGTTTCCCCAGTGGTGTGTCTGTAGCGGTGACACCCATAGCCGTGCTGTAACTGAGAGACAGGAAGTGAGAGGGTTTCCCCAGTGGTGTGTCTGTAGCGGTGACACCCAAAGCCGTGCTGTAACTGAGAGACAGGAAGTGAGGTGGGTTTTCCCAGTGGTGTGTCTGTAGCGGTGACACCCAAAGCCGTGCTGTAACTGAGAGACAGGAAGTGAGGTGGGTTTCCCTGGCGGTGTGTCTGTAGCGGTGACACCCATAGCCGTGCTGTAACTGAGAGACAGGAAGTGAGAGGGTTTCCCCAGTGGTGTGTCTGTAGCGGTGACACCCAAAGCCGTGCTGTAACTGAGAGACAGGAAGTGAGGTGGGTTTTCCCAGTGGTGTGTCTGTAGCGGTGACACCCAAAGCCGTGCTGTAACTGAGAGACAGGAAGTGAGGTGGGTTTCCCTGGCGGTGTGTCTGTAGCGGTGACACCCATAGCCGTGCTGTAACTGAGAGACAGGAAGTGAGGTGGGTTTCCCTGGCGGTGTGTCTGGGGCGGTGACACCCAAAGCCGTGTTGTAAGAGGTGTGTGACCCAGGCACCAACCTTGTATGGGGTGTTTGCTCATCATTTGCTCTCATAATTGGGGGTGTGGCTGTGTTCAGAATTATCCAATCACAATTAAAGACCCTGTCCAGACATACACTAACTTCCTCCCACTTTAACCCCCATGGGAACAGTGTCAAATGACCCACTCCATAATCTTCAGCTATGTGAAAATGCCTTATGCATTCTGAGCGGAGCTGCTGGCTTCACTTTCATTTCTGAGTCTGTAAGGGGATTTCATGGCGCAGCTTTATGAGTCGTGAGCATGCTCTGCTGCGGTCAGAGAAAGCTGCGGATCTACTGTGGCTTGCACAGGTCGCTGAGGGAAGAGTGGTTGTAAGACCACTTTTTTTGGTGTGGTCCTGGAGGAAAAGAAAGCAAATGGGGGTGCAAACTTTCGAGCCCTGCTACAGCATCTACTGCGCGCTGCAGGAAGTTGCCTAGGCTATCCCTTTAAAGCAGACCAAAACCGGTTCTGAAGTCTATAAGACTCCAGGGCAGGCACATTCCCTTTCTCTGGGGCATCCCGAACTGGGATCTAATGTGCTTCTGAGCAAGAACTGAATGGGAAGCAGTGTTTCCTATTTGATTTTTTTCCCACCCTCTCCCTTCCTACAAATCCTGGTGGCCTTCCACCAGCCGAGTAGCAGTTTGTTGTACCCCGAAATTACTTGTGCCCAGCTACTGGAGGTAGCCCATGAAACTCCGCTTGCCTGGACATTGGGGGGGGGGGTAAAAAAAACAAAGGCTTGATTGGTGAATTCATTTCCACTGGCCAAATATGGGGACAGACATTGCAGTTACATACCCACCAACTGTCCCAATTTCCATGGGACAATCCCGCTTTCGGATGCTTGTCCTGGCGTCCTGCACTGCTATAATGTGTCCCGTGCTGTCCCCTCACCGCCGTCGCCCGTCACTTCGCCCCCAGCCCCGAGTGTGCAGATAGACGCTCACACAGCCTCCCTGGGGTGGCGCTGGCTGTTGCTTTATTTTGCCTATTTAATTGGTGGTCCAGTGAGTGGGTGGGACTCCGAGAGGAAGAGAAGGAGCCTGCTCACACCGGATTCACTGGCTGTAATGGAGGGATGCCCCTCACTGTCTCTAATGGAGGGATACAACTCACTGGATGTAATGGAGGGATGCACCTCACTTGCTTTAATAGAGGAATGCCCCTCACTGGCTGTAATGGGGGATGCCGCTTACTGGCTGTAATGGGGGATGCAGCTCACTGCCTGTAATGGTGGGATTTTGCACACTGTCTTTAATAGAGGGATATCCCTCACTGTCTGTAAAGGGGTGATTGGGAGAGGGATTTTAGCACACCATTTGGTTCAGAATATGTATTTTTTTATTTTTGTCCTTTAAACTCTGGGTGCGTTGGAGGGGAGTTAAGAGCGGTCTGTGTGGTTGTGTTTTGTTGTGTGTCCAGCTTTCTGGGGGAGGCAGGTGGAGGAAAGCTGCTCACTGGCTGTAATGAGGGATGGCCCCTCACTGGCTGTAATGAGGGATGTCCCTCACTGGCTGTAATGAGGGATGTCCCTCACTGGCTGTAATGAGGGATGCCCCTCACTGGCTGTAATTGAGGGATGCCCCTCACTGGCTGTAATTGAGGGATGCCCCTCGCTGGCCATAATGTAGTGATGCCCCTCACTGGCTGTAATGGAGGGATGCCCCTCGCTGGCAGTAATGGAGGGATGCCCCTCACTGGCAGTAATGGAGGGATGCCCCTCACTGGCTGTAATGGAGGGATGCCCCTCACTGGCTGTAATGGAGGGATGCCTTTCACTGGCTGTAATGGAGGGATGCACCTTACTGGCTGTAATGGAGGGATACGCCTTACTGGCTGTAATGGAGGGATGCCCCTCACTGGCTGTAATGGAGGGATGCACCTTACTGGCTGTAATGGAGGGATGCACCTTACTGGCTGTAATGGAGGGATGCACCTTACTGGCTGTAATGGAGGGATGCTCCTCACTGGCTGTAATAGGGTGTTTGGGAGGGGGATTTTAGCACACCATTTGGTTCAGAATTTTTTTTTCTTATTTTTGTCCTTTAAACCTTGGGTGCGTTGGAGGGGAGTTAAGAGAGGTCTGTGTGTGTGGTTGTGTTTTGTTGTGTGTCCAGCTTTCTGAGGGAAGCAGGTGGAGGAAAGCTGCTCACTGGCTGTAATGAGGGATGATGCCCTTCACTGGCTGTAATGAAGGGATGCCCCTCACTAGCTGTAATGGAGAGATGTCCCTCACTGGATGTAATGTAGGGATGCCCCTCACTGGCTATAATGTAGGGATGCCCCTCACTGGCTATAATGTAGGGATGCCCCTCACTGGCTGTAATGGAGGAATGCACCTCACTGGCTGTAATGGAGGGATACCCTCACTGGCTGTAATGAAGAGATGCCCCTCACTGGCTGTAATGAAGAGATGCCCCTCACTGGCTGTAATGAAGGGATGCACCTTACTGGCTGTAATGGAGGGATGTACCTTACTGATTGTAATAGAGGGATGCCCCTCACTGGCTGTAATAGAATGATTGGGGGGGGGGGTTAGCACAACATTTGGTTCAGAACATTTTTTTTCTTATTTTTATTCTTTAAACTCTGGGCGCATTGAAGGGGAGTTAAGAGCGGTCTGTGTGGTTGTGTTTTGTTGTGTGTCCAGCTTTCTGGGGGAGGGAGATGGAGGAAAGCTGCTCACCGACAGTAATGAGGGATGATGCCCTTTACTGGCTGTAGTGGAGGGATTCCCCTCATGGGCTGCAATTGAGGGATGCCCCTCACTGGCTGTAATAAGGGATGCCCCTCACTGGCTGTAGCGTAGGGATGCCCCTCAGTGGCTGTAGTGGAGGGATGCCCCTCACTGGCTGTAATGGATGGATGCCCCTCACTGGCTGTAATATTGAGCACGTCCCACCTTCTTTTTTTTACTGTAGGAATTATTTGGACCTTGCAGAAGATGCCAACGTGCCTCTATGGGCTGAAGTTTATGGTGATCACAGACCCCTCACTGGCTGTAATGGAGGGATACCCCTCACTGGCTGTAATGGAGGGATGCCCCTCACTGGCTGTAATGATGAGCACGTCCCATCTTCTTTTTTTACTGTAGGACTTGTTTGGACCTTGCAGAAGATGCCAACGTACCTCTATGGGCGGAAGTTTATGGTGGTCACAGACCCCTCACTGGCTGTAATGGAGGGATACCCCTCACTGGCTGTAATGGAGGGATGCCCCTCACTGGCTGTAATGATGAGCACGTCCCACCTTCTTTTTTTACTGTAGGAATTGTTTGGACCTTGCAGAAGATGCCAACGTACCTCTATGGGCGGAAGTTTATGGTGGTCACAGACCCCTCACTGGCTGTAATGGAGGGATACCCCTCACTGGCTGTAATGGAGGGATGCCCCTCACTGGCTGTAATGGAGGGATACCCCTCACTGGCTGTAATTGAGGGATACCCCTCACTGGCTGTAATGGAGGGATGCCCCTCACTGGCTGTAATGATGAGCACATCCCACCTTCTTTTTTTACTGTAGGAATTGTTTGGACCTTGCAGAAGATGCCAACGTACCTCTATGGGCTGAAGTTTATGGTGATCACAGACCCCTCACTGGCTGTAATGGAGGGATGCCCCTCACTGGCTGTAATGGAGGGATGCGCCTCACTGGCTGTAATGGAGGGATGCGCCTCACTGGCTGTAATGGAGGGATGCCCCTCACGGGCTGTAATGATGAGCACATCCCACCTTCTTTTTTTACTGTAGGAATTGTTTGGACCTTGCAGAAGATGCCAACGTACCTCTATGGGCGGAAGTTTATGGTGATCACAGACCCCTCACTGGCTGTAATGGAGGGATGCCCCTCACTGGCTGTAATGGAGGGATGCCCCTCACTGGCTGTAATGGAGGGATGCCCCTCACGGGCTGTAATGATGAGCACATCCCACCTTCTTTTTTTACTGTAGGAATTGTTTGGACCTTGCAGAAGATGCCAACGTACCTCTATGGGTGGAAGTTTATGGTGATCACAGACCACAATCCTCTTGGCTCAATAAATTACGTGGAGAAAATGGCAAATCAATCGGGTGAAGTCTAGTTCTGACCTGCTGAGCAGTTACTGGTGCTGTGGAGAGTCACTCCACCATCACCCGCTTAAAGTGCGAGCGCCCGATTGTTGCCCCATTGTCAGTTTCCTAAGTTATCTTTAAAAGTATTAGTGCATTGGAGAGTCGTAGAAAAAATGAGGAGAAACAGTGGGTGTGGTAACAGCAATGTGATGTTAGCTGTGATGAGTAAGAGAGGAGGGAAGAAGGGCGGGGTTTCAGAGCTGCAGAGAGAGGCAGCCAATCCAGACGTCTGGGCAGGGAGAGCTGGGGGGGGGGGTGTTTCCGTTCTTGATCCACTGAAGGTTAAATGATGGATCAATTATTAATGCTCATTATGGCAGTAAGGTCCAGCAGCGCCCCCTCCTGGCAGATTAGGTTTTAGCATGTCTTCTATGTTTTTTAATTATGTGTCCTTTATGTAAAATAGCCATGTTTTAGAATTTATAAAAATTAATAAAATTACTCATTTATTGTATACTTGGTGTTGTGCAGTTATAAGACTCTGTTGAGTTCTCTATGGGGGGATTTTTAGTGAGGCACCTCCCACTCTTTAGCCATTGATTGTATGTAGTCACGAACAGAGCATTGTACCACATTTACTAATAATTATATTCTACTGGTGCCAGCTCTATTCCTCTTTTTGTAGCAGTGCCTAACAGGACATGATTTCCCTGCCTCCAGGCTGTGGTCATGAGACTACTGTGTGTCGGGAACCTGAAAAGCCAGTAAATAGTATAGGGCTCTGCATTTAACCCCTTGTACCCTCTCCTCCTTCTCCTCCACACACACACTGTCTGCACTTAACACCCCCTCCCCCCGCAAGCGAGGTGCAAGCAAAAAGATGTGCCTAGGGCAGTCTGGACACCAAATACGGGTTGGGGGCAGGGCTGGCGTCAGCACCTGGCAAGCCCAGTCAGCTGCCGAGGGCCCCCAACCCACTGGCAGCTGGCACAATGTGATTAAACCGGACCTTCACCATGATTTATTGAAAAGCCCAAACCCTTAAAAAACAATTCCCCAGCATCTAAAATTAATATTTTGGTCACTTACTTATTAGTCTTTCCCCCACCGGGCTGCAACTCTGTTCAGGACTTTAGGATACGGGCGCCGCCATCTTGACTCAGAAGCATCACACTTACTGAGGAGAGGAGAGCAGAATAAAGTGCAGAGAGCGGGGTTATAGCTGTGCTTTTCTCAGACAGAGCAGAGCTGGGGTCCGGAAAAGGTCAGCAATCCCAGAATGAAGAGCAGCAAAGTCAGAAGACACTTCCTGTTTGCAGGCTGCCTGATGTTCCATGAGCCGCCATCTTGGATGTTTAAAGGCTCAGAATACACACTAGGTGCAGGTAGGATGATTTTTAATGTGAGCAATCTGTATGTACATGGTGTGGGAAGCATATAAGATAGACTCTTATTCAGGGTGAAGGTCCAGATTAATGTGTGAATCTGTATGTACAGGGTGTGGGAAACATATAAGATAGGCTCTTATTCAGGGTGAAGGTCCGGATTAATGTGAGCAATCTGTATGTATAGGGGGGGAAACATATAAGATAGGCTCTTATTCAGGGTGAAGGTCCGGATTAATGTGGGAATCTGTATGTACAGGGTGTGGGAAGCATATAAGATAGGCTCTTATTCAGAGTGAAGGACCGCTTTAAGCCTTCTAGTGCCAACTTTGCGAGTCTCACGTAGTAGCCTCTCCTACCATTAAAGTGGACCAACACCCAGGATTTTGACTATCCTGGGTCTTGGTCCACTTCGGTGGGGCACCCCCGATCGGGGTGCCCCGCTGTGTGAAACCCCCCCATCACCCGAAAAACTCACCTCTCCCCGCTCCCAGCGCCGACGGACAAGCGTCACTCTTGACGCGCGCGCGCCGGCCATTCACAGACGGCCGGCGCGGGCGTGCGCACGTCTAGAGGGGCGTGAGGGAGGCGGCGGCGCCAAGGTGAGGGGGTTTGGGGGGGTTTCGCCCCGCGGGACATCCCAATCTCGGATGTCCCGCGGGGAGGGAGGTGATCGGCCCGGGAATCTTATAGATTCCCGGGCCGATCACCCGAGGGTGATGGTCCACTTTAAGTGCCAGCTACGTGAGACTCACTAAAAAAACGGTTGAAGGGCAAGCAACCCTTCTTAGTTTTGGCCATGGAATTTATAGACGCCTGACCCGCGACTTTTCACCACAAAGGGACCCACTGAGGCAATGCCGCCCGAGGGCCCACATAATTCTAGAGCCGCCCCTGCCTGGGGGGAGGATGTGACTTATGTAATCTTTTCTTTGCTAATTCTTTTTTTTTTTTTACTTCCTCACCACTTTTTTCCTTCTCCTGCATCCCTTCAGGTAAAAATAAACAGGGCTAACATTTACCTGGCTCCTCAAAGGCTTGAGATTACAGAGTATCATAAACAGCTTGTGCACACCCGCTACTCTACTATGTAAACGAATTCGAGAAGTGGTATCTCAATTAAAAAAGGGTTTCCAGACATGAAAGACACCAATGAACTATACCTGCGGTCTTGGTCGGGCTGGATTACCTACCGGGACTCCTGACTTCCTTCCCTACTTCAAACGAATTGATAGTTCGGTGCTAACATTGTCCATCCACCTAAGCCCCAATATGACTTGCTCCTCATACCTTAGGCAAGGTCAAATGATAAAGTTTCGGACCCCCTCGAACTCCCAATGTACACCTCCACTTTTTTTCTTTTCTCCTCCTCTCTCTCCCCTCCTCTCTATACCCTGTCCCCTCTTAGAGGCTTAACCCACATTTAGCAAAACTTGATCCCGGGTTCATACCTCGACGGGTACCTTCCGCCCCCCACAGTCCTAAGACAGCCTGAGGATTTTTTTTTTCCATACTCATTTTTATTGAAATATAGTTTTTCATCAATACAAACATACAGTTGTACATAGTAGACAAGTAGTACACATATAACAGAACTACTTCCAGGGAGGAGAAGAGGCATCCTCGCAAATCAGAAGGCCAACAGCACAAATACATCACATTCGAGATATCTCAGGAATAATAGAAGAATATAGAGCGACCTATCTTTGTAAGCCAATATCAGGATTCACCTCTATTATTTCCCTCCATAAGGAAGGAAGCTGTTATATCTTTTGCAGGTGCCTCTACCGCCAGCTCTCTATTTGACTTCCAGGGAGCGACAAATAGTATAGCGACAATCTCCTCGTGATAGTATTGCTTATTTGCATCATCTTCCTAAGCCTCTTATGGCCTAGAAGACCCAAAGGGTGAGTCCACCCTGCGTTAAAATGTCAACGAAAGAAGGGGGGAGGGAGGGGAAGGGGAGAGGAGGGGGATGAGGGGGGCCAAGGGAGGGACTGCCCGCAAAAACACGTCACCCGACCTAAACGTCTCCCCTCGTCCCCGGGCGCCAGGTCCACAGAGCCCGCCAATGTACCCACAAACCTGGGATTGTACGAGTGCTCATTAGATCAAGGGGGAACTCCCTTTTGTAATCATCCGAATCCTTAAACACCTGCCAGATCGTCCAAATCTTCCTGTATGCCTCCAGTCTGTCTTGTTTTGAGTACATTGTCTCTATATGGTTAATTTGCTTGAACCATTCCATTATTGTGGGGGCCTCCCTCGTCCTCCACTTCCTAGGAATCACAGTCCTAGCGGCGTTTGTCAGGTGTGCAGTCAAGGGACCACACCGAGCTGCTCCCCTTCCATCCGCTGCCCAATTGAGTAGATACCCGGCAGGACTCCAGTTCCCTGCACACCCCATTATTTTGCCTATCAGAGCGTGAACCCTCTCCCAGAAGGTCTGAATCCCAGGGCAACTCCACCATATGTGAAGCATATCTGCACCTTCACCTCCACATCGCCAACATTTGTCTGCAACAGCAGGAAAAATACTATGCAGACGTTTGGGTGTCTTGTACCATCTGGAAACGATTTTATAGTTGGTCTCCTGTATCGAGGATCCAGCTATGCCCTTTTGAGCCCCCCCTATATATTGAGCCCCAATCCTCCTCACTCCAATTAACATCCAATGCCTCCGACCACCTCCTCTCCCACGGTCTCACCACTCCGCCGTCTGAACTCAATAACAGGCCATAGGCCCAAGAGAGTAAATGAGCCGCTGGTCCTTCTCCCAAGCAGGCTTTTTCAAATTCCGTGGGTGCCCTCTCCACCTTACCCTTTAGCTCTTTGGACTTCACAAAGTGACTCAACTGCAAATAGGAGAAGGTGGGGACAGATCCCCCCAACCTCTCCTGTAGCTCCCCCTCCTCTAGGAGCCTTTCATTTCTAAAGACATGAGCTGCCCTCAAGGGTCTGGGTATGGAACTGTCTCTCAGGAAGGACCTGTCTAAGCCAGGAGGGAAAAGCGGGTTATCCGTGAGAGGGGTCGGGGCCCCGGAATCAACGTCACAGCCTGAGGATTTTGTCCCTGCCGGTGCTTGTAACACAGGTGCATTACCTACCCAAGAGCCTTGTCGAGGGTCCTGTGTCCTGCCATAGGCCTAAGGTTGAATCATTATGAGCTCTTTACAAATGTGCACTTTTTGAGTGAATTGCTGTTCCTGTAAACTTATTTACAACACAATGTAAATACTATGCCTACCCCTCCCCTTTCATCTTCCTTTCTGTATCCCTCACCCTCCCACCCCTTGTTATGCTTCTGCAAACCAAATAATAAAAAAAGAGTTTGCAAATTAATTTGTCTCCTATCCTAAACATCATAGATGATAGAATCCTGCCAATGGTGCCATAAGCCTCCTTGAAACCTGACCTCAGGAAGGACCCCAAAACCTCTGCAAGTCTAACAAGAGAAACTTCAGGAATGCAAAACCTGCCAATGAAAAGCTCTTGCCATGCCTAGAAACATGGTGACTCTTTGGAGCTTGTACTGGGTTCCTCTCCAAAGTTATACCACAATACTGTTATCTCCATATGCACAGAGGGTCATAAAACAAGACGGAAAAGTTCCAAACCATCGCCTCTCCTCCCCTGGGGTGAGGATCTGATTCCTGACTGTGGTGCACCCGGCTAAACTTCTTTCAACCTCCAAAACCTTAAACCGGACCTTCAGCATCATTTAATGAAAAGCCTAAACCCTCAAAAACTATTCCCCAGCATCTAAAATGAATATATTTAACGTTTTTAGTCACTTCTTATTCTTTCCCCCGCTGGCCTGCAACTCTGTTCAGGACTTTAGGATACGGGCGCCGCCATCTTGCCTCAGTAGCATCACATACTGAAGAGAGGGGTAAAAACTGCAGGGGGCAGGGTTATAGCTGTGCTTTGCACATACAGAGCAGAGCTGGTGTCAGGAAAAGGTCCGCAATCCCAGAATGCAGAGCAGCACAGTCAGAATACACTTTCTGTTTGCAGGCAGCCTGAGAGTCAATGGCAAAGCTTGCCAAGCATCAATTCTAAAGGAGATCAGAGCATGCTTTAAGGATCTGAAGTTGCCCCTGCCTGAGCTGGACCCCGACAACTCCCCTGACTCCACTCAAGCTTCAGATCTGAAAGCAACTCACAGGGATGCAAGATCAAAGATGTAGCTCCTCCCGGCCCCTTATAAAGGCAGCCTCTATCATTCCCCAGTGGTTTAAAAGCAGTACTCAACAAAAGAGGGCAGGCCGGGAGGCCTAAGAAACCATGTTACTTCACATAGCTTCAGCTTGTACTCACTCTAAGCAAAAAACTAGAAAAACCAGTGCCCTATGAACAAAAAAATGGTTGATCACCATAACATGCATACAGGACATAATGAAAACAATGGTGGGGTGGGACGGCCTGGACTGGATGTATACAAAAACAATTCTACAGGTGAGTTTCACAGAATTCTATTTTTCCCTACATCCAGTCCAGGCCGTCCCAATATCCTCACGATTGGGACATCCAAAAGTAGTGTCCATCTGGGCGGGATCCCCAGTGCGGAACAGCATGTAGTTCATTTCACTACCGCCTGAAGCACCTTTCGGCCAAAAACAGCGTCAGCTGAGGCCCTGACATCCACCTTGTAAAACTTTGTAAAAGTATGAACAGAAGACCAAGTTGCGGCCTTACAAACTTGTTCCACCGATGCCTGGTGCTGAAAAGTCCAAGAGGCACCAATAGCTCTGGTAGAATGAGCTGTGATTTGAAAAGGGGGTTCCTTCCCCCCTGGCAGAATATGCTTGTACCACCGCCTGTCTGATCCACTTACTGAGAGTGGACTTGGCTGGTGGCAATCCTTTCCTAGAACCCGCAGTTAGGACAAAGAGCAAATCCGATTTCCTGAAGGATTCAGTCGCAGCCAGGTAATACTTTATGGCTCTGACCACATCCAAAGCATGGAGGGTCCGTTCTTTGGAATTAGCCGGTGCTGGACACAAGGAAGGTAAGACAACTTCCTCATTAAGGTGAAAGGGAGAAACAACCTTAGGCAAAAAATCAGGTTTAAAGCGAAAAACCACCTTATCTCTGTGCAACTCAAAATAGGGTGGTTTCAAACAAAGGGCGGCCAGCTCTGATACACCACATAAGACCACTTTGAAAGTCAACAAAGACAATGCAGCATCGCTCAATGGCTCAAAGGGAGGACCCTGAAGAGACAGTACTAAATTCAAGTCCCACACTGGTAATACTGGCCGGCCATGGGTAACTCCCTGGAAAAAAGTCTTGATCAACCTATGGTTGGCAATGGATCTCTGGAAAAGGATGGCTAAAACCGAGACCTGACCCTTGAGGGTGCTCAGCTGGAGACCCAAGTCTAAATGTTGTAAAAAATCCAGAATCCTAGAAATAGCAAACTTTCGGCAAGGAAGGCTCTTGGCCTCGCACCAAGCGATATAGGCCCGCCAAACTCTGTAGTATATCATGGAAGATTTCTTCCATGCCTGAATCATTGTCTGCACAACCGTGGCCGATAACCCTTTCTCCGTCAGGATTGAGGTTTCGATAGCCAGGCCGTTAAAGCCAGCGTCCGTAAATTGGGGTGCCGCAGCGACCCCTGTGTGAGAAGCCCTGGGTCGTCGGGCATGATGTAGTGATCTATTGACATCTGGACTATGTCTGCAAACCAACTCCTTCTCGGACAGCGAGGAGCCACCAGGATGGCTGGTACCCCTTCCTGGGCTATCTTGCGCAGGAGCGGAAACAGAGGGAATGCATACAGAAAATTGAACTCCGTCCAAGGAATCGCCAGAGCGTCTGTTGCGATGGCCACAGGATCTCTTGACAAGGGAGACGAACCTTGGAAGCTTGTGATTGTGTCTGGACGCAAACAGATCCACGTTCGGCTGACCCCAGTGGAGGCACGGAGCCTGAAAGATCTCGCTGCTGAGGGACCATTCCCTCAGGCGCAAGGAACTCCTGCTCAGGGAGTCTGCCTCCTGGTTTTCCACCTCGGGGATGTAGACCGCCGAGATGCAGGGAACATTCTCCTCTGCCCAAGTCAGAATCTGGTTTACCTCCTTGAGGGATCTCTTGCTCCGAGTCCCGCCCTGGGCCACAGCAGTCTGATTGTCCTAGCAAACCTGGATCGCACAGCCTCTGAAATGGGGAGTCAAGCGTAGAAGAACCAACCGGATTGCTCTCAGCTCCAAGAGATTTATGGTTAAACGGTTCTCCTGCGGACCCCACTGACCCTGGATCTTCTGGGTCTGCCAAACACCTCCCCAGCCTGTCAGACTGCCATCCGTGGTAACTAGCTCCCAATGGGGAGTCAGAAAGCACTTGCCCACCAGCAGGTTCCGGGAGTCTAACTACCACAGAGGGACTGCCTGGCCAGGGGGGACAGCGAAAAGCCTTGCTCCAGAGATTCCTGCATCCGATTCCAGATGGTCAGCAGGTTCAATTGTAGAGGTCTCATGTGAAATTGGGCGAAGGGAACTGCCTCGAAGCATGACACCATTAGGCCCACCAATCTCATCCCCAGACGTACCGACGGCTGCTGACAAGACAGCAAGGCCTGCACTTCGTCTGGAAACCCCAAACCTTCTGCTGTGGCAGAAAAACCTTGACCTAAGCGGTGTCTATTGTCATTCCCAGGAAGGCTCTCACTGTTGAGGGAGTGATAAAGGACTTCCTGGGTTGACAACACTGTCCGAGTATCGCTCTTGGCCTGCTGAAGGGACCGGGCCGAAATCAGCAAATCGTCCAGATAGGGTAAAACACGAATGCCCTGGCTCCTCAGGATAGCCATGATGCCCGCCAGCACCTTGGTGAACACACGGGGGGCTGAGGATATCCCGAATGGAAGAACTACAAACTGGTAATGTTGATCATCCAGAGCAAACCTCAGGAACTTCTGATGTCCCTGGAAAATCGGGATGTTCAGATAAGCATCCCTGATGTCCGCCAAGGTCATGAAGTCGCCGGGCCGAAGCAATCTCACCACCAACCACAATGTTTCCATGCGGAAATGTCTGACTCTTACAAACCTGTTGAGACCCTTCAGGTCCAGGATCGGCCTTAGCGTTCCGTCCTTCTTGGGAACCGTGAACAGATTGGAATAGAATCCCTGACCCCGGTCCTGCGAGGGTACAGGACAAATTACACATATCTGTAGGAGGTGTTGCACAGCCGTTCTCAAAGCTTGATCCTTTAGCAGGTTTCGGGATATGCTCAAACGGAAGAATTTTGTGGGTGGCCTGGCTGCCAGCTCTATCTTGTAGCCGGAGGACACTACCTCCTAAATCCACCCATCCGAGACGTGACGTCTCCAGATCTGAGCAAACAGCAGAAGCCGTACCCCCACCCGGATGGGTGAGGGCACCCCCTTATGCCTGAGAGGGCTTGGCAGGGGGCTTGGACTTAGCTCCCCATGAGGGGTTGGGTCGGCCGTGGGACCTACCTCTGCCCCAGGTATCTCTGTGGGGCCAAAGGGGGCACCAGCAAAGGTGAACGCATGGCAGACCAGCTTATCCATGATACAGGCAACAGCATAACAGTGGTATTGGACAAGCCTGACACGGGCGGATCCACCTCGGGAGGGTGACACCATAATCGAACCAATTCAGCAGGAAAGGGATACCGCCTATCCAGGTCTTTAGGGACCGACGGTAACTTGTTGGGACTTTCCCATTCCTTAAGGATCATGTTAGAAAAATACCATTTTGTGAATACTCACCTGTAAAATGGGTATTATAAGTATGTCACACACCCCGCTTCAAGACATTCATTACATGTGGGTATACTGACCTGTAGATGGCGATCTTGCAGAGATGATATCAAAAAAAGGTAAGATCCTCCCGGCCCATAAATACCTGGGACCTCCCACTCATTCCCCAGTATAAAGATAGCAGTAAGATCAAGGGACCAGGAAAGCCAATTACAACTAACAAAGGTTCACCATATAAAGGATCCAGAATACAAAAGGGCAGGGTGAAGCGGGGTGTGTGACATACTTATAATACCCATTTTACAGGTGAGTATTCACAAAATGGTATTATTCTAAGTATGTCACACACGCTTCAAGACATTCATTACATGTGGGACATCCAATAGCAGTGTCCATAAAGGGCGGGGATCCAAAAACAAGGCAACAAGGCACAAACTTAAACCACTGCAGCTTGCAGAACTTTGCGGCCAAAAACAGCATCCGCTGAGGCCCGAACATCAACCTTGTAAAACTTGGAAAAAGTGTGAACCGAAGACCAAGTAGCAGCCTTACAAACCTGCTCAACGGAAGCCTGTTGCTGGAAGGCCCAGGACGCCCCAACAGCACGAGTAGAATGAGCAGTAACACGAAAAGGGGGAACCTTCCCCTTGGCAGAATAGACCCCAACAATGGCCTGGCGAATCCATTTACTAATGGAAGACTTGGCAGGAGCCAAACCCTTCCTAGGCCCAGAGGGCACCACAAAAAGGGCGTCAGTCCTACAAAAAGAGGAAGTAGCCACCAAATAGTACTTCACACAGCGAACCACATCCAAAGAATGCAAAGCCTTCTCCTTGTCATTGCTGGGATTAGGACACAAGGAGGGAAGAACAATATCTTGATTCAGATGAAAAGCAGAGACCACCTTAGGAAGGAAATCTGGCTTGAAGCGGAAAACAACCTTGTCCTGATGCCTCTCAAAGTAAGGGGCTGAATGGACAAGGCCGCCAACTCTGATACACGCCGAACGGAAGTGATGGCAACCAGAAACACAACCTTCTGAGTAAGCGTAGAAAGTGCAATATCCTGCAAAGGTTCAAAAGGCGGACCCTGCAAGGCAGACAAAACCAAATTCAAATCCCAAACTGGGAGCAAAGGCTTCCTAGGAGGCCGCACATGCGTAACCCCCTGGAAAAAAGTCTTAACCAGAGGATGAAGAGCAAAAGACTTTTGAAAGAAAACCGCCAGGGCAGAAACGTGCCCTTTCAGCGTACTAAGCTGCAAACCTTGGTCCAGACCATGTTGCAGAAATTCCAAGACCCTAGGAATAGAAAACACCCTGCAAGGCAAGGCCCTAACCTCACACCAATCAATATAAGACCTCCAAGTCCTATAATAGATGGCGGAGGAGGACTGCTTTCTAGCCCTAACCAGAGTCTGAATGACAGCATCAGAAAGACCTTCCTCCCTCAAGATGGAGGTTTCAGCAACCACGCCGTCAAAGCCAGCGTTGGTAAATTGGGGTAGAGCAGTGGACCCTGAGTGAGCAGATCCGGCAGAAGGGGCAGGTCTAACTGATCATCTGCCAACCTTACCACGTCTGCGAACCAAACCTGTCTTGGCCACCTTGGAGCCACCAGGATTGCTGACGCGCCCTCTAGGGCCAGCTTGCGCACCACTCTGCCCACCATGGGAAACGGAGGGAACAGGTACAGAAACCCCAGATCCCTCCAGTTCAGAGACATGGCATCCGCTGCCAGAGCCAGCGGATCCCACGAGAGAGACACAAATGCCGGAAGCTTGTGATTGTGACGAGAGGCAAAGAGGTCCACCTCTGGAGTCCCCCACCGGTGGCAGAGCGACCGAAACACCTTGGGGCTGAGCGATTATTCCCCCTGGCGAGGTGACCCCCTGCTCAGGGACTCCGCCTCCGTGTTCTCCACTCCCGGAAGGTACACTGCCGAGATGCATGGGACATTGCCCTCTGCCCAATCCAGTATCAAAGACACCTCCCTGATGGCCCGCCTGCTGCGAGTCCCTCCCTGGTGATTGATGTAGGCGACCGCCGTCCGATTGTCCGACCAAACCTGAACCGGTAGTCCCCATAACTGAGGAGTCAAGTGAGCCAGAACCAACCTGATGGCTCTCAGCTTCAGAACATTGATGGGGTCGTGAGCCTCCTGAGGCCCCCACAGCCCCTGAAACTGAAGATCCTTCCAAAATCCCCCCCAACCTGACAGGCTGGCATCCGTGGTGACCGTCTCCCAACAAGGGGTCATGAAGGACCTGCCCCTTGTCAGATTGCTCGGTTTCAGCCACCACCGGAGGGAATGCCGCATCCGGGGGGACATCAGAAAGGACTGATCCAATGACAGCGGGGACCCGTCCCAGGCCGCCAAGAGACGGAGCTGGAGTGTCCTTGTGTGAAACTGAGCAAAGGGAACCGCCTCGAACAACGCCACCATCAATCCCACCAGTCGCATCCCTAGCCGAATGGACGGGCGGGGGATGGATAGGAGACGCTGAGCCAATTCCTGAATCAGAAGAACCTTGGCTCGGCGGAGAAAGACCCTGGCCTGAGAGGTATCCAGAGACATTCCCAAGAACTCCACCACCCTGGAGGGAGTGAGGCAGGACTTGGGATAGTTGATCACCCAACCGAAACTCTCCAGAGTGGACACCACAGTCCTGGTATCCAGCTGCGCCTGACTGAGGGAAGACGCTATGATGAGAAGATCGTCCAGATAGGCCACAATGCGGATACCCCTGGCTCTGAGGATGGCCATCACTCCTGCCAACACCTTGGTAAACACCCTTGGAGCCGAGGTAAGGCGAAACGGAAGAGCCACAAACTGAAAATGCAGATTGTCCACGACAAACCTGAGGAATCTCTGGTGAGGTAGAAATATTGGAATATGCAGGTAAGCATCCTTGATGTCTATGGACGTCATGAAGTCCCCCTGACGAAGTGAATGGATGGCTGAGCGCATAGTTTCCATACAGAACTTCTGGGGACGGACGAACCTGTTGAGCAACTTAAAATCCAGAATGGGACGAACGGAACCGTCCTTCTTGGGCACCGTGATCAAATTGGAATAGAAGCCCAGGCCCCGGTCTGCGAGGGGCACTGGACAGAAGACAGCCATGTCCACGAGACTTGCTACTGCCGCCTGAAGCCCCTGGGCAGCCAGAGGCTCTGAGGCACCCGAGACCTGAAGAATCTGGGAGGGGGCCGGAACTCGAACTCCAGCCTGTAACCGGAAGACACCACTTCCTGAATCCACCTGTCCGAGACCTCTTGGACCCAGACCTGGGAGCAGGGTTGCAACCATCACCCGCAAGGGTGAGGGCGCCCCCTCATTGCTGAGCCGGCTTGGCAGTGGCTCTGGGCTTGGAGCCCCAACTGTGTCCTGGACGGGCCCGACCCCTGTCCCTCGGCCAGGAATCACCTCTGGACTAAGGGAAGGCCGAACCCCTGCCAACTCTAGCCCCACAAAAGGACTGAGAGAAGGAAGCCGCCCCCCGAAAAGGGCGATGCTGCTTCTTACGCTGAGGTAACCTACCTCCCTTTGCCAGCGAATCCAATTTTTCTCCAAAGAGCCGCAGTCCCACGAAGGGAAGGGCCGTGAGCGACTTTTTGGACACAAAATCAGCCGCCCACTGACGTAACCAAACCGACCGGCGGATAGCCACAAGCAGGGCCGTAGCTCTGCTACAGATCACCAATGTGTCATCCAGGGGGGACAGCACAAAGGACACAAATAACTCACATCGCTTAAGGTCGGCAAACTCCTCACTAGCCGGGTCAAGCCCGGAAGAGGTCAATAATCCTCTAACAACCGACCTGGCAGCTACCAATACAAGCGCAGAAGCACAAACCGGCCGCAAGGCCGATCCAACACTGGCAAAACCATGACAAGCCATCTGGTCAATGCGTTTATCCTCACCATCCTTGAGGGTAGTGCACTCCGGAGAATGGAGAACTGAGGAGCTGGACAACCCCAAAACAGGAGCATCCACCTCGGGGGAGACGACCAGCGCTTCACTGCGTCCGCCGGAAAGGGATATTTCTTGTCCCAACCCGGTGGGACACCCAGAAGCCACTTCGGCCTCTCCCATTCCTTGCGAATGATACCATCAAAATGCTTTTGATAAGGAAATTCCAAGCGGGGCTTAGTTTCTTCAAAGAACTCCCCCTTCAGCGGAGGAGCCACCTCGGGGGGAGAAATAGCCAGGGCCTCAAACATCTGAGCCAGGACCCTAGATGTATCCGAGGAATCCCCCTGGCCCTGCTCGGCATCAGCACCCACAAACTGCTGATCGTCGGAGTCACGCGGGGAGCAATCAGACCAATCCAGGGAGTCAAAGACCTCCCTATCAAAGGCCTGCGCAGCCGAATACAAATGTTTCCTCTTTGCCGTGGCCTTTTTTGCGACGGCACTAGAAAACTATTTCTCAAGATTGGCCAATCTGGCACACACCTCAGATTGCGACTCCCCGCTAATGACCACATCACAAGCACGTGTCAGGCGAGGGGGAGACGGGGAGGAGAGCGGCGGAGCAGAACCAGACGCCTGAGAACCGGTCTGCCGCGTAATAGACCGCTGCGCACAGGGTACACATAGAAATACATCAAAAGGTATACCCGACACCCCAAACACAGCCTGGAACAGAGGATTCCTTATGTGCCCTTGTCCGTCCTTTTTTCCCCCTCTTTCTTCCCCCCTACCTTTCCCCCCCCCTTTCCCCCCCCCCCCTCTTTTTTTGTCCCCCCCCCCCCTTTCCCCCCTTTCTCTTTTCTTCCCTTTTCCCCTCCCTCCTCTCTTTCCCCCTTTTTACCCCCCCCTTCTTTTGTCTTTTTCTCTCCTTCCCTGTGGACTATAGTGATCATCCAATTTGGAGGACTTGGAATATACATAGAATGACACTTCAACCAATGTGGGCCCCCCCTAAGGAAGAGTCGAATGGATGGGATAACAAGCATATGTTATGGAGAGATTCCTCTATATATCATCGGCTTTTGTGGTTTTTATTATAATTGCCTTGTTTTCCTTGCTAGAATCCACATCCTGTTTGCTTATATGGTTTCATTCCCTTTATTATTATTTTCTGTATAATTTTATATAAAAAACTTTTCTTCCTTTATATGAGCACATATGTACATATATATATATAATGTTAAGGTAGCAGTAGAGTAAATAGTTATGTATGAAAGAAATGTTTAGATATCATGCTTATATAGGTTCAGGATGCTAATTTGTTATGGTCATTATCTATGTGATGTATATCTATTGCATTGGAAATCTATTTCGGAATAGTGTAACTAGTTTGTTAGTGAATTGTGTAATGTATGTGTTATATGTGTGGCCCAATGGGGGATACTCACCTCTCCTGAACCAGTCCCACGCTGCGCCCGGACAGGTGCAATACAGCGTCTCCTCCACTGTGTGGCGAGGACGGCTGTGCCCTGTCACGGACGTTGCTTTCTACTACGCATCTTGCACTCCAGATTGGAGCGCAGATACGTCACATCCGGCGAGCGGGACGGCGACGCACTTCCGGCCGGAGTGCGCTTGCCGACCGCAGCTGTTTCTAATTACGTGGGGCAGCGGCACAGGGGTTGGGATAGTATTTAAGAGCTCCAGCTGGTAACTTGGCATTGGTTGCTCTGCTTGAGGAAGTGACGGTGACGTCACGAAACGCGTCCAGGGTTGTTTATGTGAGGAGGGTTCCAGTGGCTATCAGCACTTAGCACTTTCATTGTCAGGTATTTCAGTGTGTTTGTTTTATGGTTTGGATTCTTTCACAGCTACATGCTTGATACTGATGCACTTTATTTGGCACTTAGCACTTTTTATATAATTGCACATTTATGTATATATTAGTAATGAGGTTTTAGGTTATAGACACATATTTGTATGGTTGTCAACATCTCCATTATCAAATAGCCCACTGTATATGTTTCCCTCCTCCCCCCCATCTCTTGTGAGTAGTATGGATATTAATGTTATATGTTTTTTAAATGAGTATACTTTTTAATGTGTCTTAGTATGTGATTCAGATGTTACAATAAATTTTCTTACCATTTAAATACTATTGAGTGCCACTGTTAGTCTCTGTGTCTCCCCTTTCAGGGGTCTTTAGGGCACCCCCTTTCTTTTGCTTGGTTATTTATAATTTGGTTGGGGAAAACAGAGCAGGGCACCAGAACATTAATTGTAACTGCAGCTGGTGCCGTCCAAACTCCTTTTTGATTAAACATTGATTGCCCTTTAAAGTGTCTGATTTTTTAGTCAGAACTTTTTTGACTGGCACAGCTCCATGGCATCCCAATTTGAGCATAGAGAACGTAATTGGTTGCTAAAACTCCAACAATTAAAAGATAAGGCTAGTGTTCCCCAGAGCAATACTACACCAGCTCTCACAGATTTATTTAAACAAATAAAACGTGAGCAAATTAAATACACAAAACTCTGGTGGAACATTAACAGTTTGGAAATCTATATTGAACAGGGACTGATCCCTAGAGGTTTAAGGGTCCAAATTTTTCCTGCTTGGGAAATTCCAGATAGTCACAAACAAAAGTGGGAAGCGCATTTAAACCAGTGTTCCAGAAATTTAATGAGGGAACTTATTGATCTAGACAAAGTTTCTCTGGAGGGGGTTAAAACTTCATTGAAAAACTTATATGAACAAATCCCTCGGGATGCCCCTGCCAGTGACCTGGATTGTTTCCAAAATACCATAAATGAGGAGATGGAACAGTTTGAGACTGTTATCATGAATAACAAACAAGAGAAACTACATAGAGATAGATTAGACTTGCAATTGAATAGAATGTATAAGTGGCGACACACAGGTAATGGAAGATCGGGACACTATAACATCAGAAGCCGATCTTCCAGTAGAAGTGCATCAGTTTCAAGCAGATCCTCTGATTCGGGTTTGCGGCATTTTTTAGAACAAATTGGCCCCAAAAACCACGGAGGAGGGGGGGCAGGGAGAGGTCCAAATCATGGAAGAAACACCGATCGTTGGGGTCCCCGGCGATTTCAGCAGGGCCCCAACAAAAGGGCAAGGAGAGAACAGAGCCCTTAGGTACTTTAGATGGTCCATGTATGCCCCCTCACCTTCCTCCCATATCAGAAGAAGCTGTGGAAAAGTCAGGTTCTCCAAACCACACAGACCATACACCATCTGCACCCTCAAGGGACTGCAATGACCAAGAACTGACAGTGATCAATATCTCTGGCAAACCTTTGACTGATGAGGAGAGGTCTGTGTTATCGAGAGGCCTGACTTTTGCACCCAACAATATGTTAGACAAGTTTGGGGCTATTAAAGATCTTTATCTCTTTTGTAGAAAATTACTGCTAAAAAAGCACTTTGAGGCCCCTGAACAGACCCCTAATGACATCACTTGGCAAGAAGGGATCGCCTTAGATGATCTAACAGAACTTCTACAAGAACAGACTGATTTATCTGATCTATCTGGGGTGGATTGTGACTTGAACAAGCCCTCCACATACATCCCTCCTTGGTCGATTAGCCCGGCAACATATACTTTCTTCAGAGCGGTAAGTGAGGATATAAAAAAACTGAGACCCCACAAGAAATTTGGGAATCTCTCTGAGGGAGAATGGACAGCAATACACAACTTGCAAAAACGTACGGACCTGGTAGTAAAGGAGGCCGATAAGGGCGGGAATATTGTGGTCATGTCCACTGATTATTACAAAAATGAGGCCCTTCGACAACTCCTTAATACCATTAACTATGAAAAACTTACTGCTAATCCCGTCAGGGCTTACAAACAGGAATATGATGGCTTAATTCGGGCCGCCTGGGAAGAGAGGGTGATCAATCGCAAGTTACATAGATATTTAGAAGTTCAACATCCCATCATCCCTACATTTTACTTACTTCCCAAAGTACATAAGAACCCCCGATGCCCACCGGGAAGACCCATTGTGGCGGGTATCGGGGGCCTTACTGAAAAAGCCTGTACATACATTGATAAAAGCCTACAGCCACATGTACTAGCCTTGGCCTCTTTTGTAAGGGACTCAATGGACTTACTTAATCAACTGAATCATTTACACCTCCCAGAAGAAAGCTACTTAGTGACACTAGATGTGGAATCACTATATACCAACATTACACACACATTAGCCATCCAGACGTGCAAATACTTTCTAAGCATGGAAACAAACAGTGATCTGGCGAAACAAGATTTTGTCATCCAGCTTTTGGAGTTTGTTCTATCCCATAATTTTTTTACATTCGATGGGTCATTTTATAGGCAAACCTGTGGAGTAGCTATGGGAGCTAAGTGCGCTCCATCTATTGCGAATCTGTTCTTAGGGTGGTGGGAGAGGGAGACTGTATTTGGTCCAGAAATGTCCCTGTACCACCCCCACATTTTGGGGTGGTACAGGTACATTGATGATATACTTCTATTATGGCAGGGCCCTAAAGATGTGTGTATTTCCTTTCTTAACAGACTCAATGAGAATTCCTTTAACATTTTCCTCACATCATCCATTACAGATGATAGTACCGATTTTTTGGATCTTACAATCTCCAAACAGGCCGATGGCAGCCTCCAGACAACTTTGTACAGGAAAAATACGGCGGTAAACAGCTTGCTACACTATGATAGTTTTCATAGTAAGAACATGAAAGATGGGATCCCCGTGGGGCAGTTCCTCAGAGTTAGACGCAATTGTTCCACTATGGAGGAATTCACAGAACAGTCACAGGCTTTGGCTGACCGGTTCTACAAACGTGGGTATCCTAAGCCTGTGGTGAAAAAGGCATTAAATAGGGCGAAATATACAACAAGGGAATCTCTCCTACAACCCAAAGACAAGAAGGTTGCTCAAGATGAGGTAAGATTCATTTCCCAGTATAATAATGCCTGGCCCCAATTACGTATGTTATTACATAAGCATTGGAATATTCTGAGGACCGATCCTTACTTAGCAAGATGGACTAGGCAGGGTCCTAAGATGGTGGCGCGTAAGGCCCCCAATTTGGGGGACAAAATCTGTAGAAGCCACTTCTCTAGGCCTAACACATGGCTACATGACATCAGCACTAAGGGGAGTTACCCATGCGGACACTGTAATATATGCCCACATATGGACACTAAAAAGGAAGTGATCAACCCCAGAACTAAAAAAGTCTATACTATAAAAAGCTTTCTCAATTGTAGAACGGTGGGGGTCATATATCTGCTTATATGCAGTTGCTCCAAAATATATGTGGGCGAAACTAAAAATACATTAAAAGCAAGGATACAGGCCCACTTCTCCTCAATTCGGTTGGCAAAAAGGAACACAGACCAGGGTTCCCCTGTCCCCCCAGTAGCGAG
Source organism: Gastrophryne carolinensis (assembly GCA_027917425.1). Taxonomy (NCBI): domain Eukaryota; kingdom Metazoa; phylum Chordata; class Amphibia; order Anura; family Microhylidae; genus Gastrophryne; species Gastrophryne carolinensis. Next base: position 26,485,933 of record CM051237.1, read on the forward strand.
ACATATGCTGTCCTGCCATGATGGCAACTTCAGGGATTTAAAGGTAGTGGCCCTGGAGAGGGTTCATCTAGGAATACGGGGGGGAGACATCAAAAGACGTTTACAACAGAGGGAGCTCCGTTGGATATACCAACTGGATGCACAACAACCCTTTGGCCTAAATGAGGAGGTGTCATTTGCACCTTTTTTGGGGGAATAATGTGTTATCTGGGGCTTATTTATTTCATCATAGGCACCTCTGGTGTTTGAAGGCAGTATTGGATTTGGTTTCTTTTATTTGTTTACTTTTTCATTAGTGCACAAGTTTTTCCAACTTTACTAGCACAGAATATTGATAATGGGTTATTAGTATCACGTTATTTAGGTTATGGCTCTTGTTTCTTTCCTGTTCTGTGGTTCCTAGGCACGGGCGATCCTCCAAAATGATGGTGGTAGTTCCCTTGCTTTGGACCTTTTCACGTGGAGGTTTCACTCTCTGGTTCGGTGGTGTGAGTTCTGTTTGGTGCATGTATTATTGCACACACTTTGGTGGCATGGGGTTTTTTCTTGAATAGGGAAGCACCGATTATGGGTGTTTTCCCTCCACATGGAATTATGTCTGTATGATTCACCATTAAAATGGTTCTTTTTCTTCCTTTTCTTCGCCAGCTAGAACAGAGGATTCCTTATGTGCCCTTGTCCGTCCTTTTTTCCCCCTCTTTCTTCCCCCCTACCTTTCCCCCCCCCCCCTCTTTTTTTTTTTTTTTGTCCCCCCCCCCCCCCCTTTCTCTTTTCTTCCCTTTTCCCCTCCCTCCTCTCTTTCCCCCTTTTTACCCCCCCCTTCTTTTGTCTTTTTCTCTCCTTCCCTGTGGACTATAGTGATCATCCAATTTGGAGGACTTGGAATATACATAGAATGACACTTCAACCAATGTGGGCCCCCCCTAAGGAAGAGTCGAATGGATGGGATAACAAGCATATGTTATGGAGAGATTCCTCTATATATCATCGGCTTTTGTGGTTTTTATTATAATTGCCTTGTTTTCCTTGCTAGAATCCACATCCTGTTTGCTTATATGGTTTCATTCCCTTTATTATTATTTTCTGTATAATTTTATATAAAAAACTTTTCTTCCTTTATATGAGCACATATGTACATATATATATATAATGTTAAGGTAGCAGTAGAGTAAATAGTTATGTATGAAAGAAATGTTTAGATATCATGCTTATATAGGTTCAGGATGCTAATTTGTTATGGTCATTATCTATGTGATGTATATCTATTGCATTGGAAATCTATTTCGGAATAGTGTAACTAGTTTGTTAGTGAATTGTGTAATGTATGTGTTATATGTGTGGCCCAATGGGGGATACTCACCTCTCCTGAACCAGTCCCACGCTGCGCCCGGACAGGTGCAATACAGCGTCTCCTCCACTGTGTGGCGAGGACGGCTGTGCCCTGTCACGGACGTTGCTTTCTACTACGCATCTTGCACTCCAGATTGGAGCGCAGATACGTCACATCCGGCGAGCGGGACGGCGACGCACTTCCGGCCGGAGTGCGCTTGCCGACCGCAGCTGTTTCTAATTACGTGGGGCAGCGGCACAGGGGTTGGGATAGTATTTAAGAGCTCCAGCTGGTAACTTGGCATTGGTTGCTCTGCTTGAGGAAGTGACGGTGACGTCACGAAACGCGTCCAGGGTTGTTTATGTGAGGAGGGTTCCAGTGGCTATCAGCACTTAGCACTTTCATTGTCAGGTATTTCAGTGTGTTTGTTTTATGGTTTGGATTCTTTCACAGCTACATGCTTGATACTGATGCACTTTATTTGGCACTTAGCACTTTTTATATAATTGCACATTTATGTATATATTAGTAATGAGGTTTTAGGTTATAGACACATATTTGTATGGTTGTCAACATCTCCATTATCAAATAGCCCACTGTATATGTTTCCCTCCTGCCCCCCATCTCTTGTGAGTAGTATGGATATTAATGTTATATGTTTTTTAAATGAGTATACTTTTTAATGTGTCTTAGTATGTGATTCAGATGTTACAATAAATTTTCTTACCATTTAAATACTATTGAGTGCCACTGTTAGTCTCTGTGTCTCCCCTTTCAGGGGTCTTTAGGGCACCCCCTTTCTTTTGCTTGGTTATTTACAGCCTGGATTGCCCCGATGGGGGCACAAGCCCAGTATCCGGGGAAGCCTCCATATGGTGATTTTTTAGTACTATGTATAGTAAATACAATTAAATGTGTACAATGCTCTATTTATATTTGGGAATTACGCAATAATGCAACTCGGGATGCCCCTTTAAGTCCCGAGTGGGAGGATTTTAAGCCAGCTAAAAATTAACCAGGGACCCTGGACCGGGAGAACCCCCCTTTAATATGATCAATGGTCCACCTGGAACACAAGCACACACTCAGATCATGTCAAAAGTACAGGAGAATATAACAATGACAGTGATGGCCAGCAGGCCCCTCACCCGACCTTCGGTACCGCAGGCAATGGCGCGCAGTGTGCAGTAGGAGGGAGGGCGGCCAGACAGCACCCTTCGCGCGCCGGAGGCTGGCGCTGCGGGACCTCCGGCGCCATGCATAGAAGCAAAGTGACAGAAAGTGAAAGCGCACACACACATAAGGACAGGAATCCATAAGGGACCCGCCCCCCCCCCTAAAGGTACCTGGGAGAGGGGGAATCCATGCCAGGGAAGGGCCAAGGGACGGGGCATCCCAAACCGAGATCGCCAACCTGGATAGCCGCCTACCCCTTGTTATGGGGTCTCACGGCTCCTAAGCACCAGGGGTGCCAACTACCTTCGCCTGGACCCGCAGCCTAGGCTGCGAGGCAGGGAATATTAAACAATGTGATCCGGCAGAAATAGAAGAAAAAACTAGGCCGGGAGTCATCCCGGCTACCTGCAAGGAGGAGACATCATCTTCTGACTTGCTCGCCACAGCAGAGATGAAAGACTGGGGAATGAGTGGGAGGTCCCAGGTATTTATGGGCCGGGAGGGTCTTACCTTTTTTTTATATCATCTCTGCAAGATCGCCATCTACAGGTCAGTATACCCACATGTAATGAATGTCTTGAAGCGGGGTGTGTGACATATGCCCTTATTCATCAAGCGATAGCGCCAGGTAGTGTCTGACGAGCGCCAGGTAGCGGCAGCTAACGGCGACTACCGACTCAAGTACGCCCGCGGCGGTCACAATGACGCATTTATCAAGCAAAATGAGGCTAGCGCCGGCGAGAGCGACGGCTAGCGCGGCATTCATCATGAAGCCGCCTGGACCGAACAGCGCCGCTGCAAATTCCCTCACAGCGCCAGGTATGAGCTGTCGCTCCCTGGCGATGTCCAATGCATTTCAATGGAGCAAGCTATAATTAATCATAATTAATTGGTATTATTTTTTTAAATTTTTTTTTTAATGTCAAAAAATCGGAGAACACTTCTGCAATGTTAGGAATTATTTTTAAGTCAAAAAAAAAAAAACAAAAAAAAAGTGCAGAATTGATCTAACAGGTCTGAGATTAATGTATTCATATAACAAAATGATTCTAAAAACATGTATAATGTTACATTAAAAAAATATGGTTGTTTAGGGGTTAAAAACTAGTTAATACAGATCACCGCCAGCGCTCTGGGGTTTAAACAAGGAATGGACAGCGACAGCACATTCGGAGCGTGATTTTTTGATGAATATGAAGCTAGCCGTTCGCTCTGGCCATTCGTTGTCAGGCGCTCACATACAACGCTGGACCTGTGAAACAGCGACCCCCCAGCCCGTATTCAACATTACCGCACACCGACTGAGTCGCTGTCATCAAGCTAACGCCGGCCAAGCACAGCGAATACTGGCTGGCGCTGAAAAAATCACGCTACAGTCGCTCATCTGTCGCTACCTGGCGCTATTGATGAATCGGCCTCCCCCTTAGAATAGTGAGGCTGCTCCAGGAACACCCGTCTTTGCCTCTCAGGCCGAAATAAATCATCCTGCTTCCTCTTAGCTGCTCTGGGAGGAACAATGTGTAGGGTATCAAACACGGAGGAGAGAAAATTCTCCGTATCATCCGGGAGACAAGAATCCTCGTCCGAGCAGGAACCAGAGACACTGTCGTCACCAGCGGAATATTCCACCACGGAGCGAGAATCATCTGGCAACTCACCTTCCTCCGCAGAACCCAAGCAATCAAAAAGATCGTTATCCGAGTAAATCGGCTCCATATGCCGCTTCTTACTCGAGGCCTTCTTAGGGGCTGTCAACAAGATCTGCTTCTCGAGACTAGCCAGCCTATGCGCAAAATCAGTATGCTGGCTCCCCCTTCACTAGGGGCTGAATGCAGGAGCGGAGGGTCTGGAGAGGCCGAAGGTAATACAGGGCTAGGGTCAGGGGTGACCGCCCGCTCATGGTCCAAAACAATGCCTCTGGCGCAAGTGGGACAAATAGTGCTTAATCCGCCCAGAGGATTCCTCCTGCACAAGGGGCAGAGCCTGTCCTGCCCAAATGGGGCCCCCAGCTCACTATCCCCTGATGCCTCCATTATGGTGATTAAGAATAGTAAAATTCAATAAGGCTACTAGACTCTACTGGCCTAAGCCTATAAACTATCCCTCTTATTAAAAGGGGGACCGGGAGTAACCACAACCCTCAACCTTAGCCCACGATCTAAACAAAAATACAATTCTGTGATTACTCACCTGTAGAATTGGTATTATACGTATACAACATGTCCTGTTCCAGAATATTCCTTACACTTGGGTAACACATCCACAAGATGGCGCTGGACTGCAGAAAACAGCTTGTGGCTCCTCCCGGCCCTATATAAGTCAGGGACCTTCCACAAATTCCCCAGTATTGACAAGCAGTTAACAGGAAGCCGGGAAAACAATAATAACCAGAATTCAAAAAAGAACATATGAACAATTACCATACAGGGGTAACTAAGAATAATGATAACAAGGGTGGGATGGAACAGGACGTGCTGTATACGTATAATACCAATTCTACAGGTGAGTAATCACAGAATTGTATTATTCTAAGTATACAGCACGTCCTGTTCCAGAATATTCCTTACACTTGGGACATCCAATAGCAGTGTCTGTAAGGTAGGATGGGATCCCCAAAAAGTAAGAGCGGGCAGTTTAAACCACTGCCGCCCGCAGAACTTTTACGACCAAAAGCAGCATCAGCTGAGGCCCGAACATCAACCTTGTAAAACTTAGAAAAAGTATGAACAGAAGACCAAGTAGCGGCCTTGCAAACCTGTTCAACAGAAGCCTGGTGCTGAAAGGCCCAAGAGACACCAATAGCACGAGTGGAATAAGCAGTAAGGCGGAGGAGAGGCTCCTTCCCCTTAGCAGAATAGGCCTGTACCACAGCCTGACAGATCCACTTGCTGATAGTGGACTTAGCTGGAGCCAAAACCCTTCTTAGGCCCAGACGGAAGAACAAAAAGAGCATCAGTCTTTCTAAAGGATTCAGTAGCCACCAGATAGAACTTGACAAGTTCCTGACCACATCCAGATTGTGTAAAACCCGCTCCTTAGGGTTACTAGGATTAGGATACAAGGAAGGCAAAACAATGTCCTGATTGAGATGAAAAGCAGACTCAACCTGAGGAAGAAAATCTGGTTTAAAACGAAACACCACTTTGTCCTGGTGTCTCTCAAAGTAAGGAGGTTTGATAGAAACCGCCGCCAACTCAGAAACATGCCTAACAGAGGTGATAGCCACCAAAAAGACTACCTTAATCGTCAGAATAGACAAAGGGGCCTCACGCAAGGGCTCAAAGGGAGACCCCTGCAAGGCAGATAAGACCAAGTTCAAATCCCAGACTGGAAACATAGGCGTACGTGGGGGACGCGCGTGAGTAACCCCCTGGAAAAAGGTTTTGACCAGATGATGGTGAGCAAAGGATCTTTGGAAGAAAATGGCCAAGGCAGAAACATGACCTTTGAGGGTACTAAGTTGAAGACCCAAATCCAAACCATGTTGCAGAAATTCCAGAATCCTAGGAATAGAAAACACCCGACAGGGAAGCGACTTAGACTCACACCAGGCAATGTAAGCATGCCATACCCTATAGTAGATGGAAGAAGAGGACTTCTTCCTAGCCTTGATCATGGTATTAACAACAGAGGCAGGCAGCCCCTTTTCCATCAAGATGGAGGTTTCAGCAGCCAGGCCGTTAAAGCCAGCGTTTGTAAATTGGGATGGCGTAGCTGCCCCTGAGTGAGCAGGTCTGGAAACTTGGGCAGGGCGTACTGATCTACTGCCAACTGCACGATGTCTGCGAACCACACTCTTCTTGGCCAACAGAGGACCACCAGAATGGTTGGCACCCCTTTCTGAGCTATCTTGCGCAGCACCCTGCTCAGCAGAGGAAAAGAGGGGAACACATAGAGGAGCTGAAAGCTCTTCCAAGACATTGCTAGAGCATCCATGGCCAAGGCCAGAGGGTCCTAGGACAGAGAGACAAAGACAGGAAGCTTGTGAATGTGGTGGGATGCAAACAGATCCACATCTGGCTGACCCCAACGATGACACAGGGAGCGAAACACCCTGTTGCTGAAGGACCATTCTCCCAGGCGAGAAGACCCCCTGCTCAGGGAGTCCGCCTCCAGATTTTCCACCCCCGGGATGTACACAGCTGAGATGCAGGGAACATTCTCCTCCACCCAAGACATTTTTAGGGACACTTCCTTGAGGGCCCTCTTGCTCCGGGTCCCTCCCTGATGATTGATGTAGGCAACCACCGTCTGGTTGTCCAAGCGGATCTGAACAGCCCGACCCCGAAGGTGTGGAGTCAACGGGCTGAGAACCAACCTTATCGCCCTCAGTTTCAGGATGTTGATAGGGGTGTGGGCCTCCCGAGGGCCCCACTGACCCTGGGATTGCAGGGATATCCAGAAGCCCCCCCAACCTGTCAGACTGGCATCTGTGGTGACTGTCTCCCAGCACGGGGCCAGAAAGGATCTGCCCACCAACAGGTTCCAACCACCACGAGAGGGACCATCTGGCCAGAACCAACACCTGATCCAGGGACACAGGGTCCCGATCTCATACTGACAAGAGGTGAAGTTGAAGAGGCCTCATGTGAAACTGAGCGTATGGAACTGCCTCAAAGCAAGATACCATCAGGCCCACCAGCTGCATCCCCTGCTGGATGGAGGGATGAGGGTAAGACATAAAGAGCTATGCATGGGCTTGAAGACTCTCCACCTTCTGCTGAGGGAGAAAAATCTTGACCTGAGATGTATCCAGAGTCATGCCCAGAAAGGACTTCACCATTGACAGTGACAGGGAAGACTTGGGGTGGTTGATCACCCAGCCGAAGGACTCCAGTGTGGACACCACCAACTGGGTATCCAGCTCGGCCTGCTGGAAGGACTGAGACGTGATGGGAATGTCTTCCAAGTAAGGAAGAATGTGAATGCCCTGAGATCTCAGCAGAGCCATTACGCCCGCTAGCACCTTGGTGAATACCTTGGGAGCCGAAGTGAGACCGAAGGGTAAGGCCACAAATTGGTAGTGCTGATCCTCCAAAGCGAACCTGAAGAATCTCTGATGACCCGGAAAGATTGGTACATGAAGGTAAGCGTCCTTGATGTCTACAGCGGTCATGAAGTCGCCCGGTCGCAGTGAATTGACAGCAGAACGCAGTCTCCATACAAAAGCGTTTGAATCTGACAAATTTGTTGAGGCGCTTTAAAGCCAGGATGGGCCGGATGGACCCGTCTTTTTTGGGAACCGTGAACAGATTGGAATAGTAGCCTCTGCCCTTTCCCTCAAGGGCACCTGGCAGATCACCCCCAAGTCCAGAAGGTTTTGGACAGCAAGGCACAGACCCTAAGCTGACAAGGGGTTTTGAGCCATCCAGGATTTGAAGAATCTTGGGGGCGGCCAGGCTGCAAACTCTATCTTGTAACCGGAGGACACTATCTCCTGAATCCACCGGTCTGAGACGTGAAGCCTCCAGACGTGAGCAAATAGCCGGAGCCGCCCCCCACCCGGATGGGTGAGGGCGCCCCTTCATGCCTGAGGGGGCTTGGGTGAGGATTTTGGCTTGGGGCCCCAGCAGAGGCCAGGACAGCCACGTCCTCTGCCCCTTCCCCAATGATCACCACGGACTCTAGTAAAGGAGACTCCTTGGCCAGTTCTGGAGCCACAAAAAGATGGAAAAAATGCACCCATCCCCCGAAAGGACCGGGACGGCCTCCTACGTTGAGGCAACCTACCACCCCTGGCAAACAAGTCCAAGCGTTCACCAAAGAGGCGCAGCCCCGTGAAGGGGAACCCAGTGAGAGCCTTTTTAGCAGCATTCTCAGCTACCCACTGAAGCAGCCAGAGCGGCGTAAAGCCACCAACATAGCAGAAGTCCTACCACACATTATAATGGCATTGTCCATGGCAGAGAGGATATATGCAATAAATTCCTCACAAAGCAGGAGATATCTATACTCCTCTCTACCCGCATCCTCAGCTGCCCCATCCAAAAGACTCTTAAGCACCCCTTTAATGGCAAAAGCCATAATAGAAGAAGCACAAATCGGGCGCAGCGCATCCCCAAACAAGCAAAGGCATGACAAGCCAGCTGGTCCAAGCGGCTGTCCTCACCATTCCGCAGGGTAGTAGTGTCAGGAGAATGCATGACAGATGTATTGGACAACCCGAGAACGGGCGCATCTACCTCGGGAAGACATGACCAACGCTTAACAACATCAGCCGGGAAGGGATACCTCTTGTCCCAACTCTTAGGCACCCTGGTAGCTTGCTAGGCCGTTCCCATTCCTTGAGCACTAGATTATTAAAGTGAGACTGCTCAGGGAACTCCCAGCGTGGCTTAACCGTATGAAAAAGCTCACCCTGCTGCTGAGGAGCAACTGCCGGGGGGAGATATACAAAGAATTTAAAAAATGTGACTCAGCAATTTGTCAGTGTCGTCAAGGGACCACGGGTCTTCCCCAAAAAGGGTTCCCATGCTCCCATAACTCTTAGGTTGTTCCTCTGAGGATTCAGAACCAGAAAATAATTCCCCCTCCTCAAGGGGGTAGGGACCTGAGAGTGAGTAAGGAAGGGCCCTCATCTTCTAAAGGGAAGAGGGAAACCGCGGGTGATAAATGCCGCTTCTTAGCAGAAGCCTAATCTGTGCAATCACGATCTTCTGATCATACACTTATTAGTATATGCTTATCTGCACTATTTTCTCTCAGACAGCCCAACCGTATACACCTGGCATATTTTGAAAGTGTTTATTTATAATTTGATTTCCTTATTGGTAGTCCTATTAACCTCACCTGCAGGGCCTGTTCTTTTATTTGTGTGTACATATATGTATACACATTTTATTATGTCTTTATGTGGTTAATGTTTGTCATGTCATATAATGTGTCCTTGATGAAATAAACTTTGATTAGCTATTACAGTGTGTGTGCGGCCTAATATATTGGGTGAGATAATAGCTATCCAATACTGGTGGATGGCCCCTCTTTCAGTGTTTTAATGGGCCCATGTCGGACCCCTCTCACCAGGCCAGCACCTTAACTTTATCTAGCTGTGCGGGTCTTAAGAGGATTTTTTCTTAGCAGAAGCCTTACGCGGGGCAGACGCAGCAAGATGTTTTTCAGTGTTGTAACCCGCCTGAAAGATATAATAAACATTCCCATGAGAAACAGCAAGAAAAAATATATAAAATTCACCCCACCGGGGTTACTCACGGACTGCGGGAGCAGCAGCACACAGAGCCAGAGAAGAATTAAAATGGCGTCCGCAGGCCTCGAGGGGCGGACCTTCCAAGAGATATGATGCAGAAAACAGCATCCTAATAGAATCCCCCCCCCCCCCCCCCCGAAGAGTGCCCACGTGATCCTGCTGGCCAACAGTTCTGAGGAGAATGACGCCGCCGTCTGCGGAGCGCTGTACAAGCGCGTGGCGGCTGTGTTTTACATAGTAATAAACCCTCTTTAGAATAAAACACCCCCCAGGGATCACCCAGAGGGAGAGCGAAGGAGGTTAAGAAGGGCTTCCCAGGGAGAACAGCGCCCCAATGGAAAAACCTCCCCCAAACCTCACCAATCTGCTGCCTCTTTACTTTTGGGCCCTATTTACTCACCTTGCCAAGGGATTCATCTTCTGGGTCCCTCAGATTCCGCCAACTTGCATACCACCAGGCACGCCGTGAGGCCCCCGGTCTCACGCCCATGAATGGGGCCGCCCGAAATCCCGCAAGACTTCGCAGAGCGGTGCAGGACTTTGAAGAGCACTAGTAAAACTGTGCTGTCACTTACAGGCGGCTAAGCCTGCAGCGGGGCAGGCGAGGATCAAACCCTGAAGCAGCCGGATGTCGCCTCAGCAGGCAGCTGTAACATCCAAAAGGTAGGGGGCGATGGATGGGGGGATCGTTCCCTTTTAATTTTAGGCCCGATGTTCCTTTTTAAGATAGTACTGTCATTCCCACGTCATTCAAAGCAGAGGGAGCAAGCCAAGCAAAAAGTGTAATCTAGAGTCAGGTCAGGAGTCCATCAGGCAAAAATATTGCAATATCTATAGAGGAAAGTAAGATCAAATCAAGAACAGCTATCTTTTACTGGCACCGACATATGTCTGAAATCCCACCCCTCAAGCATCACACTGTGTGTGGCGCACACCATCCCCAGTGTCTACAGGGGAGATAGCAGCTCCTTCCTCTGCTTATCTCTTCGGTGCATTTGAGCTCAGTAGATAAAACATTTTGGAAGGATGCACACGAACACGAAAAACTATACTCAAATATAAAAAGAGCATTATACAAAATATACATATACATATATAGATATTACAATACTATAAATCCTTTACTGAGGAAGGGTATCAAGAGCGGCACCTGATCCTCCAACCCATGGGGTGCAAGTACATCACAAACTGTACAGACAGTAATAAATATTATATCCAGTACTGTAACATATAGAGCACTATAACTAGGTAAAAAAAGATACTGGGTAAGACAGAACAAAGGGGTATTATATAGGTTCTTGCAAGCAGTACAAAGGGCTGGGAGGAACCACAGAATATCTGTAAAGGTTATCGTCAAGGACTACATAGTGCATGGATACCCAAATACAATGAATAGTACACTGCCAGTAAACATGTAGGTACGTCATCTACATGTAAGTATAGTACCCGCGGAAAAAAAGCACCTTAACACAATCATGATGCAGTCATAAAATAGACACAGAATAAAGTTGTATAAGGGTTTAGTAACATATCAGTATATACATGCAGGGCCGCCACTAGGAATTTCGGGGCCCCATACAGCCATGTCTGCACATGTGCAGCGGGATCACTCAAATCCTTCTGCTGTGCGCGGCCACGCCAGCCCTTCAGTTAGGCTGGGCGTGACCACTCACAGTGGGAAAAGTATGTGAGTCATCCCACTGTGGGCTCATTGGAGAGGTAGGCAGACTGGGCGACTGGGGAGGAGGGAGCTTCAGAGAGTGGAGCATCACAAATCAAGATTTGGGTCCGCTTTAAAAGATTCCAGGGCCAGGCGCTGGCTTTTCCCCAGGGTATCCTGAATCAGGATGCCTCGCTGGGTGAAATCCCCTAAGGGTAATCACTTATCCTTCCCCGGGTCTTGATTGTTTTCAATGGGGAGCTCTAGCCCCGCTCCAGCGCCAGGCATTTAGATAAGCTGGGACAGGAGCATGCCACCGGGAATGCAGGGGATGCGGCAGCGTGCGCTCCCCAATGAAAACAATAAGAACTGCTTGACGAATTGGACGAGAGCCTGTGCATGTGCCGTTTGAATGGGAAAAGTTAAGTGATTACAGGCAATCTTGGTGGCTTTACACAAGGCACCCTGATTTAGGATGCTCTAAAACCGGGAAAGTCAAATTCCTTGGTTTTGTTCCGCTTTAAAGTAGACCAAAACCCAGGATTTTGACTATCCTGGGTTTTGGTCCTTGCCCCCGAGGCACCTGGATCGGGGATGCCCCACTGTGTGAAACCCCCCAGGTCGCCCGATCTCACTCACCCTTCCCCCGGTCCTACAGCGCATGTGCAGCCCTCTCGTCCGATCAGCACGCTCAGATCCGCTCCGGCCCCTTCGTCTAATAGCTTGTCTTAAGCGACTGGATCCGAGTGCGCTGGCAGCTGCATCCCCCTGCTACCCTCTAACAGGGAGCGTGCCCACACCGGCCATTCACAAATGCTAAAGGGATAGCGGGGATGTGGCCGCAGCTCGCACGTGCGCCGTTGGACTGAGAAAGATGGTGAGTTTCTGGGTGACCTGGGGGGTTTCACACAGGGGAGAGGAAATTCAGTGGCCCTGGAATCTTATGGGGCGTGGGTTTCGAGCCAATTTAAGGCAGAAACAGCAGAAACAAATAGGTCCCCTTAGTCCCAGGGCGCCAGGTCTGCCCCACCCCTCGATGGTGGCCCTGCATATATGACCAAATAAATAAAGATAAAGCAGCCCAATGTTCGGGCGATCGCCCTTCATTTAATTACCAATGTTTCAGACCCTTTCTTAAACCGGACCAACACCCATTTTACAAAATTGGGTGTCGTTCCGCTGCTGGGGCCACCCGATTGCCAGGGCCCCTCTCGATGGAGCACTGTAAAGTCTGCAAACATTATCTGACAACTCGCTCCGTCAGGGAAATGCAGCCAGCGGTTGGCCGGCGGCTATCACATGGCCGGCTGCCGGCAAAGCGGAAGCCCAAGCACAGGAGATGTGACAGCCACCAGCCAATTGCGGGGCTGCATTTCCCCAAGGGAGCCAATTGTAAGGTAATGTTTGCAGGGCTTACAGTGCTCGAGCAAGGAGGGGGGGGTGGCAGCGGACCAACACCCATGTTTTGTAAAATGGGTGTTGGTCCGGTTTAAGGTACCAGCTGAGCTCAGGACAAATTTCACTGAAAATCTATTCTTATGCTGGTGAGAGAGTGGGAAAGAGACACATATACACAGACATCAGAGTTTCTCCTGTTCTTCACAGATTAAAGGAAACATTCCCAGACAGTACCTCAGCCAGATACATGAAGCTGCACCCTGGCTAAATAACACGAGACAAGAGATCATCCAAGCAATTCCTTTTTGAGAGATTGTACAACCAGAAAGCATTAACATTACACAGCTTCCTTAAACTGACAATTAGTCTTTTTCATCACCCACTGTGGTTAATGAAGCTACTGCCCCAGATAAAACAGTCATTAGAAGGATGGTGACAAAATACAGCACAAATGACCAACGACTTTGTGGAGTGTTAACAAGGATACCGCTTCTCCCCTGTATGAACTCTTTCATGTGTGCTAAGAGCCGATTTCACAGCAAAACATTTTCCACATTCAGAACAAGAATATGGCCTCTCCCCTGTATGAAGTCTTTCATGCCTGATAAGGCCCGTTCTTTGAGTAAAACTAGTTCCACATTCAGAACATGCATATGGCTTCTCCCCTGTGTGAACTCTTTCATGTCTGATAACAGCCGATTTCACGGCAAAACACTTTCCACATTCAGAACAGGAATATGGCTTCTCCCCTGTATGAACTCTTTCATGTGAACTAAGAGATGATTTCACAGCAAAACATTTCCCACATTCAGTACACGAATATGGCTTCTCCTCTGTATGAACTCTTATGTGTCTTATGAGGGCAGATTTAACAGAAAAAGATTTTGCACATTCGGGACATGAATACGGCTTCTCTGCTGTATGAGCTATTTCATGTGCAATAAGAGATGACTGAAAGGGAAAACATTTCCCACATTCAGAACAGGAATACGGTTTTTCCTTTGTGTGGAGGCTATGATGTTTCATGAAGTCTGCTTGCTGACAAAAGCTTTTTCCACATTCAGAACATGAATATGGGTTCTTCCCCATATGCTGGTGTTTCATAAGGTCTGCTTTATGACCAAAACGTTTCCCACAATCAGAACAAGAGTATGGTTTTTCTCCAGTATGAACTAATCCATGTCTGATAAGACGTGATTGGTTAGAAAAACGTTTTCCACATTCAGAACAACAATACGGCTTCTCCTCTGTGTGGACCGTTTTGTGATAAGTATGGTCTGCTTTTTGAAAGAACCTTTTTCTACATTCAGAACAAGAATATGTCTTCCCTTCCGTATCAGCTCCTTCATGTTGGATAACAAGTGATTTCTTAGAGACATATTTCCCACACTCTGAACAAGAATACAGCTTCTCTCTTGTCTGAATTTCTGCTTGTTTGGAGAAGTGTGCTGGTTGTATTGCTGGATCGGGGTTTGGGGCAGCTTGGGTCTCTGTGGTGATATCATCTTCTCTTTCCGGAGAGGTAACAGCAATTTCCTCTTTATTATTCCTGGTGGGGATTTCATCTGCAGGAAATAAAAAAGAAATTTTAGCATTTGGCGTAATGGCTTACGGGAAAGGAGAGCAGCATTGCACTGACGGTGACATTTGTGTGGACTGACATAGCTAATGTTTTGAACCAGCGGTGTGTGGCATGTCTAATGATGACACTTGCATTCCAGCAGCTATACACTGGTGACCCCTTTCTGATCTTCTACGCCCCTCTTTAAAGCTAATCTAAAAACTAACACACAAAAACTTGTGGCTAAAAACCATAGCCAATGTATGATATCCCAAAAGAGAATGATTGGATAAGTGAAGAAAACGTTGTTAGATATTTGAATTAAGATGTAATTAACTGAGATATCCTAATAAACTCTGTTTTTATTAATGTTCAGAAAAATGTTCAGAAAAAACAGGATACAGGCATCATACAGAAAAGCAATACAACTTATATGCATCATGTCACACTGGAAACCAGAAGTGTACCACAGTAATAAAGATATAAGCTGCATAATGCTTGAAAATTGTGCAAACCCCGGACACCTCTGATCGTACTTAAACCTTCGGCTAGGACCCCTGCCCCAAAAATAAGGGCTCGAAATTTGGGAAAATTTTAACCTAAACTCTCCTTGTTCAGCTACTTATAAAACTGCCCCGAGGAGCTCACACTGGAGCCATCCCTGAGATCTACGTAGACCGCAAAAAACTTCATCATACATAAAGGGCATGCGTAAGTTCACCACAGACTAACATTGGAACTAATATATGGACTTAGCTAGCTTTCATTTACCTATCCAGAAATAATACGCATTTGGGAGAGAGCTAGTGCATCTAGTGTTTCTCATGTTTATACCATTTTACAGTTTATGTTATTATTTTAGTTATTGTCTGGCTCATTTTATTTTATTTTAGCTAGATAGCTATTTTTCTAGCTTGAATCATATCCGAAAAAATTCTCTACCTATTATTCTTTCACTGGCAATCTGTAGATGCTGAATACCAGTCTAGGAAATATGATACCACTAGAGGTGTCGTGACTCGTATCGTAACCTTTTTTTCCCTAATACAACGCTACTAGTTAAGGAATATAGGTATAGTTTCTATGTTGATCTCTTTCATTTTATATCTAGATCCTGTTTACCCGGAATTGTCTTGATGGTCACCTTTACATACCATTATGTACCATTATGTTTACATATTTTGTATTTAACCTGAAAAACTTCAATAAAATTTTGGTAAAAGAATCATATCCGAAAAAAACCCACTTTATTATGACTCAATGCAACAAGGCAAATATATAGTGGGCAGAAGGTACCATGCATCCTACCAAATATACAGCTGGAGCAGGATTAAGACACCCTGGCAGGGGTGTGTAACACAAAGCCCTCCAATCAGCCTTTTATGCGATATTTGAAATAAGTCATACAGGGAAGGGCTCATTGATAGCAAGCAGGAGACTCCAAAAAGTAACATTCCACCAGTTTCTACTTTTTATTTTGCTCTGTTGCTATCCTTTTTAGATCACCATGTTGCGTGTGATCACACTGATGATTTTTTCCATTGTGTTGTATATCTTTACTACTTTAGTTTCATTAAACCTTACTCAAATGTATAGGTTCCAATAATTTGGATTCTATTAGTGAAATCATGATCCGTTGAAAGTATAGCTTAATGGTGGAATGGGAGGAAAGTTCAGACAATTTAAAAGTTGATCCCTGAAGCTGTTTCATTCTGTCTCCTTTGACAGAGGTGGGTCTGATAATCACTAAAAAAAAACGGCTAGCATCCCCTCTGCTTGGGGGCAGTGATACATGTGGCTGTGATCAGGGCAAGGCTTAACGCCGAATGATCAGACTGAAGGCACGTGTGTTCTGATTTTTATTTGCCTATGATAGTAATGAATGAACTAGGGTCAGATTGTACCAGATGTGACAGGGCCATTGTCACACCCCTCTGTCTTGCCTTGATAAATTCCTGTGTAACCCCGCCTCCTGGCTGGGTTATTGTGTCACAGTTCCTGTGTGCGCACATGTGCTTTCAGCCCCCATACTGTTACTGGGCCTTATGCCTCCTGGTACCCCTTCCACAAAGTTCCAGTTGCCCATTGTAAGTCTGTCTGGTACACAGTTTGTGTCTTGTCACCTGTCTGCAACCACCACAGGATTGGCAGGGGACTGATTTGGGGCTCAACCCAAGGTTTCAAGTGCTCCTTCTCGTCCAGTGGTCGTGGTGCTTGCCTCACCAGTGTTGTAGAGGTTGTGTACCTATGTTCCCAGTCTACGACTATCTACTTGAGCCTAGTTTATAACTCTGCCTACCTGCTCCCAGTGCATGGAGAAATTAAAGATAACTAAAATAACTTACAAGAGATAATAATAATAAAAAAAATTTAAAAACGAAGAAAAAGAGATGAATAAAAGAAAAGGAAGAGAAGAGAAGAAGATATGACCCAAGGTCTTGCCCCAAATCCAGGCCTACGCTCCAACTCTCCATGGTCTATCCTCTATTTAAGCCAAGGTGCCCATATCTCTCCAATGTGTGGATTCCTGTCCAATAAGATCCTACTAAGTTTCTCATTGATCAAGATCCAATTTAGCTTGTTGGTAAGCATCACCATAGAAAGATTTTGGGATTTACACCTTGCAAATGAGAGCTTAGCAGCCATCATCACTGAATAATGTGAATAATTAATTTTGTTTTTCTACATCATATTTGGGTTAGCATGTTAGTACCACATTCCATACATAGTAAAAAAACATAAAAGGAAAGTCCACTTTAATGGACTTTTCCGACAGACCTCAGATTTGCGGGCAGCCACAGAAGGCACGAAGGCTCCCCTGCTTTCCTTCACTTAGCTCCATGATCATTTTCCCACAGCCGTGGCATCTGAAACCAGGAAGCCTTGGAGTCCTCCCTACAGAACTATTCATGTGAGGTCCTAGGACTTTCCTTTTAACGAGATTGTCCAGGCAGTAAAACAATGCTCACCTTGTCCCTCTCAACTCCATCCAGCTTTGGTGTTCTACAAATTACGAAGTGAGGATCATTGTGGCCTCTGCCCTGCCCTGTGCTATAGCACATAAGGCTCCCTACTATGTCTTGGAAGGAGGCAATAGTGATGATTAGATGTCTCCTGATCTGTATGGCGCCAGTTTGAACCAGCAAGGACAACCTGAATATTTTTTTTTTTTATATTTTGCTGAATGTTTAACAAAAATACCTGTATAAAACATTTTGGTTAACACATTCAAGTTTATTATTTACAAGTGCAAGTACACACACTGCCTTCAAAGTGCTATCCATTGGGCCCAAACAACATTACTTGTAAACATGTGTGACCCCAGGGGCCAATACGTAGCAAACATTAATTTAATTTTGGATAATCATTAGGTACATTTTCTCTACACATTAATAACATACCAGTTACAGTAACATTTGTAGCATTTGAATATCTTTGGCAACCAAATTTGGGCAACTCAGGACTAATCTTTACTGTACCAAATTAGATAATCCGAAGCAGCTATTGACAAAAATCCCTGTAATGTTGGACCCCAACCCTATAACAGTGGCCTACCAGGGTGACTGAAATTGGCATATTGGAGCAGCGGTACACCACACGCAGGCCACACTGTGAGTTAGGAAATCAAGATTTCCCAAACAGGTGTGTACATAGGTTTCACAGGGCCACATAGAAAAATTTATAGTGGACCCCTCCAAAAAAGAGCAGATATACTGTACTTACTCATACTGCAGACTGCCGTTGGGCCCAGTGTGGTCCAATTATTGACTGGGTGGGGTGCTGCCACAGTACAAATAGTAATGAAACTCATACTGGGGGTTTTAAAACTAGAAATGCTGTCGTGCCATGAAACAAGCAAGGCAGAGTCCCCACTGTCACATTGTAAAAAAGCTGGGCAGCTCCCTGCTGTGTTACAGTGTAACAGCCAGGAATGTGGCTGATGTTTTGATTGTAACAAGTAACAAGCCCTGATGATTTACATTTTACAGCAAATCCGAGTCTGCTATTTCAATGTTGACGGCTTACATCTTTCTTCAAAGTGTGAGTCATCTCTTCGACACCGCACTGCTTGCACTGGGCCCCTTCTACCACGGGCACGGTAGCAGATGCCTCCCCTGCCTCTATGGTATGTATGCACATGTCCCCACACAAATCGGCATATTTTAGAAAAAAACCTTACTTCACAAGCCAGCCAGATGGTCTTGGCCTTCCTCAGCAAAGCATAGTGGCGGCAGCTGAGCAAGTGACCAGGTCAGGTCAATGTATGGGAGGCTGAAAGCCACACACAACATGCACACCACCAGCAAGACATCGAACATCCCACATTGGGCAGCCAGAAACACAATGGTCACCTAGCACAAACCCGATGTTACTCTCCCCTTTCCCGCTCAACCAGGAGTTGCTCCAGTAACGCATTGTGTCGCTCTTGTGCCAATGCCTGCTGCTCCTGGAGTTCCTCAGTTCGCAAATTGTGTCTACGTTGCTCCTGAAGACCAGCAGCTAGATACTCATGGATTTGGTTTATTTGGTTTTGCAGCACTTCCCGATACTGCCTTTGTGCCCGGTGGAATCTTTGGCTTTGCTGGCGCAGTGCAGCTTGAACCTCCTCTCGGCTGACTGATGATCTTCTGGGGCGGTACAATGTTTGCCTGGTCCTTATAGGTAGAGCTGGGCGAGGTGGAGAGGACGGTGCAGCAGACAGCTCAGACACAGTTGCAGTGGTAGAGGGGTCCTCAAAGTCCACAAATTCCAGGATCACTTGGTCCTCTGTAGTGGCTGGTTCAGTTGCCTCAACCAGGCCTTGATCTTGTGTTTGTTCCAAGTCTTCGAGGAGTGGTGAGTCCAAGGGTGGGTTTTCGATTTGCTCACTGTCTAGGAAAGTAATAAAGAGAATTAAACATCAAAGGGCAATCACAATATTTAGAACACAAATATTGCACATCAAAGCAAAGTCATTTCTGGCGTGTCTTTGAAAACATCTCCAGACGGCATTATTATGCCAAATGCAACCAAGCACAAAGCTACCTCTTCTGTAACACATACGCACCAAATAACAAAGCTAAGCTAATAGGACACAATCTAGTTTTTAATGATCGTTCAAAATAGTGACACTTACCACTTTCACTTTGCTCCAGTCGATCGGAGTCCAATATCCCCGAAATTCCCATCATCGGGTCAGAGGAAATCAAAGCCTCGATCATTTTTTCTGCATCTGTTAGTATGAGGCGCCGTGGAACACTGCCTCCTGTTTGTGAGCTGAAAGTAGATATAAAATTATGATGAGTAGACCGAAAGTTATGTTGCTCGCACTCTAAAATCCTTGGAGTGCAACATTAAGAATCCTAGCTAGGGTTTCCAACAACTATTCGTTTTACTAATAAATAGGGGACACATCATATTTCTTTTCGAATAAAAAAAATTAATATGTGTGAACTAGGTAATTCTAACATGATGGCGGATAAAACATAGAAGTTTGGCTGTTGGCTGCCAAGATTAGGGTGCACTTAAACAATGCATGTTAACATCCTTGGTACAGCTAGCACTAGGGGGACACACATTACATACAATTCCATTAAGGCTGTTACCTGTATCTCCTGAGCTCCGACAATTTGTTGCGGGCGGCTTTTTTGAGATCCTGGTAGCGCTTCTTTACTTTGCAAACCTTCTTGGTGCCCGACCCAACTGCATTTACAGCCTCGGTTATCTCAGCCCATATGGCGTTCTTGACCACCTTAGGAGTTGACCGTGATCTGCATCCTAAGAGTGTGTCAAAGTGCTGGGTCAGGACTTCGGCTAGTGCCAGATTTTCGGGCTCTGTGAAGCGCTCTGACAGCTGGCTTGCCTGGGATAGGCGTTGCCTTGCAGGTGGTGTAGTTGTTCGGCTGGGTCCTGCTTCTCGCCTTGCTAGTATTTGGTTGTCCTGGGTAATGCCTACGCTGCTGCCACTATGCTGCGCAGAGTCAGACCTAAGCTGTCTGGGTCGTCTGTTGGCATGTGACTGGCGTCTCGGTTGAGAATGTGTTGTAGTTGTAGAAGGTGTCCCAGGGGGATCTGGCATTTCAACCACAACGGGTGTCCTGCGAGTGCTTTGTTGCTGCCTAGACCTTGACATTCCAGTAGACAAAATTGTCTGCCAAGATGTTACCGGGGCCCTACGTGGGGTTTGGCTTCGGCTGGCATGATAACTACGGTAGGAATAATTGTTGCTCCGTAAAGCCTGACGTCTGTGTGAACTACTTTGGGACGAATGGCTCCTTGACCTTACGTTGGGTACGCTGTAAAAGTGTTGTCCTGCTCCATCTTCTACATGTCCTGTGGGTAGGCATATTTCTGTTGTTGGGTTACACACTCACAGACTGCACATCTCAAATATATGTCACCTCAAAGCACATGGCCCAACCCCTTTTAAAGGTAAGGTAAGCCCCAGATAGGGTAAGCCCCAGATAGGGCTTACCTTCTAACCAACTGTATTGCTGGAGACGCGAACAAGATAAAGATTACTCAAGCGAGCGGGAGCGTGACACGCACTTTCAGTCTCCACTAGGGTATGAACTGGAAGGGCCAGGTGTTAAAATGGCTCCAGCTCTGTTCACGAAGATGCAGCAGGCCCTCATGATACATGTGGGTGATAGTGTTTAGTATGTTAGTTTAGGAAAGTCAGGCATGTTTGGTCACATAACCATGTGTGTGGTGTCATTTTTAGTGATGAGAGGTCAGGCATATCTGGGTATTATGTTAGGCCTTCACATATCTACAGTATGTCCATATATACTGAGAGTCAAATAAGTATTGAATGCCTCAGCAATTTTAGAGTAATTATATTGCTACTGACATGAAATTGTCATCAGATGTCGGTAACAACCAATCAAAACCACACATGCAAAGAAATCAAACCTTAGATGTGTAATAACGAGAAATGACAGAGGGAAAAAGTATTGAACACATGAAGAAAGGTGCAAAAAGCAAAATCTATCAGTATTTGGAAAGCAATCCTGCCATCACCTGGTTCAACTGATGGCCCATAAAAAGGCGTCTCATAACCCAGGTGCCACACAAGAAACATCTCATGATGGGTAAAACCAGTGAGCTCTCTCAAGACCTTTGCAACCTTATTGTTGCAAAACATACTGATGGCACTGCTTACGAAAGAATTTCTGAACTACTGAGGGGTCCAGTCCAGTGCTGTTGGGAGCCATGGTCCGGAAGTGGAACGAACATATTTTCACCATAAAACTGGTGACATGCTAAATACTAATTTCACCCACTCTATACGTATAGTACTTACCTCTTGGTCACTACACTCAAAACAACCTGTTTCAGTACAGTTGAGCACAGATAGAACTTACTAAATTCCATGAGATGTGAGCACCCTGCCCCATAGAAACAGAGCACAAGGCTGGGAACTGGGCTCACGAATTTTAGCACACCTTTGTGTTAACGAGTGGCACAATGATTAAAAGTTAGAGCAGAATAGACAAAGGAGGGCAGAGAACAATATGGGATAACACATGGGGAAATAGAAAACATAGCATGAGTGCAAAAAATAATACGTCATGAGATGAGATATACACCGATGCGCAAAGGGTAACAATATTTTGAACTTTTAACTCCAAATCTCCGGCGTCGTATGTGAGACTCTCGTAATTTTATAGAGAATTACATCTTTGCTATCTCATACATAAACTGGATTTCCACCTTGTCAATTAACAGATGCATGCTAGTACATTTGTCTGGAGTTACCAACAGGAAGCCATTTACATATGACAGGACAGGAGAACAAGTCATTTTACAACCCTGTGCTAACTAGAGACCTTTTGGCTGAATCAAGTGACCTACATATCACCAACATATGGGCTAATTGAGATCTACTTATTACAAAGCAGTGGAACAATGGAACTCCCCTAAAACCCAATTGCTTGCCTCCAGCGTGCTGCCCAAACCTATAATCAGTTTACAAATGAGAGAGATGGTACAGATGACATGACATGCCAGGGGTTTGCTTCTATTAAGTAGGCTGTTATCATTACTTTCCGTGTACCCCTCACAGCAGAAAATGATCTTCATAAGAGGTAAAGGATTTCTGTTGATTTATCCTTTTGATTTTAAAAGCATCTTGCCATATTTTGTATGTCTGTTATTTTTATTGTACATCTTTTTTTACATGCACTGCCCCTTATGGTTAAATCAAATCCTAAAAAAATTATAAAGTGGTCTTCTGTGTGCTAACCCGCTTAACTTCAGGAGAGACATTGTATGTGTGCTAAATCTTGTGCCCTGTATGCTTACCTATCGCTACTAGTGCCTGTCTGGGGGTGTGAGATCACTTTACAATCGGTAACTCAAGGTGTGACTGTATAGCTGTATAGTCAGGCCCAGGCCCAATGTGATTGGATATATTAACTGTATAAGGAGAGATCTTAGCTTGACATCTGTGTGTGTATGTGTTGTCTGGCCACTTTTCCAAAGACCCGTGTGTGTGGGTAGGAAGTACGATCATAATCCTGTCTGGATCAGGACATCAAAACCTCCTTGATTCATGACACCAAGCAAAAGATAAACGGCATCATCCAGATCATCGATAGCGCTATCTTTGCCATTTGCATCATGTGACCCCGATTAGAGTTGGAGAACTGGAAATGAACTCTGTCCATCCACTCCAAAGCCAAGACGTGGACATTCAAGCTAAAAAAAAAAAGTCAGCAATTCGGCTCAGCAAAAGGTCTATCAGTTCTGGGATGTCAAACACGGCAGCGGAGGTGGCTCGTATGCTTCATAGTGGTGAGATTGCGCATTACACAAGTCTAGAACGATGGCCCCAAAAAAAGGGAAGAAGCTTAAAAAATATTGTCATAAAAAGCTCAAGTTTGCAAAAAAGTACGAAATGTGGAAAGCAGAAGATTGGAAACAGGTGATTGAGACGTAAGTCAAATGGCTGGGCTCTGATGGCTATAAATGGATCTAGAAGAAACAAGAGAAAGGGGGCTAACAGATCAATAAATGAAAGGAAGTGTCAGGTTTGGCAGAGGAAGCCTACTGACATGGGGTTGTTTTGCAGCCAAAGGTGTTGGATACTTGACCAGGATAGATGGATAGTCTCAATAACGCTGAGCTATATGTGAGTATCCTACAAGATCAGTTACTTTGTACACCAGAGTACCAAGGGTATGAAAAGGACGACATAGTGTTCCAGCGGGACAATGACACGAAGCATACATCGAAATGGTTCAATGACAATGAAGTAGAGGTGCTGGATTGACCCCCACAGTCCCCAGATCTCAACCCAATTGAACACTTTGGGGTAGAGATGAAGAAAAAGCTGTATTCGTACCCAAGTGAGCTGATGAACCAACATTGCGAACGTGTAGAAGAGACCTGGGAACAGCTTATAGGCTTGAATCTGATCGAGAGCATTGACAGAAGATTTCAGGCAGTATTGACCGATTTACATAATACTAACAAAATAATTACAATTAAAAAATAGAATCTTAAGAGCAAAACAATAACAATGCAGTTCCGCTACAGGAATCTGCGTAACTAAACACATCCTAAATTGTTGCAAGTCCATTTATGTATGAGATAGCCAAGGTGACTGTCTATTATATGATGGTGGTCTCACATTCGAAGCTGTGGTAGAGGGTGAGAGATATAGAGCGTGAAATGTAAAAGTTCAGAACATAACATTTTAACCCTTTGCACGTCAGCGTATGTTAAGCATAATTAAAGAAACACTTTAAACCGGACCAACAGCCTGGCAAAGTCAGTTCACTTGGCCCATCTACATGCATGATACTGGATCACTGTCAGCACTTACATTTGCTCCTGCACCCACTCAAAGCCGAAACTCTTCCTTACTGATTGTCTCTTGGTCATGGCCATCTTGGAGCACCTGGGAGGCCTCTTCCTTTTCCAGCATCACAGCTGTGCTGCTGTCTGAATTTAACTGACATAACGCACAATGCGTCACAAAGCGGCACTTCCTTTGTGCAAACTACTGGCAGGTCCATAAATTAATTTTTATGTGCAGCAATCTGAATTGCCCAGGGGAGGGATGCACATGAGAATTGTTTCCTGTAAGAGTGTTGGTCCGGTGTAAAGTGGACCAACACCCAGGATTTTGACTATCCTGGGTTTTGGTCCACTTCGGTGGGGCACCCCGATCGGGGGTGCCCCGCTGTGTGAAATCCCCCAGAAAACCCCAAAAACTCACCTCTCCCCGCTCCCACGTGACCGCCGCTGCCAATCCCCGCCGACGGACAAGCGGGAGGTAGCGACGTACAAGAGAGCGCGCCCGCCGCCGCCTCCCACGCGTCACTCTTACAGGGCGAGCTAGAGGGACGCGCGGGAGGTGGCGGCGGGCGCCGCTGGATCGAGGAGCAGGTAGGGATTTAGGGGTTTCTGGGGGGTTTCACACAGCATTTCACACCGATCGGGGTTCCCCGCAGTCAGGGCACTGATCGATCCGGGAATCTTATAGATTCCCGGGCCGATCAGTGGGGTGTTGGTCCACTTTAACTAATATTATATATAAAACATTAATGGCGGGTACCAAAGATTTACAAAGGAGAACGGTGGGTGCAAGCAAACTTTCAATGTCCGTGTGAGAATGCTTTAATTCCTCGCAATAATAGACCAGTTTCGACACGTGGGAACAGGAAATATTCACACAGAGGGTTTTTTTTAATGCACGAGAAAGATTCTCGAACGTCTGTCGTGCACAATGTCACTCGTGCAAGTTTGTTTCGTGTTTCCGAATCAGCAGGTGTGAGAAATAAACAGATTTAATTTTTTTTAGACACAGTGCTGAATGGAGCCTTATAAGGCAATAATCCATTTATACAACTCTACACGTCAAAGAAATCCAAAAATTAAAGTGGACTGAACACAGCTCATATGCCCCATCTGCCTTCTACCCCTCCCGGGTAATAAGTCTGAATAGGGGGTAAAGGATGTCCTCAGGGTTCTGAGCTGATCTAGTATTTTTTTTTTTTTCATTTGTTAGCAATTGTATTAAATAGAAGCAGTTTTTCCTACCTGCAATCTGATGCTATTAGCAGCGATACACCAAGTCTGTACACCAGGGGTGCTCAACCTTCTGACGAGCGCAACATTTTCTGATGTTCCTCTCTAAACATTCCTGCCTCCTCCCTCACTGCCTTTTGGATGTCGGTGTTAGCTAAACATCCGGCAGCATTCCTGGCCCCTTCACCCCCCCCCCTTAGCTGTCAGCTGTCCTAGAGTAAAGGCTGCAGGCTTAGCCGACCTTACCTTTAGCCATCCTCTCTTAAAATGTCCCGCGTCTCTCCTTGGTTCTCGCGCTCTTCTGCGCCGAGTGTCGCTGCAGCCTATGCAGTGACACTGCACATGCGCGGGATCTGAGGGGCGGTGCAGTGGATGACGGGACGGCAAGATGGTGCTGCCCGACGGAGGTGGTGCAGGACTGAGGGATGTCGGAGCGCAATGTGACCGGACAGCTAAGTTGTATAAAGTGAAACTGGAGGGACGGGGGAGGGAGGGAGGGAGGGGGGGAGGGAGGGAGGGAGGGAGGGAGGGAGGGAGCGAGCCAGCTTTAGGGAGTTTTTATTTACTTCCCGATACCTGAAATGATTTGGAACCTGATCGTGGGCCACAATTACTAGTTTGGGAATGTTTTCATTTGGAATAGCATAATGAAGGTTTTGTACAACTCGTATGTCTTTCCACCACTCCCCTACATCAATATGCAACAACCCCATATGCAAGCAATGTACATGCTGATTGGCTTACCTCTCTGAATACATGGGTTGATTTATAGCCCTCCCCCATCAGCCCCACATCTTAACCGTGTTCCCATTACTACCCCCATCTAAGCTCCAACCAATGTTAAGCATATAATATAGAAAAACAATTTTACCAAATTATTCTGCCAGGGGCAGTGTTGTGCAATCAATGTCACTGCGTTCCTCCAAGCCACCACTGTCACCTCTATTTGCCAATGCTCCCCCCTCCTAAATCACTTCTTGGGCCCATCCCATCCTTACTATCCCCCTATTTAAAGTGGACCAACACCCAGGATTTTGACTATCCTGGGTTTTGGTCCACTTCGGCGGCGCACATCGATCGGGGGTGCCCCGCTGTGTGAAACCCCCCAGAAACCCCCGAAAAACTCACCTCTCCTCGCTCCCACATGACCGCCGCTGCCAATCCCCGCCGACGGACAAGCGGGAGGCAGCGACGGACAAGACAGCGCGCCCGCTGCCGCCTCCCTCTAGCAGGGCGCCCGCGCCGGCCATTCACAAACGGCTTGCGCAGGTGCGCGTCCTGCTAGAGGGACTCGCGGGAGGCGGCGGCAGGCGCTGCTGGATCGTGGATAAGGTAGGGATTTAGGGGTTTCTGGGGGGTTTCACACAGCGGGGTGCCCCGCACTCAGGGGTCTGATCGGTCCGGAAATCTTATAGATTCCCGGGCCGATCATGGGAGGGTGTTGGTCCACTTTAACTACCTTCACCTACCATGTAAGTTCTATTGATCCCTCCCACTTTCCCCACAGCAGGTCAGGGGCCACATCAGATGGCTCCAAGGCCCACATGTGGCCCCGGGCTGCAGGTTGAGTACATGTGCTGTACACCAAGATCTACAAGAAGAGAGAAGTAAGTCCTCCACACTCAGGACACTGCTGCTGTGGGAGCTGCAGAGGATTAGGAGCTCGCTTACACTTACACATGCCCAGCAGCAATGTTCTGTGTTTTCTGGACTCTCTTCTGAGAAAATCGCCAACGAGTCGCCATAGTGTGAAAGTAGCTTGAAGTGTCACAAGTTGATTGGTAATATGAGACACCAGAGCTCATACGGAGTGACTGGGGAGACGGGGTCGTCTTCTCCACAGGTTTACTACTCACCTGTGCTAATCTGTAGATGTTTTTTTTCCTCTTCCTCC
Source organism: Gastrophryne carolinensis (assembly GCA_027917425.1). Classification (NCBI taxonomy): domain Eukaryota; kingdom Metazoa; phylum Chordata; class Amphibia; order Anura; family Microhylidae; genus Gastrophryne; species Gastrophryne carolinensis. Next base: position 26,513,175 of record CM051237.1, read on the forward strand.
TCCTCAGATTTCACATTTTTCATGACAGTTTTTCCAGAGTCTGTGAATAAAGAGGAGATATGACGCCCCCTGTGAAAATGACTGGACGGGAAGAGGAGAATCCTTATACAGAAACCTATAGACGTTTTATTACTCACCGGAGCAGATCTCCTCAAATACCTCTGCCTTTTCAGCTTTCACGTTTCTCACTATAGTGTCTCGGGGGTCTGAAAATAAAGAAGAAGAGTGACACCACCGCACTGAGATGTATCAGACACACACAATGCACAGTGACTGAATAGGAGGAATGGTGTAGTCATTTCAACAGATGGATTATTAGTAGGGGTTTGAATTGGCAAGAATCTGTTGATACGATATATTGACGATATATCCCGATTCTGTCTCAAAGACGATATATTGCGATTTTATTATATAGCTCCGGAAAACCTAATCTACACATCAATACAACATTCACACATATATAACAACGCAGAACAACTCTCACGGGATCTCCTTGTATCTCTGCTGCGGGTGGAACAGATCTACTGAATAACAGGTTCTTGTGCGGTGTGCTGCCAACTAGCAGTCAATTCGAACATATTTTGAGATTATACTAGTATTGTCTAATGAAATACTGTGGTATTCAACAGAATCGATTTTTTTCTGACACGTAATTATTACCCACCTGGACTGATCTGTACAGGAACTTCCTCCTCTTTTGTCTTCAAAAATACTTCGTCTTCGGTTTTCATACTTCGCTCTATAGTGTTTCCGGGGACTGTGAATAATGTAAATTATTACATTATTATTAATAATCGTAAAGAAGATAATGAAAACATTAGCAGGCAATGAGACAGTGAAGCACTTAGATAAAGCCTTCCTACCGTGTGACGGGAGAAGCTGCTGACCCTCCATCATGAAGACCCTGTAGAGACTCTTGTGACGTTCGAAATCCTCCCCTTCCTCTGCAGGTCCAAGTGATGGCTGCTCAGTGGACCTCAGGCTAGAAAAAAACAAATGCAACACAATGTCAACTTCTGGAATCTCATGAGATACATATATATATATATATATATATATATATATATATAAACTTCGACAACCCCCAATCATCCACACCAACCTAAACAGTTAATATTTTTAAGTGCACTTGGTACTTCATGCAAGAATTTAGGATTGTCAAAAAGCTGAAAGTAGAAACTGCCACCCAGAGAGATAGATGCTCAGGATTTGTGCAGCTCCCTTGTCTATGTTGAAGAACTAACAGTTCAGCGATATGCACGGCAGACTGCTTCTGGCCTGACTAATTAACTTTTAAGACTTTAGCTGGCAGCCTACCCAGAGATTTTGTCACCCTCTGCCAGACCATTTTTTAAACATTTTGCATTATATATGTTTAACCTTGATTTTTGCAGGAATTTCCAGAAACATTTTATATTGTTTTTTTTTTCAGCTGAGTTCGGGCTTTAACACGAAATGTCTTGTTTGTAATTTTTTTTGTTCCATCTCAATATTTTTGGGTGATGTATGTGGGGAAAAAAATCTTTTGTAGCTTTTTTTAAAATTAAAAAAATGTAAGTTTTTCAAGAAAACTATATGACGTGTAAAAGCCCCATTCCTCCCAGTTACAGCGGTACCACATATGTATCACTAGACACCTGTTCCTGCCCGGGATCACTGCAAACTGAAAAGCAAACATTTTCAAATAAAATACTAATAAATAATAACAATAACAAATAATAAACAAACAACTATGCGCACTATCAAGGATTTAAAAAAAATGGTGTGGGGTAACCCTCACCAGCAAAAACAGCCAGGCACTAGCTATGGGGGCTGGTAGACCTGGGTGGGGGATGATCCGCCGCCCCCCTCCCGGGCCCTGAAGCCCATATAGCCCACACGGGCACCAGGCTCTTCTGCTCCCCCGGGCTTTGGGGATGCAGATAATGGGGTGAGGGGTCATAGCAAATCACCCACTTGCTGACAGGTGACTTGCCAGCCCCTCCTGCCCCGTGAGTTGGTAAACTCAGGGTTAAATGTAAAAAACACACACACACGGCCCTTTACTTTTTCTCTACTTACATTTTCTGCTGTCTGACAGCTGGAAGTGATCGGTGGAAGCCAGGAACAGGGCAGATGATTGGTGCCCTCTGTCACATTCCCGGCTTCCGCCTCTCACTGCCACTGCAGGGAGGGGCCTTTTATTTTGGCAGAGTGAGCAGACATAAGCACACTCAATGGTATAAAAGGCCCCTCCCTGTGGGACAGAGAATCGCTGCTCTCCACACCGCTGAACACCCCCAACCGGTAACCAGAGGCCTGTTGTGGAGGAGGAGACCCCTGACACTGGATCCTTTAAACTGCGCTGTAAACTGGGGGAAACACCAGATACGTAGAATAAATGTAGTTGGATTTAAAAGCAGCAACATAGAATCTACCTAGTTGGCATTTCAAGGGATATTAGCCTCCATAAAAGGTCCCAATCCTCATCTCAAGTGGTTGCCTTTATGTGGGCAACGTGTTTCGGGGAGAACTGCTTAGTCGTGCGCACAAAGGGATGAATATTTTCCAGAGATCACTACAGCAGCAGAAACCACATGATTCTGTTTGGATATTAGGATGGGAAGAGAGGGGCAGGTGATGAGGAGAGGTGTGATGGGGAGAGAGGGGCAGGTGATGAGAGGTGTGATGAGGAGAGAGGGGCAGGTGATGAGAGGTGGGATGGGGAGAGAGGGGCAGGTGATGAGAGGTGTGATGAGGAGAGAGGGGCAGGTGATGAGAGGTGTGATGGGGAGAGAGGGGCAGGTGATGAGAGGTGTGATGAGGAGAGAGGGGCAGGTGATGAGAGGTGGGATGGGGAGAGAGGGGCAGGTGATGAGGAGAGGTGGGATGAGGAGAGAGGGGCAGGTGATGAGGAGAGGTGGGATGGGGAGAGAGGGGCAGGTGATGAGGAGAGGTGGGATGAGGAGAGAGGGGCAGGTGATGAGGAGAGGTGGGATGGGGAGAAAGGGGCAGGTGATGAGGAGAGGTGGGATGGGGAGAAAGGGGCAGGTGATGAGGAGAGGTGGGATGGGGAGAGAGGAGCAGGTGATGAGGAGAGGTGGGATGGGGAGAGAGGAGCAGGTGATGAGGAGAGGTGAGATGGGGAGAGAGGGGCAGGTGATGAGGAGGGGTGGGATGGGTAGAGAGGGGCAGGTGATGAGGAGAGGTGGGATGGGGAGAGAGGGGCAGGTGATGAGGAGAGGTGGGATGGGGAGAGAGGGGCAGGTGATGAGAGGTGGGATGGGGAGAGAGGGGCAGGTGATGAGGAGAGGTGGGATGGGGAGAGAGGAGCAGGTGATGAGGAGAGGTGAGATGGGTAGAGAGGAGCAGGTGATGAGGAGAGGTGGGATGGGGAGAGAGGGGCAGGTGATGAGGAGAGGTGGGATGAGGAGAGAGGGGCAGGTGATGAGGAGAGGTGAGATGGGTAGAGAGGAGCAGGTGATGAGGAGAGGTGGGATGGGGAGAGAGGAGCAGGTGATGAGGAGAGGTGAGATGGGTAGAGAGGAGCAGGTGATGAGGAGAGGTGGGATGGGTAGAGAGGGGCAGGTGATGAGGAGAGGTGGGATGGGGAGAGAGGGGCAGGTGATGAGGAGAGGTGGGATGGGGAGAGAGGAGCAGGTGATGAGGAGAGGTGGGATGGGGAGAGAGGAGCAGGTGATGAGGAGAGGTGGGATGGGGAGAGAGGGGCAGGTGATGAGGAGAGGTGGGATGGGGAGAGAGGGGCAGGTGATGAGGAGAGGTGGGATGGGTATAGAGGGGCAGGTGATGAGGAGGGGTGGGATGGGTAGAGAGGGGCAGGTGATGAGGAGAGGTGGGATGGGGAGAGAGGGGCAGGTGATGAGGAGAGGTGGGATGGGGAGAGAGGGGCAGGTGATGAGGAGGGGTGGGATGGGTAGAGAGGGGCAGGTGATGAGGAGAGGTGGGATGGGGAGAGAGGGGCAGGTGATGAGGAGAGGTGGGATGGGGAGAGAGGGGCAGGTGATGAGGAGAGGTGGGATGGGGAGAGAGGAGCAGGTGATGAGGAGAGGTGAGATGGGTAGAGAGGAGCAGGTGATGAGGAGAGGTGAGATGGGTAGAGAGGAGCAGGTGATGAGGAGAGGTGGGATGGGGAGAGAGGGGCAGGTGATGAGGAGAGGTGGGATGGGGAGAGAGGAGCAGGTGATGAGGAGAGGTGGGATGGGGAGAGAGGAGCAGGTGATGAGGAGAGGTGGGATGGGGAGAGAGGGGCAGGTGATGAGGAGAGGTGGGATGAGGAGAGAGGAGCAGGTGATGAGGAGAGGTGGGATGAGGAGAGAGGGGCAGGTGATGAGGAGAGGTGGGATGAGGAGAGAGGGGCAGGTGATGAGGAGGGGTGGGATGGGTAGAGAGGGGCAGGTGATGAGGAGAGGTGGGATGGGGAGAGAGGGGCAGGTGATGAGGAGAGGTGGGATGGGGAGAGAGGGGCAGGTGATGAGGAGAGGTGGGATGGGGAGAGAGGAGCAGGTGATGAGGAGAGGTGAGATGGGTAGAGAGGAGCAGGTGATGAGGAGAGGTGAGATGGGTAGAGAGGAGCAGGTGATGAGGAGAGGTGGGATGGGGAGAGAGGAGCAGGTGATGAGGAGAGGTGGGATGGGGAGAGAGGAGCAGGTGATGAGGAGAGGTGGGATGGGGAGAGAGGGGCAGGTGATGAGGAGAGGTGGGATGAGGAGAGAGGGGCAGGTGATGAGGAGAGGTGGGATGGGCAGAGAGGGGCAGGTGATGAGGAGAGGTGGGATGGGGAGAAAGGGGCAGGTGATGAGGAGAGGTGGGATGGGGAGAGAGGAGCAGGTGATGAGGAGGGGTGGGATGGGTAGAGAGGGGCAGGTGATGAGGAGAGGTGGGATGGGGAGAGAGGGGCAGGTGATGAGGAGAGGTGGGATGGGGAGAGAGGAGCAGGTGATGAGGAGAGGTGAGATGGGTAGAGAGGAGCAGGTGATGAGGAGAGGTGAGATGGGTAGAGAGGAGCAGGTGATGAGGAGAGGTGGGATGGGGAGAGAGGAGCAGGTGATGAGGAGAGGTGGGATGGGGAGAGAGGAGCAGGTGATGAGGAGAGGTGGGATGGGGAGAGAGGGGCAGGTGATGAGGAGAGGTGGGATGAGGAGAGAGGGGCAGGTGATGAGGAGAGGTGGGATGGGGAGAAAGGGGCAGGTGATGAGGAGAGGTGGGATGGGGAGAGAGGAGCAGGTGATGAGGAGGAGTGGGATGGGTAGAGAGGGGCAGGTGATGAGGAGAGGTGGGATGGGAAGAGAGGCAGGTGATGAGGAGGAGTGGGATGGGTAGAGAGGGGCAGGTGATGAGGAGAGGTGGGATGGGGAGAGAGGGGCAGGTGATGAGGAGAGGTGGGAAGGGGAAAGGGGCAGGTGATGAGGAGAGGTGGGAAGGGGAAAGGGGCAGGTGATGAGGAGAGGTAGGATGGATAGAGAGGGGCAGGTGATGAGGAGAGGTGGGATTGGGAGAGAGGGGCAGGTGATGAGGAGAGGTAGGATGGATAGAGAGGGACAGGTGATGAGGAGAGGTGGGATTGGGAGAGAGGGGCAGGTGATGAGGAGAGGTGGGATGAGAAAAGGCCAGGGGGAATGAGTTTAGGAGTTTCAGGCTAGCAGAACTAGAGTGGACAGGCTCTGCACTTGAAAATAAGTTGTGTGTATATAACTAGTGAGTTACAGGCCAGAAGGGGAGAGGATAGCCTTAGGAGAAGAGAGCCCTAGGAAAGGAGAGAGCCCTGAGACATTCATGGAGAGGAGGCTTAGGTCATCTTAGAGGGAGAGCTGGTGGCCCACCAGACTATCAGGAAACATGGTTACCCTGTTAGCAGGTTAAATATATTGTTTGCTTGTCAGGTCTTCTTTGAATGCTCTTAAGACCGCATTAAAAAGGAACATTACAGGAATGCGGGTACACGCCCGTGATCCTGGGCAAATCTTCAGAGGGGGTCTGACTGGTCTGGTATATTATTTTACAAGTCAAACCTAATGCCTTCTCGCTTTAAAAGTGCTGAGAGGCCTATGGCCTACTTATTTTGGTACTATTTTTAATTAATCACCCCCTTTGGGGTACTTGTTTGGAACTTATTGTTGCTAGGGGGTACCTGGCGCAAAAAGGTTGAGAACCACTGCTCTGATCTTGAGCTACAGTGCAAGGTTTCATCTGGCACTTCCTTAACCAGAGCGCCTGGAGCTGCATCACTTTCGGCGCTAGTGTTAAGATGCTAGCTGGCTGTTGCATCTGCGCTGCTGTTTTTTACTTTCTTAAATACCACGCTTAGTGCTGCTGAGGCCAAAAAAGTGGCGCTGACGCTTCCTAAATAACTCTTTGTTATAATGATTCCTGTGGCAAGTTACAGGTGTTGGCAATATCAAAATCACATCTGAAACCAGATAAAAAGGGAAGCAGTTGATTCAATCTTTGCACAGAGAGCAGGAAGAGGAGAAGATAACTACCAGGCCTTGACTACTAAAATTATGGAAAAATATCTAAATTATCAAGGTTATACGTCCATCTCCAGAGATCTTGATGTTTTTATGTCTATGGTGCGTAACATAATCAAGAAGTTTACAGCCCATGGAAATGTAGCTAATCTCCCTGGACGTGGAGGGATGAAAATATTGATAGGAGAAAAATTGATGAGGTTGAAATTTATGAAAGTTGCAATCAAGTTCCCAAAACATTTAAGGTTTTATGCTAAAGGCGAGCACACGGTTGTTGTCCCATTGTCTCGGGCTACATGTTGCACTGCTCTAAACTTCAATCCATTTTCAAAAGGACCCTGTAGTTCCTAAGTTATCTTTAAAAGTATTAGCGCATTGGAGATTAAGAGAAAAAATTAAGAGAAACAGTGGGTGTAGCAACAGCAATGTAATGTAAGCACGTTGTGTGCTTAGCATGTTCATAATGGACGGTCTCTAGGTAGAGATTGCAGCCTGTCAGCTCAGTGTGACCAGATCATGACAGTGAGAGACATGTTGCAGGCAGAGATCACAGCCTGTCAGCTCAGTGTGACTAGATCATGACAGTGAGAGACATATTGCAGGCAGAGATTGCAGCCTGTCAGCTCAGTGTGACCAGATCATGACAGTGACAGACATATTGCAGGCAGAGATTGCAGCCTGTCAGCTCAGTGTAACCAGATCATGACAGCGAGAGACAGGTTGCAGGCAGAGATTGAAGCCTGTCAGCTCAGTGTAACCAGATCATGACAGCGAGAGACAGGTTGCAGGCTGAGATTGCAGCCTTTCAGCTCAGTGTGACCAGATCATGACAGGGAAAGACATGTTGCAGGCAGAGATCGCAACCTGTCAGCTCAGTGTAACCAGAACATGACAGTGAGAGACATGATGCAGGCAGAGATATTTACTTCAACCTGTTAGCAACTAGTTTGCACAGGTGAAAGGGGTTCTTGGTGTCTGGACTGTGGCAAGGCTGGAATACAGGGTGGCAGACAGGGCCATGCTGTTGATTGCTGGCAGCCTAATCAGACTGGAGACAGACGCTGATAGCTGTGCACGTTCAAGAGGAATAGAGTTGAAAGAGGAGGGTTGGGTTTCAGAGCTGCAGAGAGAGGCAGCCACCAGGATGTCTGGGGAGGGAGTGGGGGGTGTTTCCGTGCTCTGTCCACTGAAGGTTGATTGAAGGACCAGGTCAGTGGGCTAGTGATTGACAGCTGAATGAGGAAGGGATTTCTCAGCTTAGGAACCAAAGAGCTGGCCAAAAAGAAATCAGGACCGAAATCCCATTGAACTCATGTGAAGTAAATCAAAATACTTTTGGAAAAATGTCTTGTGGACAGATTTTTGGTGAAGCAAATCATTCCACTATTTATGGAAAACGGAATGTGGCCTACATGGAAAACAACACAGGACTACAGGGGTCTTCCAACAGGACAATGACCCCCAACTATAATTCAAGAGGCACCTGGAAATGGATAGGAACCAAGGAGCTGGCCAGCAAGGAGTCAGATCGAAATTCCATTGAACTCCTGTGGAGTAAGTCAAAATCCTTCTGAGAAAATGTCAAAAAGTATATACAAATTCCGCACCACAATATAAATATAAGACAATAATTAAATGTAATACCTGTGGCCGTGCAGTGATGGGAGACTATCTCAATCCTAAATTGGAATACTAGTATTGTAATGGTGAATCCAGCAATTCACCCAGAATAGCTCCAAACCACCGCACCCCCTCCACGGTAATCAATATATCAACCAAATATATATCATGAATTCATAGATTATTTATTGACAAATACCCATAAGAATCACATAACAAACAGTTAAAAAAACACATAACACTAGACCGCACATTCCCAGGGGCATCCCAGTTACACCCATAATCCCAACCCTATAAACATCATATTTCAATAAAGTGCCAATATTACAACCAATCCATAAAGTGCATTAGTGCTGAATTTGTGCAAACACAATACTATTAATATAAAATGTGGCAAGAGAAAAACAAACTCAAATATCAGAATACAGCAACAAATTTAAATCATAAACACACACATCACCTGAGTGTATAGCTCTGAGTGTCCCCCAAGAATGCCAAAGTCGAGTGACGATCCCCCCAGCGCGTTTCGTGGCCCCCAGCTCACAGGCCACTTTATCATTTTGTACCTTGATAAAGTGGCCTGTGAGCGGGGGGCCACAAAACGCGTTGGGGGGATCGTCACTCGACTTTGGCAATCTTGGGGGACACTCAGAGCTATACACTCAGGTGATGTGTGTGTTTATGATTTAAATTTGTTGCTGTACTCTGATACTCGAGTCTGTTTTTCTCTTGCCACATTTTATATTAATAGTATTGTGTTTGCACAAATTCAGCACTAATGCACTTTATGGATTGGTTGTAATATTGGCACTTTATTGAAATATAATGTTTATAGGGTTGGGATTATGGGTGTAACTGGGATGCCCCTGGGAATGTGCGGTCTAGTGTTATATGTTTAACTGTTTGTTATGTGATTCTTATGGGTATTTGTCAATAAATAATCTATGAATTCATGATATATATTTGGTTGATGTATTGATTACCATGGAGGGGGTGTGCGGTGGTTTGGAGCGATTCTGGGTGAATTGCTGGATTCACCATTACAATACTAGTATTCCTTCTGAGAAAATGTCTTATAGACAGATTTTTGGTGAAGCAAATCATTCTACTATCTATGGAAAACGGAACATGGCCTACATGAAAAACAACACAGGACTGGCGATCCCAACACAGCCCAGACATTCTAGAGTGGGTGCGGGAGGTGGAGGGAATCAAGAGGATGGAGGAGATGGCGCTTGAGGGCGTAGAAAACGGGAGAGAGAAATTCAATATCACTTGGACGATTTGGATTATGGCACATAATACACCGGAATTTAGGGAGCTGCTCTCCACATTGTAGCTGGTTGCGATTGGTAGTCGAGGTAGAACACAGTCATGCCGTGACTGCTAGACCCTCCCTGGCTCGCACCCTACCTTTCGTTTCCCTACCCGTTCCCCTGCCTGGGACCTGCCCCCCCGCTGCCTCCCGGGTGCGTGGATGAGCGACATCCCCCCTCTCCCCCCTTTATCTCTCTGCCCTCTGTCTTTTCTTTCTTTCCTGTCCTGTGTCTTTGTCTCCTTTTTTTTTTCTCGAAAAAGAAGAAAAAAGGGAGGAGAACGGAGCTCCTGCAAGGTTACTAAAGCTACACCCTCATGGCTGGGACGCATCCTACCTTATGACACTCTGAAACAGAATGACTTGGGACGGCCCTATGGGGGGTTTTCTCAGACGCCACCAAACAGGCCTAGGTAATGTCGAGCGTGGGAGGGTGGTATGCCGCAGGTCTCCTACTGAGGCTTTAGGGGGGGATTGTGGGTACTGCCTTCCAAATATTTCATATGTACTAGACCTGGGGAGTTGGCTTGTCCACATGCTTTTTTCGCTTTACCTAACTAATGTACGGTGTACAGTTATAACTGTTGAGCGACATGTCAGTGTGCTCTATGCTTTGATTTCCTTCTATTAAAAATATATTGAACAAAAAAAACAACACAGGACCTACAGTCACATATGGTGGAGGTTCAAAGAAGTTAGCTGAAGGATTTTGGGTGGCAATGTAGGGTAGGGTTGCCTCCTCGGTCACGTGTCTTGCAGCAGGACAATGACCCCCAACTATAATTCAAGAAGTACGCTAAAGGATTTTGGGTGGCAATGTAGGGTAGGGTTGCCTCCTCGGTCATGTGTCTTGCAGCAGGACAATGACCCCCAACTATAATTCAAGAAGTAAGTTGAAGGATTTTGGGTGGCAATGTAGGGTAGGGTTGCCTCCTCGGTCATGTGTCTTGCAGCAGGACAATGACCCCCATCTATAATTCAAGAAGTAAGCTGAAGCATTTTGGGTGGCAATGTAGGGTTGCCTCCTCGGTCACGTGTCTTGCAGCAGGACAATGACCCCCAACTATAATTCAAGAAGTAAGCTGAAGGAGTTTGGGTGGCAATGTAGGGTTGCCTCCTCGGTCATGTGTCTTGCAGCAGGACAATGACCCCCAACTATAATTCAAGAAGTAAGCTGAAGGAGTTTGGGTGGCAATGTAGGGTTGCCTCCTCGGTCATGTGTCTTGCAGCAGGACAATGACCCCCAACTATAATTCAAGAAGTAAGCTGAAGGATTTTGGGTGGCAATGTAGGGTTGCCTCCTCGGTCATGTGTCTTGCAGCAGGACAATGACCCCCAACTATAATTCAAGAAGTAAGCTGAAGGAGTTTGGGTGGCAATGTAGGGTTGCCTCCTCGGTCATGTGTCTTGCAGCAGGACAATGACCCCCAACTATAATTCAAGAAGTAAGCTGAAGGATTTTGGGTGGCAATGTAGGGTTGCCTCCTCGGTCATGTGTCTTGCAGCAGGACAATGACCCCCAACTATAATTCAAGAAGTAAGCTGAAGGAGTTTGGGTGGCAATGTAGGGTAGGGTTGCCTCCTCGGTCATGTGTCTTGCAGCAGGACAATGACCCCCAACTATAATTCAAGAAGTAAGCTGAAGGAGTTTGGGTGGCAATGTAGGGTTGCCTCCTCGGTCATGTGTCTTGCAGCAGGACAATGACCCCCAACTATAATTCAAGAAGTAAGCTGAAGGAGTTTGGGTGGCAATGTAGGGTTGCCTCCTCGGTCATGTGTCTTGCAGCAGGACAATGACCCCCAACTATAATTCAAGAAGTAAGCTGAAGGATTTTGGGTGGCAATGTAGGGTTGCCTCCTCGGTCATGTGTCTTGCAGCAGGACAATGACCCCCAACTATAATTCAAGAAGTAAGCTGAAGGAGTTTGGGTGGCAATGTAGGGTTGCCTCCTCGGTCATGTGTCTTGCAGCAGGACAATGACCCCCAACTATAATTCAAGAAGTAAGCTGAAGGATTTTGGGTGGCAATGTAGGGTTGCCTCCTCGGTCATGTGTCTTGCAGCAGGACAATGACCCCCAACTATAATTCAAGAAGTAAGCTGAAGGAGTTTGGGTGGCAATGTAGGGTAGGGTTGCCTCCTCGGTCATGTGTCTTGCAGCAGGACAATGACCCCCAACTATAATTCAAGAAGTAAGCTGAAGGATTTTGGGTGGCAATGTAGGGTAGAGTTGCCTCCTCGGTCATGTGTCTTGCAGCAGGACAATGACCCTCAACTATAATTCTAGAGGAAACTGGAAATATTGGATAGAAACCAAAGAGCTGCCCAGCAACAAGTCAAGATCTCAACCCCATTGAACTCCTGTGGAGAGATCTTAAAATTGCGACTGGGAGAAGGCACCTTGTAGAGGAAGAGTGGTCCGAAATTCCAGTGGCGATGTGGGCGAAGCTTGTTGATGGTTAGAAGGAAGCGACGGACGTCAGCGTCTCCGGGCGAGCTGATTGGAAGAGGGGCCGCACATGCGCCGTAGGACAGGGAAGAGGTGATTTGGGGGGTTTCACGCAGCGGGGCATCCCATTTTGGTGTGGCCGTAGGACTGGGAAAAGGTTTTTCTGGGGGATTTGGAGGGTTTCATAAAGCGGGGCATTCCAAATCGCCCAAGAAAAAAACCCAGGATAGTCAAAATCCCGGGTTTTGTTCTGCAAAACCGAATCGGAATGTGAAATCCCCCAGGGCTCCCGTAAAAAACTCACCTTTCCCCAGGGCGAGGGATCTCGCCCCGTCCTTGACTACGTCATTCGGTAAAGGGTTCTGATTGTTTTCAATGGGAAGCCCACCATCACTGCCCCTCCCCATTGAATTCATTGAGCCCATTGCCAATGGATGGAAATACGGGAAAGGCTCTGACTGGGCGAGAGCCCGCGCATTCGCCGCTTGGAGCGGGGAAAGGTGAGTTTTTGTGGGCGAACTGGAGGATTTCACACAGGGAAATCTGGATGCTTCTGAAATAGGGAACAAAATGATGGGTCTTGTTCCGCTTTGAAAGTGGACCTTCACTCTGAATAAAAGCCTATCTTGTATGTTTCCCACACCCTGTACATACAGATTGCCCACATTAATCCAGACCTTCACCCTGAATAAGAGCCTATCTTGTATGTTTCCCACACCCTGTACATACAGATTGCCCACATTAATCCGGACCTTCACCCTGAATAAGAGTATATCTTATATGTTTCCCACACCCTGTACATACAGATTGCTCACATTAATCCGGACCCTCACCCTGAATAAGAGTCTATCTTGTTTCCCACACCCTGTACATACAGATTGCCCACATTAATCCGGACCTTCACCCTGAATAAGAGTATATCTTATATGTTTCCCACACCCTGTACATACAGATTGCTCACATTAATCCGGACCTTCACTCTGAATAAGAGTCTATCTTATATGTTTCCCCCCACCCTGTACATACAGATTGCTCACACTAATCCGGACCCTCACCCTGAATAAGAGTCTATCTTATATGTTTCCCACACCCTGTACATACAGATTGCCCACATTAATCCAGACCTTCACCCTGAATAAGAGCCTATCTTGTATGTTTCCCACACCCTGTACATACAGATTGCCCACATTAATCCGGACCTTCACCCTGAATAAGAGCCTATCTTATATGTTTCCCACACCCTGTACATACAGATTGCCCACATTAATCCGGACCTTCACCCTGAATAAGAGCCTATCTTATATGTTTCCCACACCCTGTACATACAGATTGCTCACATTAATCCAGACCTTCACTCTGAATAAGAGCCTATCTTATATGTTTCCCACACCCTGTACATACAGATTGCTCACATTAATCCGGACCTTCACTCTGAATAAGAGTCTATCTTATATGTTTCCCACACCCTGTACATACAGATTGCTCACATTAATCCAGACCTTCACCCTGAATAAGAGCCTATCTTATATGTTTCCCACACCCTGTACATACAGATTGCCCACATTAATCCGGACCTTCGCTCTGAATAAGAGTCTATCTTATATGTTTCCCACACCCTGTACATACAGATTGCTCACATTAATCCGGACCTTCACTCTGAATAAGAGCCTATCTTATATGTTTCCCACACCCTGTACATACAGATTGCCCACATTAATCCGGACCTTCGCTCTGAATAAGAGTCTATCTTATATGTTTCCCACACCCTGTACATACAGATTGCCCACATTAATCCGGACCCTCACATTAAAAATCATCCTACCTGCATCTTCTGCATGTTATGAGCCTTTAAACATCCAAGATGGCGGCTCATGGAACATCAGGCAGCCTGCAAACAGGAAGTGTTTTCTGACTGTGCTGCTCTGCATTCTGGGATTGCTGGCCTTTTCCTGACCCCAGCTCTGCTCTGTCTGAGCAAAGCACAGCTATAACCCCGCCCACTGTACTTTATCCCACTCTCCTCTCCTTAGTACATGTGATGCTTCTGAGTCAAGATGGCGGCTCATGGAGCATCAGGCAGCCTGCAAACAGGAAGTGCCTTCTGACTGTGCTGCTCTGCATTCTTGGATTGCTGACCTTTTCCTGACCCCAGCTCTGCTCTTTCTGAACAAAGCACAGCTATAACCTCGCCACCTGTACTTTATCCCACTCTCCTCTCCTTCTGAATCAAGATGGCGGCGCCCGTATTCTAAAGTCCTGAACAGAGTTGCAGCCCAGTGGGGGAAAGATTAATAAGTGACTAAAAATATATTAATTTTAGATGCTGGGGAATCGTTTTTTTAGGGTTTGGGCTTTTCAATAAATTATGGTGCAGGTCCGGTTGCAGGTCTTTCACCCCGCACCCCCGCCCTTGTTGCCGCTCATCCTTCACCTCACACAATGAGGCTCCTCCCCCGCGGATCATTTAGCCAAGGCCTTTACCTCAGCAGTTAGTGTTTATGGCAGAGGAGAGAAAGGGGTTAATGGTGAGCTCACTGAGGGGAAAAGGTTGCTGTTTAGGAAATCCCTGTGTGAGGGGGATCTTCTCCACACACCAAAGGCACAACAGAGAACACGTAATAAAGGGTTAATACGCCGCCATCGTCTCACCCGCTGCCGCCTTCCCGCTTCTTTACTGCTGGTGGCTACGACAATATGGCCGCCACGTTACAGCACCGGGGACACGTTACACTGTAGCCTCCGTGCAGCTTTTCTGTGGTAAAAATAACGAAATATCCTCGTTTGGCAATAGAGGCGGGTTGACTTGTAATATTTATGCTACGCCGGCCTCGATGTGTTAAGAAAGAAGAGAGGTTTGTTCTGGCTACAACAAGATGGCCGCTGCGCCTCAGGGAAGACACGTCACGTACTGATGTCGGAATGGGAAACATCTGGAAGAAGGAAGGAGGCTTCTGTGCCTCCTGTTGTTGGGGGAGACCAGTCAGCTGAGCTCTTATTAGTTTACCTCACATTGAAAAAAAGCAGTCACCTTTCTCAGACATAAATGCCCGTAGCAGTAAGTCCACACCTTTCAACTTTTCTGGGTGGGAAAGAGGGACAAATGTTAAATTAGGCCACACCTCTTCGTTGAGGGATGGCTAGGAGATAGTAAACACTTTGAATGGGTGAATGAATCATTTATTGCTGCAGATCTGCATGTTACACCTCAAAGAGGGACAAATGAGAATGAGGGACATGGACTCAAAAGAGGGACAGTCCCTCCAAATCTATACCTCCCTTGTGTCCCTCATTTAAAGGGACTGTTCCTGTTATGAGTCCATGTCCCTCTTTGAGGTTTAACATGCAGATCTGCATCAATAAATGATTCATTTGCCTATTCAAAGTGTTTCTATTATTTCAACTGTTACATCCTATCTCCTATCCATCACTTAAAGTGGACCAACACCCAGGATTTTGACTATCCTGGGTTTTGGTCCACTTCCGCATCCCGCTCCTACGCGAGCGCTCGTCCAATCAGAGCCGCTGTGGTATGTACGGACTAGCGACGGACAACCACAGCGGCTCTGAGCACGCTGGAGGCCGCATCTCGCGCCTCCCTCTAACAGGAAGCGCGCCCGCGCGGCCATTCACAAACGGCCGCCCTGCTAGAGAGAAGCGCGAGATGCGGCCCGGCTCGGTTTCTGGGCGTCTTATAGATTCCCGGGCTGATCCCCCCTGGGTGTTAGTCCACTTTAAAGCGGACCAACACCTGTGCGGGTGTTGTTAAGGCGGCCATAAGAAAGGCTGTGAGGGGGCATCACACACATCCCCCCGGGACACCCTTAAAGTGGACCAAAACCCTATCAGCTCACCTCTTCCTGGTCCTACAGCGTATGCGCACTCGTCCAATCAGCGCGCTCAGAGCTGCTGACGCCAAGCCGTCTAAGGCTTCATCTAAAAGCCACGCCTCCGAGCGTGCTGCACCCCCTGCTTCCCTCTAACGGGGAGAGTGCCCATGCCGGCCATTCACAAATGCCTGGTGCCCTGCTAGAGGAATAGCAGAGATGCGGCCGTGGCTCGCGCATGCACCTTTGGACCGGGAAGGAAGGTGAGTTTTTGGGCAACCTGGAGGGTTTCACACAGCGGGACATCCCTAATCAGGGTGCCCCGAGGGGAGTGAGTATGCCTGCCTTGGAGTCTCATAGACTCCAGAGTGGGTTTTGGCTTAATTAGGGAGGTACTCTAAACGTTGTGTATATATAGTGCAAAATCCTTATTCAATGTATCAAGATCAGAGCGTCATAGGAAATCTGAATGAGCTCTGATTGGCTGAGCAGCCCGCACATGCGCTGTGGGAACAAGGAAGGAGTGAGTTTACAGGCGATTCTGAGGGATAGATCAGGAGGACCAAATGGCAAGATAGTTCAAATATTGGGGTTTGTTCCATTTAGCTCGCCTACCTAGAGACGTTGTCACTCTCCGTTGCCAAGCCATTTTTTAACATGTTGCGCTACGTATGTTTAACTGTAAGTTTTTGCTGGAATTTCCACGATTGTGATATATTTTTGTCTTGTTTGTAATTTTTTCAGTGTTTTCGCAACATTTTTTTTATTTTTTATTTTACATTTTGTAGCGTTTTTTAAAATATGCGGTACCCGGTTGCAACGGTAGCACATATGTATCCTTAGCTCCCGTTCCTGCCCAGGAGACCCCCCAAACCCAAAAAGTGTGCGTTTTATGACATTTTCACATGAAATACAACTACTATTCGCACTATCAAGGGTTAAAACCCTTAAAAATAAAAAAAAAGCATGGGGTCCCTCTTCCCTAGTAAAACCAGCCCAGGCACCATCTATGGGAGCTGGTAGACCAGGGGGCGGAGGCCGACCAGCTGGTCCTGAAGGCTACAAGCCCGCATAACCATCATGGGCTGCACCACCCTGGGCTTTGGGGATGCAGGTAATAGGGCGCCACCCACTTGCCACAGGTGACTTGCCAGTCATTCCTACCCTGTGAAAAAACACACATAAAAAAGTATTTTATTCATTTTTTTTTCTGTACTTGCTGCTCTTCCACACCATTCTACTTTTCAATTGCCAGAAACTGGGTGCAGGACAGGCAGGATAGGAGCCCCCTGTTCCCACCGATCACCTCCGGTGTCTCTGCTCACTCCCACCTCTGGGTGGGGCCTTTTATACAGGCTGAGTAGTGAGCTGACATCAGCTCACTTGCCTGTGTAAAAGGCCCCTCCCTGCAGCAGGAGGGAGTTGCCGGGTACTGCCCCAGGGGGCAGAGAATGGGCGTTGTCTGTCCTGCTAAGGACCCCAGAGGGATCGGAGGCTCCCCGGGGAATAAGGAGACCCCTGGCAATGGATCCCCGGAAGAGGTGAATGTTTGTTTTTATTTTGGACGCTAACTGGGGAAACGTCAGGTACGTGAACTTCATGTACTTGTCATTTACAGGGGTAAATGGGATCTGTTTGGACATATAGCCTGGTACTGTTAATAGGCAGTGGGAAAAGCAAGCAGGATGCTCGGCTGCATAGCTCGAGGCATCACCAGTAGGAAGAGGGAGGTTGTGATGCCGCTGTATAGAGCCCTGGTGAGGCCACAGCTAGAATACTGTGTGCAGTTCTGGAGACCTTACCTGCAAAAAGACATTATTCAAATAGAACGTGTCCAAAGGCGGGCAACGAAAATGGTGGAAGGACTTAAACTTAAAACATATCAGGAGAGACTTAAAGAACTTAATTTGTACAGTCTGGAGGAAGGAAGGGAGAGGGGGGACATGATTGAGACCTTTAAATATGTGACAGGAGGGAATAAGGTTCAGGAGGGAAGTGTTTTTAAGAAGAAGCTTAATGATAGAACAAGGGGGCACAACCTGAAGCTAGTCAGGGGGAAGATCAGGAGCAATGTTAGAAAATATTATTTTACAGAAAGAGTAGTAGATGCTTGGAACAAACTTCCAGCAGAGGTAGTTGAAAAATCAACAGTCACTGAATTTAAACATGTCTGGGATAAGCACACTATCCTAAGATAAAGAGAACATACAGTATACACATAAGATACAGAGAACATACAGTATACACATAAGATAAAGAGAACATACAGTATATACATAAGATACAGAGAACATACAGTATATACATAAGATACAGAGAACATACAGTATATACATAAGATAAAGAGTACATACAGTATACACATAAGATACAGAGAACATACAGTATACACATAAGATACAGAGACCATACAGTATACACATAAGATAAAGAGAACATACAGTATACACATAAGATACAGAGAACATACAGTATACACATAAGATAAAGAGAACATACAGTATACACATAAGATACAGAGAACTTACAGTATACACATAAGATACAGAGAACATACGGTATATACATAAGATAAAGAGAACATACAGTATACACATAAGATAAAGAGAACATACAGTATACACATAAGATACAGAGAACATACAGTATACACATAAGATAAAGAGAACATACAGTATACACATAAGATAAAGAGAACATACAGTATACACATAAGATACAGAGAACATACAGTATACACATAAGATACAGAGAACATACAGTATATACATAAGATACAGAGAACATACAGTATACACATAAGATACAGAGAACATACAGTATACACATAAGATACAGAGTACATACAGTATATACATAAGATACAGAGAACATACAGTATACACATAAGATACAGAGTACATACAGTATATACATAAGATACAGAGAACATACAGTATACACATAAGATAAAGAGAACATACAGTATACACATAAGATAAAGAGAACATACAGTATATACATAAGATACAGAGAACATACAGTATATACATAAGATACAGAGAACATACAGTATATACATAAGATAAAGAGTACATACAGTATACACATAAGATACAGAGAACATACAGTATACACATAAGATACAGAGACCATACAGTATACACATAAGATAAAGAGAACATACAGTATACACATAAGATACAGAGAACTTACAGTATACACATAAGATAAAGAGAACATACAGTATACACATAAGATACAGAGAACATACAGTATACACATAAGATAAAGAGAACATACAGTATACACATAAGATACAGAGAACTTACGGTATACACATAAGATACAGAGAACATACGGTATACACATAAGATACAGAGAACATACAGTATATACATAAGATAAAGAGAACATACAGTATACACATAAGATAAAGAGAACATACAGTATACACATAAGATACAGAGAACATACAGTATACACATAAGATAAAGAGAACATACAGTATACACATAAGATACAGAGAACATACAGTATACACATAAGATACAGAGAACATACAGTATACACATAAGATAAAGAGAACATACAGTATATACATAAGATACAGAGAACATACAGTATACACATAAGATACAGAGAACATACAGTATACACATAAGATACAGAGAACATACAGTATATACATAAGATACAGAGAACATACAGTATACACATAAGATACAGAGAACATACAGTATACACATAAGATACAGAGTACATACAGTATATACATAAGATACAGAGAACATACAGTATACACATAAGATACAGAGTACATACAGTATATACATAAGATACAGAGAACATACAGTATACACATAAGATAAAGAGAACATACAGTATACACATAAGATACAGAGAACTTACAGTATACACATAAGATACAGAGAACATACAGTATACACATAAGATACAGAGAACATACAGTATACACATAAGATACAGAGAACATACAGTATACACATAAGATAAAGAGAACATACAGTATATACATAAGATAAAGAGAACATACAGTATACACATAAGATAAAGAGAACATACAGTATACACATAAGATAAAGAGAACATACAGTATACACATAAGATAAAGAGAACATACAGTATACACATAAGATAAAGAGAACATACAGTATATACATAAGATACAGAGAACATACAGTATACACATAAGATACAGAGAACATACAGTATACACATAAGATAAAGAGAACATACAGTATATACATAAGATAAAGAGAACATACAGTATACACATAAGATAAAGAGAACATACAGTATACACATAAGATACAGAGAACATACAGTATATACATAAGATAAAGAGAACATACAGTATACACATAAGATAAAGAGAACATACAGTATATACATAAGATACAGAGAACATACAGTATACACATAAGATACAGAGAACATACAGTATACACATAAGGGCAGACTAGATGGACCGTATGATCTCCTTCTGCTGTCAACCTTCTATGTTTCTAAAACCTTAGGAGGACCAGGATAAAGGGTTCAGACTGAGCATTTAACGTGTAATTAAGCCCAGACCCAGACTGTGTCTGGAAATCCCCAGTGACTCAAAGTGCCCACTGTACCACTTGTTGGCCCAGATGAACCGGCTTACTAAATATTTGTGAATGAGTTACCCTTTACTTTCCTGGTGGATAGGGGTCAGTGAAGCCAGTGTTACAGAGCGACTTGGCCTCTAATGTGAATGTTTTCTCAGTTTTTAACCCATCTATGCAGTGAGACAAACACAGCAGGGGTTGGGGTTGGGTGCCATGCTTAAGGGCACTTCAGTCATGTCCCAAGCCGGGAATCAAACCTGTAACCATCCAGTCACAAGATCAGTTCCTTAACCACCAGGTCAAGGTTGCCCCCACCCATAACTGAAATTATGGAGCAAGGGTTTGATAAAGATGTCAGAGCAAACTTACTTAATGAAACTGAACCCCTATAAGGAAACACAGCTTTTCTCCTCAGTTGCACCATGCCCCTGTAATCTGTTGGGTCAGGATCTCCTCTGTAAATTAAATGATCCGTACCCCTAAAAGTGTGAAATTAAAAATCCTGCCTGCCCGAGAAGTTTCAAGACTCTCATTCAGCTACCCCTTTGTTCATCATGACTATTGACACTTCTGATTCAGTAGCACGTGTACTTCCTACAAATCTTTGAGATCTGCTCCCCTCAACTCTGGTTTACTGACAGCCGCGATGTGGGACTTTTTAAAAACCCTTATGCCAACCCCCCCGCACCCCCAGCCATCCTCACCGCACCAGTGGATGCGGCGATACAGCTGCGTATCGTGATGGAAAAAAGAATGTATTTTCCCATCACGGAGGCCACGTTGACAAAGCCCTTTTGAGATTAACGATTGGCTGATCTCAAGAGTGCAGGGTGATATGCGCAGGAGCCAGCTGGCCACAACCCTGGCTCCGTTTAGTTTGGAGCTCTCCTTCCCCAGCCTACCTGAATAGCTGGGCGCAAGAGCGTTCTACAGGGATAATGGGGATGCGGCTGCTGGCGAACACAGCATCTTGGGAGCCGCAGGCAAAGGTGAGTTCACTGGCGATCTAAAAAACTCCAGGGCCGTGGTTTTGAACCGCTTTAGATATTTCACCTTGTGCCAGGAATAAATTGTCTAACTCCCAGACAACATGGGGATGGGTTAAAATCCCTCAATCAAGCATTTCCATATGCTGAAATACTTATTTACTGTAAGTCAGAGGCATCCACAACCATACTTCCATTTCGTGCAGGATTTAAGGGCATTGAATCAGATAATACAGATCCCGTGGAGGTGCCCAATCTTGCGTGGAGGTGCCCAATCTGCATGTTACTGGTGGTGGCAATCCATGAAAGCTTTATGACATTCACAACCATGAATGTCTCTAATGCTTTTTTTTTGCAGTGCCCTTGGACCCCACTGCTTACCACTTTTTGGCCTTTGGGGTAGCTGTCAGTCCCTCTGAATTATCCCAGGCCTTACATATTGTCTTGCAGAATTGGCAGTCACCAGATGTGTGTGTCCTCTTGCAATACATCAATGATTTGTTTTAAGCCTGTGGCACAGACCCGTATTCAAATTTGTCACCACATTTTTGGCTCGTGTGCTAAAACCCCTTTATTTAAAAATCATAAAGTACTGCATAGGATTCTGGGACTGGTGGGCAACTGTTGCCATTCACTATAATACTACTTCCTGTTGTTTTTTCCTGGAGTTTTTATTTATATTGGGCAAATGCTGAGGTAAAAAAATAAACACATGCTGTATTGGGGCACAGGGCTGGGGATGGAAGGTGACCTTTCTGAGTATAGGTGCACTTTAAGTATGCTCTCCATAAAAGAACAGATGATCTTATCATTAGGGGAAATGCATTTGCTGGTCAGGTTAGCAAGTTTTCATTTTGCAGCACAGGATACAGCTCAGCAAAGCACATAATCTGAAGTTCTCACAGATCTGCATGCATTTGCTTTGGCAGAGATCTTGGGAGAAGGCAGGGTGTTCCCCTGCATTCCCTATCTGTATGGGGTCACCTTATTAAGGCATCCCAATAAATGTCATGTGGCTCCCAAGACCTTTCTTACCTGGCAGCCATGGTTTAACGGGGTAACTCATGTTTAAAAAGGGGAAATGATTTAATTAATGTAGTGACATTGGCATGGTGCTGAGTTCACCTCAGCAGCAACAACCTATTACCAATCTTTTGTGATATGTTTGAAATTGTATACTGAAAACCCAGTAATGGTCCAAATAACATTTGCCAAAAGCTTTGGCCGACATCATAAGCCTTCCTAGATTAGAAATTGCAGATAAATCTTCCAGAACAGCTCATCCTGCCTGTGATTTCTCTGCCTATTGTCCACACAATTATTAGAGTAGATTATTTGGAACTTTTAATTTCCTGTGTATTTCTTGAACCATATTCAGAAATATTTCACAAGTAAAACTACTATTTCATAGCAGAACCTTTTCTACATTTACATTAGTGAAGCTTCTACCCTGTATGAACTCTTTCGTGTCTAACAAGGTGTGGTTTCTGAGAAAAGCATTTCCCACATACAGAACAAAGATACCGCTTCACCCCTGTATGAACTCGGAGATGTGTGACAAGAGCTGATTTCACAGCAAAACATTTTCCACATTCAGAACAAGAATATAGCTTCTCTTCTGTATGAACTCTTTCATTCCTGGTAAGGTCCGATTTCTGAGAAAAACATTTTTCACATTCGGAACATGAAAATGGCTTCTCCCCTGTATGAACTCTTTCATGTGTGATAAGAACTGATTTCACAGCAAAGCATTTTCCACATTCAGAACAAAAATATGGCTTCTCTTCTGTGTGAATTCTTTCATGCCTGGTAAGGTCTGATTTCTGAGAAAAATATTTTCCACATTCAGAACATGAATATGGTTTCTCCTCCATATCACCTCTTTCATGTCTGATATGGTTTGATTTAACAGAAAAAGATCTCACACTTTCAGAACATGAATATGGCTTCTGCCTTTGATGTTTCATAAAGTCTGATTTCTGACAAAAGCTTTTACCACATTTAGGACATGAATAAGACTTCTGTCCCATATGACCCCCCTCATAAGGTGTGATTTATGACAAAAACATTTCCCACAATCAGAACACAAATATGGTTTCTCTCCTGTATGAACTATTTCATGTCTAGTAATGTGTGACTTATAAAAACATTTTCCACATTCAGAACAACAATATGGCTTCTCCCCTGTGTTAACTTTTTGGTGATAAGCAAGGTCTGCTTTCTGAGAAAACCTTTTTCCACATTCAGAACAAGAATATGTCTTTACTCCTGTATGAACTCCTTCATGTTGGATAAAAAGTGATTTCTTAGAAAAATTCTCTGAACAAGAATATGACTTCTCTCTTGTCTGAATGCCTGAATGTTCAGAGCAGTGACATGACAAATGTGCTAGTTGTGTTGCTGGATCAGTGTTTGGGGCAGATTGAGGCCCTGCGGTAATCTGGTCATTTTCTCTTTCACCATCTTGAGAGATAACAGTGTTTTCCTCTATATTATTCCTGGCAGATCTTTTATCTGAAGAAAATAATAAAAGAAAAAAAAAGAATATTAAAGTGAAATGTTAACATCAAGAGGAAGGTCCATCGCCTCATTTTTTTTAATGTGTATATTATTAGCTGAAAGGAGATCCTCGAGGTCCTGAATCTAGCATTTTTTTCTTCGCAAATGTGTGTTTTATCTGCTGCTATTCTCAACCATACTCAGCCATTCTGTCTTCATGACAGAGGAGAACATCCGCTTGGAGGCAGCAACACACGTGGCAGTGATCAGACTGAAGGCAAGTGTTTGGTCCTTTGTCCTGATCAACCATATATGAACCAGGGTCTGTCCAGTTTGGTTTGAGCCTTGTCATCTGTCTGTCCTCTATTTCTCCTCCCCAAGTCTTCAACTACCACAGGACTGGCAGGGGTCTCTGCAACCCGTTATCCACGCCTTAATTCAAGACGCAGTTTGGTTTCAGGCCCTCTGTCCTATGTGAGGCCCCTTGGGTGGTCGGCGCTTGCTTCTCTAGTGGTGTGGATGCATTGTGTGTCTTTGTGTTTCTCCCAGTATGTGACTTTGCCTACCTGCTCCCAATCTGGGCCTCTGCCTCCTGTTTCCCACTGGTGGGCTGTCCCTGAATTTCTAGCCTACTGCAGTTCAGACCTGTTTCCTGGATTTCCAGCCCTTGTTTTCCCAGAGACCACTTGTAGTGACCACAGCTATAGAGGAATTAAACTTTTGGCTGAGAGTTGCCTCCGATTCCTGTGTTCCAGTTCCTAAACCATGAAAATGAAAAAACCTGGGCTATCTTGCGCAGCACCCTGCACAGCAGAGGAAACGGAGGGAACACATAGAGGAGCTGAAAGCTCTTCCAAGACAATCCAAGTGCATCCATGGCTAAGGCCAGAGGGTCCTGGGACAGAGAGACAAAAGCTGGAAGCTTGTGATTGTGACAGGACGCAAACAGATCCACATCCGGCTGACGCCAACGGTGACACAGGGAGCAAAACACCCTGCTGCTGAGTGACCATTCTCCCAGACGAGAAGTCCCTGCTCAGGGAGTCCGCTTCCAGATTTTCCACCTCCGGGATGTACACTGCCGAGATGCAGGGAACATTCTCCTCCACCCAGGACAGAATCAGAGACACTTTCTTGAGGGCCCTCCTGCTCCAGGTCCCTCCCTGATGATTGATATAGGCAACCGCCGTCTGGTTGTCCGAGCGGATCTGAACAGCCCGACCCCGAAGGTGCGGAGTCAATTGTGTGAGAACCAACCTCACCGCCCTCAGTTCTAGAAAGTTGATAGGGGTATGTGCCTCCCGGGGGCCCCACCGACCCTGGAATTTCAAGGACTTCCAGAAGCCCCCCGAACCTGTCAGACTGGCATCCGTGGTGACCGTGTCCCAGCAAGGGGCCAGAAAGGATCTGCCCACCAACAGGTTCCTTGAATCCAGCCACCACGAGAGAGACCGCCTGGCCGGAGGGGACAGAACAAACACCTGATCCAGGGACACAGGGTCCCGATCCCATACTGACAAGAGGTGAAGTTAAAGAGGTCTCATGTGAAACTGAGCGTATGGAACCGCCTCGAAGCAAGACACCATCAGGCCCACCAGCTGCCGGATGGAGGGATGAGGGCAAGACAGAAGAAGATGGGCTTGAGCTTGAAGACTCTCCACATTCTGCTGAGGGAGAAGAATCATGACCTGAGATGTATCCAGAGTCATGCCCAGAAAGGACCCCAGTGAAGGGGGCAGGGAAGACTTGGGGTGATTGGTCACCCAGCCAAAGGACACCACCAGCTGGGTATCCAGCTTGGCCTGCTGGAAGGACTGAGATGTGATGAGAATGTCGTCCAAGTAAGGAAGGATGCGAATGCCCTGAGATCTCAGCAGAGCCATTAGGCCCGCCAGAACCTTGGTGAATACCCTGGGAGCCGAGGTGATACCGAAAGGAAAGGCCACAAATTGGTAGTGCTGATCCTCCAGAGCGAACCTGAGGAATCTCCGATGACCTGGAAAGATTGGTACATGAAGGTAAGCGTCCTTGATGTCTACAGAGGTCATGAAGCCGCCCGGGCACAGAGAATTAACTGCAGAGCGCAGGGTTTCCATGCGAAAATGCTTGAATCTGACAAACTTGTTGAGACGCTTTAAATCCAAGATGGGTCTGGGACAGTGAAAAGATTGTAATAGAAGCCTCTGCCCCTTTCCCTGAAAGGTATTGGGCAGATGACCCCCAACTCCAGAAGGTTTTGGACAGCAAGGCACAGCCCCTGAGCTGACGGGGTTTTGAGCCATCCGGGATTTGACAAATCTTAGGGGTGGCCAGGCTGCAAACTCTATCTTGTAACTGGAGGACACTACCTCCTGAACCCACCGGTCGGAGACGTGAAGCCTCCAGACGTGGGCAAAGAGCCGAAGCCGTCCCCCCACCCAGGAGGGGCCGGGGCGGCCCCGTCCCCTGCCCCTGCCTCAATGGTCTCTGCGAGCCCCAGCAAAGGAGACTCCCCGACCAGTTCTGAAGCCATGGAAGGAAGGGAGAAAGGCACCCGTCCCCCAAAAAGACCAGGACGGCGTCCTACGTTGAGGTAACCTACCGCCCCTGGCAAACAAGTCCAAGCGTTCCCCAAAGAGGTGCGGTCCCTTAAAACCAGTGAGAGCCTTCTTAGCAGCATTATCAGCTGCCCACTGACGCAGCCAAACAGAGCGGCGTATAGCCACCAAAAGGGCAGATGTCCTTCCACACATTCTAATGGTATCATCCATAGCAGAAAGAACATATGCAACAAATTCATAGCAAAGCAGGAGAGATCTATAATCCTCTCCTCCCGCAACATCAGAAGCCCCATCTAGGAGACTCTTAAGCAGCCCTTTAATAGCAATAGCTGTAATGGCAGAGGCACAAACCGGGCGCAGCGCGGTCCCCACACAGGCAAAGGCATGACAAGCCAGCTGGTCCATGCGCCGGTCCTCACCATCCCGCAGGGTAGTAGTATCAGGAGAGTGCATGACAGATGTATTTGACAGCCCCAGAACGGGCGCGTCCACCTCGGGAGGACATGACCAACGCTTAATCACATCAGCAGGAAAGGGATACCTCTTGTCCCAACTCTTGGGCACCCCAAGCAACTTACTAGGCCGTTCCCATTCCTTGAGCACCAGATTATTAAAGTGAGTCTGCTCAGGGAACTCCAAGCGTGGTTTAACCGTATGAAAAAGCTCACCCTGCTGCTGCAGAGCCACTGCAGAAGGGGAAATACAAAGCACTTCAAAAATGTGAGTCAACAACCTGTCAGTGTCATCTGAGGACCATGGGTCTTCTCCAAAGGGAGACCCTGTACCGCCATAAATCTTGGGCTGTTCCTCAGATGATTCTGAATCAGAAAATAATTACCCCTCCTCAAGGGGACAATAACCAGGAACATCAGGAAATTCCTCAGCCTCAACAGGGAAGAGGGAAACAGCGGGGGATAAATGCCTCTTCTTGACAAAAGCCTTACGTGGGGCTGACCCAGCAATATGTTTCTCAATGCTGGCCACCCGTGCAGCCAAATCAAATTGAGAGTCCCTGCTAGTATGCCCCTCGCGGGGGGTCAGATGTAAGCGTGGGGGGTATGCGAGCACCAGGCCCAGACACAGACAACCCAGACTGCAGCGCAAGTACCGGCACAGGATACACATACCCTGACATCATCACTTATAGGGGATACCTCACACGCAACACATAGCCGGGCTTGTTCCGAAGGAACCCCAAGCACATTATCCCCAGAAGCCTCCATATGGTGATTTGAGTGGCACAACAGGCCAGTAAGGGTTAACGCTAAAAAGCTACCCGGGATGCCCCAAGGACCCGCTAGGGAAGTGGGAGACAACGAGGGGAGAGGGCCGGGAGAAACCACAGATGTTGAAGTTTTAACCCGCCTGAAAGACATAAAAAACAGTCCCATAAGAATATACACTAAGGAAAAACCCCCAGGAGAACCACCCCGCAGGGGTACTCACGGACCGCAGGGAGCCAGCAGCACAAGGAGAGGGTAAAATGGCGCCTGCAGAGACCTCGCCCCCCCCCCAAGAGCGCGAATCGCGCCCTACGTGATGCGGCCAGCCAATAGCGATGCCGCAGTCTCAGAAGCAATGTCGTTGCCGTCCGCGGAGCGCGGTACAAGCACGCGGCGGTGGCATACACGCTGAAAAACACACCAACAATCGTGCAGACCACCAGTCACCCCCCCTCCCCCCGGAGATCTCCCCGAGGGAGAGCGAGGCAAGGAATTTAAGGGATTATCAGCCCTAGAGAAAAAGGGGGGAAGGGCAGGGTGGGAAGGGGCACCTAGGGGGGTGAGGGTTAAACGGCACAGGAGCCTGGCAAAACCCATAGTGCAGGGGGGGCATCCCAAAAGGCTCACCATCTGCCTAAACCGCCTACCCTGTCATAGCAGCTCCTCAGCACCTGACCCTGGTGCTAAACCTACCTTCACCCGAACCGGTCAGCCGAGGTTGGGAGGCATTGGTATGGTTCGGAACAGGTGGGAATAGTCCTGCAGGGCCGCAGGCAGATAAGCCCCGCTCACCTGCGCTACATAGAGAGCCATCTTCTATCTTCGCAGCCCAGACTGCCGATAAGAACTGGGGAATTTGTGGGAGGTCCCTGACTTATATGGGGCCGGGAGGAGCCACAAGCGGTTTTCTGCAGTCCAGCGCCATCTTGTGGATGTATTACCCATGTAATGGAATATTCTGGAACAGGACGTGCAGTATACTTGGAATATTCCTGATGTAATCTCCCAAGACATTAGATCAATATAGTCAGTGGCATGGAACAGGGCAATAGTATTGATTACATGCCCGATCTAAAAGAGTTTGAACCAGCTTGGACAATCTGTGTGTTGAGCTTTAGTACTCAATGTATTTACTTAAAGGAGCAGTATCGCGAATTTTTCTTGGTGACTTATATTTAAATGGTACTTTGAATGTAGGTAAGTGTTGGAGTAAGAATTACAAATGTAGAAAAAAAAAGATGTGTGTGTTGAGCAGCTGGAGACTAATAGCTCATGTTTATGTCTTGTGAGTGTCGGGAGCCGACACTCTGGGCTATTGCATGCTGAGGAGAGGTGTGAAACAATGTATCAGTTCCATGCTGAGGAGAGGGGGAGAACAATGTATCAAAGTCTCAGCTGTTCAGTGCTGGCAGCCGTCCAGCATAAGATAACAACATTGCAACATTGCCTGGCCAGAACTTATATATCTAAAACAGAGAGAAAAGCTCTAGAAGTCATTTAGCTGATTTTGACAGTTTTCCCTTCATGTTGGCTCTGCTGCAGAATCTTTCAGTTTACCATTTTCTCTCTTTTTTCCATATGATCTTTCTTTCAGCTTTGTGTGTTTTGAGCAAAGCCCAACCCAGGATTTTCACAATCTGGAGTTTTGTTTTGTGCCCCTAGGGGCATCCCGACTTGGGATGCCCTGATATGTGAAATCCCCAAGTTCGCCTGTGAAAACGTACCTTTCCCTGTCCCACAGCGCATGCGCGGGCTCTCATCCAATCAGCGCTGTTTGCACGCAGATGGGGAGCCTGAGCAGTAACCTTCCTGGCCGCCCGGCCTGTCTAAATGACTATCTGCGTGAGCGCGCCAGATCTGTGGTTATCCAGGGGTCGTTTCACACAGTGGGCATCCTGATTTAGAATGCCCAAGGGGGAAGGTCAATGGCCGGGTCTTATAGATTTCAGGGTCGGCCACTCAGGGTTTTGTTCCACTTTAATACCTTTAGATTTTCCTGCACAGTTATTCAAAGAAGAATTTCAGTCATTTTCAGTCAGTTTAGTTTATTTTGTATAGATTTTACACATTTGAGTCACCTGGTCTCATAACAAAAGCAGCACCTCACACACACACAGCCGTTACCACTGATTACAGTGTCAGCCTCTGAGGTAAAGTGTTGCTAGGAGACCAGTGGGCTAAATGAAGCAGCTCACTAAAACAACCCAGCAGATCCCCCCTATTCAGCAAATGGACTGAGCCATTGTCATTATACAATTTAAAAGAGAGGCATATATTTTTTCCTTTTTCTATCGCCACATTATTTATACACATGTTAGAAGCTATTGTGTGGCTATTTAATTATTTATCTTTTTTAATGCAAATTTCGCGATACTGCTCCTTTAACTATTTTTTGGAAATGTAGCCAAAATTTATGCAAAACAAACCTGTAAAAAACATTTTGGTTAACACTGTTATGTTTATTAGTTAGTGCTACTGTGTAGTGGTAACATCTCCAAGAACACACTGCATAAATGTGGCTTACATTGGGCCCAAACAATATTAGTTGTGAGCCCTGGGGCCATCATTTGTATCGTTGAATTTGAACACAAAAAGACAACAATAGGTTACCATGGGTCAGACACAGAGGATTTTCTTTAAAAAATATCAAAAATATTTATTAAATACAAAAACTCTATGCTATACACTACAAAACACGCCTACGTTTTAAAACAGTGAGTAGCACTGAGTCGCAACAGCCCTGTTTCCTGACCCTAGTTGGAGGTGTCTCTCCAAATTCCCCAACACGGTGGCCTACCAGAGAGGCTGAAGTCGGCATACTTGAGCAGTGGCAGACAAAGCACAGGCCACACTGCGAGTTAATTTGTGTGGAGAATCTTGTTTTTCTATCGCCAGCACATTTTTGAAAAAACCTTGCTTCACAAGCCAAACAGCCCTGACTGTCCTCATCATTTGCGCAAGTGGCCAGAGAGGGTTAATGTATGGATGGCTAAAAGCCACACAAGTGGCAAATCGAACTTCCCACACTGGGCAGCCAAATACACAATGGTCACATATAACACAAGCTAGACGTTAATCTCGTCTTTTCCTCTCAACCAGGAGTTGCTCCAGTAACGCATTGTGTCGCTCTTGGGCCAATGCCTGCTGCTCCTGGAGTTCCTCAGTTCGCAGATTGTGTCTACGTTGCTCCTGAAGGCCAGCAGCTAGATACTCATGGATTTGGCTTATTTGGGTTCGTAGCCCTTGCCAGTATTGCCTTTGTGCCCGGTAAAATCTTTGGCTTTGCTGGCGCAGTGCTGCTTGAACCTCCTCTCGGCTCACTGATGATCTTCTGGGGCGGTACAATGCTTGCCTGGCTCTTATAGGCAGAGCTGTGTGAGGTGGAGAGGACGGCGCAGCAGATAGTTCAGGAACAGTGGCGGTGGTAGAGGGGTCCTCAAAGTCCACAAATTCCAGCATTTCTTGCTCCTCTGTAGGGGCTGGTTCGGCTGCCTCAACCAGGCCTTGATCTTGCGTTTGCTCCAAGTCTCCAAAGAGTTGTGCTAGAGAGGGTGGGTTTTCGATTTGGTCGGTGTCTAGGTAAGTAACACAGAAAATCAAACATCAAAGTCACAATATCTGGAACAAAGCAAAGTAATTTCTGGCGTGTCTTTAAAAACATCCCCAAGCGGCCAAATGCCACCGAGCACAAAGCTACTTCTTTTGTAACACATACACATCAAATAACAAAGCTAAGCTAATAGGACATAATTTAGCTTTTAATGATTGTTCAAAATACTGACACTTACCACTTCCACTTTGCTCCAGACGATCGGAGTCCAATATCCCCGAAATTCCCACCATGGCATCAAAGGACATCAATGCCTTGATCATTTTTTCTGCATCAGTAAGGTATAGGCGCCGTGGGACTCCACTCGCTGTTTTTGTGCTTCAAGTAGATATGAAATATCTATTGGTTATTAGGCCGAGATTTATGTTGTTTGCAAACCCTTGGAGTGCAACAATAAGAATCCTAGAAAAGCTTCTCAACAACCATGTCCATACAGGGACACAGGATTCATAACTGATGGGTTAGCTATTAAGCGGGAGGTGGGACGAGAGCAGAAGTGAGTTGTGGCTCCTCCCCATTGCAGTACTGAGCATTGACTACTCGGCCAGGCCATAGCCTTCCTACTTCTGCTTTAGTTTCCATCGAAGGATCAACTAAGTATATTTCCCTTTGGTGGGCTAGAGTTGTTGTTTCGAGTGTTACTGTGTCCCTTTATTTTTGAGTTCACAGTGTTTAGGGTAGAGTGCCAGGTCCTCACATTGGCTGCCCCATCAGACAAAGAATTATGATGCTTTGACCTAGTTAACAACTAAAATAAATAGGTGCGACGACTGTTGCGGGCCCTGTCCCTTGGGATCAATGCTACTCCAGCAGTGGTTAGTCAGTGCTGCTGGACTAAGGAGCTCGCAGGTCCCCATTTTTTTTAGGGGCACTGAAGCTAAAAGAGGGGCCAGCTTTTTCCTTTTAACTTTGTATACATGGGGACTGGGGGGGGGGGGTCTAAGGCGAACCCAGGGCATTGCTGTACTTCCTCCTGTGCCCCCCCTCCTCCAGTTACATCCTTCCCAGGGCTAGACATGTTTTGGTGGCTTTGTGTGTTGATGCTTTAAAGGGTAATTTCACTTTCAATGGCATTTTAAATATTTCTATTATTATGTGGCAAAATGATGTTATTGAGGATGTATATGAGGAAGGGCACAGGATGTTGCCTGAAACGCGTAATATGTGAACTATTCTTGGCATGGAAACCATGTAACTTTTAACTTGACCAATAAACGGAGACATTTTAAGGAACACTTGAGTGCTGGACAATGGAAATTTTTCATGTATATGGACCTTGCTGGTGAGTCCTGAGCTTCAGTGCATCTGTGGAAGCTGCAGTGGGATTGAGCTGGCCGTCTACACTTTCATATTGTTTTAATGTGCTATTTGTTTGCAACTCTGTGTTATAAAAGAAATGCTTTTCTTAGCAACAATGTGTTTACCTTGGCTATGTACACCAAAGTGGTGATTTTGAGTACATATTATAGACTTCCTCACTCTAGCTTGCTAATCATCTGATTGGCTAAGGCAAGAGTGACTGGTTTAACCCATTCTGCTGAAATTTAACTTCTTCAGTTTCGAAGGATCACAGTTTTGTGTTCTAGTAGCAAAGGGTTAATGGCCGGGTTCTCAGCTGGATAGGTCATTAGCTGCTAAAGAGTTCAACTGTTACATTGAAAGGATTGTGGGACTTGTAGTCCGTTGTTTTACTCAAGGCCATGAAAACCATTCCCACTGTAGCAACACAGAGTCCCAGGAAGGATGAGAATTATGGAAGCAGCGTGCTGATAAGTAAATCACAGGTCTGGGGGCACAACCCTAACACACGTTTATTTTGCATTCCAAAAGAGGAAAACAAAAAGACATGCCAAAAAGTGTGTTTTCCTTTAAATTTTAACTGGTGGACAGGTCTCAGCAGTCAGAAGTGTTTTGTCACCTCCTTTCCAGCGGGGTACATGTGTAAGGCTGCTGGTCTATGACTGTTTTGATCGTCCTGCTGCTGGAGAAGCTGCAGGTGCTCCTAGGACAAGTCACTGCCACTGTGATGCATATTAGGGGGCTACTGTCTCCGGAGCTGTTATCTCCTCCATTCTTCTGCAGATAGCCTCCACTGCTGAGAGTTGCACACTACCCCAGACCCCACTGCTGCCAAAGCTCCTGCAGGGTGTCATTGGGAAGTTTGGGAAAGCAAGGCTTGGGTTTTTCAGAAGACCCATAAGGCATCCACCGAGGAGCAGACGCTCTTGCATAACTTATTCAATATGGTCAAGTTTGCAAGTTCAGCAATGGAGGATATGGCCAAGCTACTTTGCAGAACTCTTGCATTATCAGTGGCCTTGCGTTGGTCCTTATTGCTCAAGCAGAGGCCTGCTGATTCTACAGCCAAAAAGACGCTTGCTGAACTACCCTTTTTGGGTGGTCACCTATTTGAAGAGCAATTTGAAGATTTGGTAAAGCTAGTCACAGGCACTATGAGGACGACAATACTCCAATGTGAGGCAGTGTATGCAACTTCAACGGCTGATGATAGCACCCTTTGAGGCTCTACGCCCCTCACCCAGATTCACACCAGGGCTCTGCAGTTGGCCATTCTGTGCAATTGGGATCGGTCTCACCTGGGTTTTGACAGATTGTTCACCCTGATAAGAGTGGTTTCATCATGCCTGGATTGGTGGCTGCAATCTCGATCTGAGTCAAGGCTGCTCCTTTCTGATGATCCAGTGGACTGTGATCACCAGAGGCCCATCCAATGGGTTGGGGAGGAGTATGGAATTGACAGATATCTGACTGAAGACCTGCCCGAGGTAGATACAGAGGGTGGATACTGGGGAAACTCAGCAGAGGTGAAGGCTGGAGCGTCAAGTGTGGCGGTGATACAGAATCAGAAACAGCAAGCATGAGCTGAGGAAGATCTGGAAGGTAATAGAGTGTTTGAACTGACTGTACCTGGAGGGAGCCAGCAATGAGCAACTGATAAGTGCTGATAAATGCTACACCATGCACTGGAGACTGCATATAGGTCTGGTTTGTGCCAGAGCCTTCTGCAAGAACGGACTGTGTTGCAGACAAGCCGGGGTCCACTACTCTTACCAATGGCCAGTGAGCCCAGAGTCCAACATGGGAGAAGTCCAGTTCAGGTTTTGAGGAAGAGTTATGCAACCAAGCCATAAAAGGTATGCTGTATTCCAAAGCCAGAGTTCAGAGGGCCAAAACAGGTAGTCATCCAAGCCTGGGGATAACAGCCAGAACAGGGTCATTATCTAAAGCATGAGGGTCAGAGCCAGAGCGGGGTCAGTATTCAAAGCTAGAGTCAGAGCCAGAGTGGGGTAGTTGTCCAAAGCCAGGAAGACAGTGCCAAATTCAAGCCGGGAACGTACACACGGGAAACAGGGGGCAACTTCCCAGCACCGCAAGCCGTTTTTTAAATGCCGAATGACGCCATGAAGTGCCCACCACACATGCGCAGAAGCGTGGAAGCTAGCACACTTCACGGATGGCTGTGTGAATGAACGTAAACACAAGCTGGGCCCAGGGCCATGTGCACTGCCTGACCAGAAACACCCAAGTGGCACGACCACACACTTGCACGATTGTGCGCACGTAAGTAAGACCAGATCTCCTACCGTGACAGGAACCAGCTAAAAGGTCAGGGTCAGAGGTCACCAACTGTATCCCGGCTTCTCATCAGTGTCCTAGAATTGAAGGTGATTTAGCTGTGTCTGTCCCACTGGACCAGCACTAGGAGCAAAAAGGTGTCTTGAGAAGTTGCCAGGATATGGCAGAACAGCATGTTCCTTGCATCTCAGCTGCCAGGGGTGACAAGCAGGCAGGTAGATTTTCTCAGAAACGAAACCTTGAATCAGGGAGAATGAGCCCTCTATTCGAAGGTGTTCCTCATGATTTGCTAGAGGTGTGTTGTTGCTGAAGTGGATCTGTTTAAGCCCATGTGAAACAGAAAGTTTGCATTGAGGTTTATAGCTTTCTGGTCTGATGATGACATGGTCCCAGTTCCAGCTAGTTTATGTCTTTCCACAGATGTCACTGCTTCCTTGACTATTAAAGAAGGTAATCCTGGAAGGTGTCACAACAATTCTAGTCACTCATCATTGGTTAAGATGAACGTGGTTTCGCAGATGTGGTCAACACATCTGACCAACAAACAGCCTCTATGTCTTCCAAACAGACCAGATCTGCGGTCACAAGGTTTCATTCCAATATACGGTCGCTGGCTTTGACAATGTGGCAAATGAATCCTAGAGAGCTCTCTCCTCAGGTAGTGGTCACTTTGATTCAAGCCAGAAAGGCATCTTCGACCAGTATTTACTACCGAACATGGCAGGCTTATTTTACTTGGTGCGAATCACTTAATCACTCGCCATTTTGCTTTTCCATTCCTCGCATTTTAGAATTCCAGCAATTTGGTCCTTTCTGCATACCAAGAGCCGCCATTTAAGCCTATGTTTGATGCCTCCTTATTTATCTTAACCCCCGAAGGTAGTGTGCCTGGTGGCCACCACTTCAGTCTGCAAGGTATCAGTTTCATTATCTTGCAAGCCATCCTTCCCAGTGTTAACAAGTTAGTCCTACGATTTAGGACTAACGATTTTTTTAGGACGATTTTTTTCCTGAAGGTTTTCTCGGCCTTTCATTTGAATCAAGCTATTGTTCTTCCTTTTTATTGTCCTAATCCGGTTTGTGGTTCCTACCAGGCCTAAAAAGGAGTTGGCAGCCACCAAGCCCACAAGCCACATAAGCTGTTGGATCAGACAGGCTTTTTCTCTGGCCTATTCTGCTAGGGGTAAGGAACCCACTTTGCATGTAACAGCTCACTCTACTAGAGCCGTAGGTGCTTCCTAGGCAACAGGCTTCAGAGGAACAAGTGTGCAAGGCTGCCAATTGGTCATCTGTCTTAACTTTAGTTTCCTTATGTAAGATGGATATCCCAGCATCGGCAGATGTGATGTTCAGAAGAAAGTTGTGGTTCAGTCCCTAACCAGGGCCTGATCTCTGCCATAACTTCACCAGTTTGAAAACATCTTTGTTCAGTTGAGCGGACATTTATAGGGTGTTACCTATCTTATTGGGTACTGCTCTGAACACCTCATCAGTTATGAACCTGGTTGTCCATGTAGGCAACCTGACAAGGAATTCTGTTTATACCTTCTAAAATGGTTAGTTGTCCATACAGGGACACCATACCCACCCAAGGGTTTTGCGACTGTTCCTATTCCTTTGCCTTTTCACAATCTTAGGCCATTAAAATTCTTCAGCCCTTTTCAGATGTTAAATTTTGTTTATTATTATTTGGGCATTCCTGCCAGAGACCTGCAATGGGGAGGAGCCACAACTCGCTTCCTGCTCTATTCCCGTTTTTTCAGCAACTAGTTAACCCATCAGTTATAAATCCAGTGTCCCTGTATAGACAACTAAGGGAAAACCAATTTACAAGGTATGTACAAAAGTGGTATTTTTACTATGTAAATAGGTTGCTTATCACTTTTCTTTGCTGATTAGATTATTTTATTTGGTTGAAAATTAATATGTGTGCACTAGGTAAGTTTGACCTGATGTAGCCTAAAGCATAGAAGATTAGGGTGCACTTGAACAATGTGTGCGAGTTTTATATCAATATCCTTTATACAAGTTCCCCTGGGGCCCAGCTAACACTAGTGGAACACACTGAGTTCGAGTTCTATGTCAAAAGCCTCGCTACAGGTTCCCCTGGGGCCCAGCTAACACTAGTGGGTCACACATTACATACAGTTTCATTAAGCTTGTTACCCGTATCTCCGGAGCTCCGACAATTTGTCGCGAACGGCTTTTTTGAGACTCTGGTAGCGCTTCTTTACTTTGCACACTCTCCTGGTGCCCGGCCCAACTGCATTCACGGCCTCAGTTATCTCAGCCCATAAGGCATTTTTAACCACCTTAGGCGTTGACCGCGAACTGCGTCCCAAGAGTGTGTCAAAGTGCTGGGTTATGCCTTCGGCTAGTGCCAGATTTTCGGGCTCAGTAAAGCGATCTGAAAGCTGGCTTGCCTGGGATGGGCGTTGCCTTGATGGAGGTACCCTGTAGCCGCGTTGTCCTGCTCCTTCTTCCACTTGCCCTGTGGATAGTCATATTTCTATTGTTGGGTTACACAGTCACAGATTGCACACCTCAAATCTATGTCATATGGCCAAACCCCTTTTAATAGGCCCCAGATACGGCCTATTATTGGTGGAGACGCAAACAAGCTAAAGATTACTTGCAAAGCGGGAAAAAGCAGACACGCCCCTCTAGTCTCCTCTAGGACGCGAACACTATTTTTGACCGGAAGGAACAAATAGCCCCAGCATTGTTCAGCAAGTGGCTGTGGATCTTCATTATGCATGTAAGTTTTTTAGTCTAGAAAAGTGTCAAGCATCTTTGGCCACATGTTTGTGTGTGATGAAATTTTGCGTGATGTCAGGTCTGGCGTACCTGGGCATTATGTTAGGTCTACACATATCTATGTCTACATATATATATTTATATATTGGTCTCTGTTAGATGGTAGAATTTACACTACTCACAAAAAGTTAGAGATATTTGGCTTTCGGGTGAAATATATGGTAAAAAGTTCATGCTACAGTGACAATATATCATAAAGTCGGGTATAAGTAGTGTCCTACTTGGTGATCTTCTCATCTCAAACAATGTATTAAAACGAACGAACAGAGGTGGGTATACCCCAACATTGATTACAGCTTGACAACGACATATCATATGGTTTGCAAGTCGACTTATCAGGTATGGCCTGTCACTCATATTGAAGGGCGGCGCTAAGGTCAATGGGGTTTTGGGGTACATAGTTACGAGCCTCTACATGGTGTCTCCCTTAGGTTTTCCAATGGGATTCAGGTCTGGAGAAAGTGGAGGTCACTTCATTTGAGGTACCCTAGTCTCCAGCAGCCTAATGATGTGACTTGAGCTGGAGACTTGTGTTGGTCTTGCCGAGGCACAATGACTGTGCTTAATGATTAATGATGTTATTCTAGTCTAATGGGTTTGTCACTGTAGTGTAGGGCAGTTCTGACTAGACACAACTGCCCACACTTTATAACACCACCACAACCTAAAGTTCATCTGGCGACAACAGCGGCTGGTGCATAGCATCAAGTAACAATTCCATACATGTGGTATCATGTATATCCAGGTTGCTTATCATTCATTGGACAACTACATACTGTAGGTAGCAATGATTAGACATCTAGCTAGAAATATTCAATAAAAATAAAGTACAGAGCTATAGCAACTCACTAACTGGTGTGCAAGTCCTAAAGATAAAAGTAATTACCGTATATACTTGAGTATAAGCCGAGTTTTTCAGCCCACTTTTTGGGCTGAAAAAAGCCGCCTCGGCTTATACTCGAGTCAGTGAAATTTTTGCAGTGTGCAGCTGTCAGCTAAGGCGCTCACAAGACGGAACAAAAAACTCTTGTTTCCCCCACTGCGGAGGCCAGCCCAGAGCACAGGAGAAGCCAGCACTTCCAGGCATGCTGGCCGGCCAGCACGGGGAGAGGATGACGTGAGTAATTAAACGGAGAGAAAGTGTGATTGATGGCTGGAGCAGAGGTCGGTGAGGGGGAAAAGTGGGGAGGGGAGAGAGCGTCTGTGTCTGTGAGGGCTGCAGCCATAGAGGAGAGGAAGGGGGGAGGGAGCGAGACGTGTGTGTGTGTGTGTGTCTCACCTACAAGGACAAGTTAGCAGCCTGCAGACACCATGTTGATTGAAGGAGAGAAGAACTCAGCAACAGAAAAGATTCTCCAACTTGGCAGTGAAGTGGCTCCAGGTGAGTCCATGCTGTTGCTGTACTGCTTTCCAATACACCTCAAACTAAATGCTAATACTAATTAATGGTGCAATGTTTTTCTCTTAACCCCCCCTGCCCTGCCCATCTACCCACCTGCTCACTCACCCACCTACTAATCCAACTGCCTAATCCACCCACCTATCTATATACCTGCCACTCACCTACCTACCTACCCAGACCCTGGACCAGCAGCAGACTGGAGTGGTGTGCAGGCGGAATCAGCGGATTCTGAAGTGGAGGTGGCAGCCACCCACCCACCTACCTACCCTAATAGATTGTAAGCTCTTCTCCTCCTGTATCCTCCCTTATACCCTAATAGATTGTAAGCTCTTCTCCTCCTGTATCCTCCCTTATACCCTAATAGACTGTAAGCTTTTCTCCCTCTGTATCCTCCCTTATACCCTAATAGAGTGTAAGCTCTTCTCCTCCTGTATCCTCCCTTATACCCTTTTATTTAAGGAGGAATTTAATCCCAGTTACCAGGAATGCAGCATGAGCCTCTTAGATCACATAGTATGGCCTATATGTGACCTCTTATACACTCTGAACCCCCCAGAACCTGCATTTCCCACCCTAGGCTTATACTCGAGTCAATAACTTTTCCAGTTTTATGTGGTAAAATTAGCTTATATTCGGGTCGACCTATACTCGAGTATATACGGTAAAGCGGACCAACAGTCAAAAATGAATTAAATCAGACCAACACAACAAACATTGCTCATATGCATCCCTCCCTATACATAAAAATTAATTTACCATTTTCTAACGCCTACTGGGATAAATTTTAAAAATAAGATGGCCGCTCATGCGCTGTCAAGTCGTACTGGGCTTCCTGTTACTGTGCATTTCATTTATGTCAGTTGGGAGAGGAAGCTCCAAAATGGCTGCTACCTTTCTTTTCCAACTGTACCAGGCTGTTGGTCAGGTTTAAATATTGGTTTGTGTCACCAGCAACCCATATCATATCCGGTTATTCCTCGGGAATGAAGGTAGTGTTAGCCCCAAGAACTGGCTTGTTTAATATTGTACTATAATACAACCGTTAAGATAACAAAACTTGGAGATACGTCAAAGCTCCCGCGGTAATATTGTACAGAAATTCTATGTAGTGAGGAGTGTGAAAATATGCGGAAAAGACAAGACAAAGAGAGAGAGAAGATATAGAAGAACGTTGTAAGACTGGGAAAAGAGATGAATACCTGTGCCACCTTGTGAGCGCCCCTGCCTAATATAGCTAGAATCCTGCTGTTATATTTCGGAATGTATGTTAACGTGTAGCATCCAAGCCTCCCAAATCTACAGACATTTTTTATTATTTTTTATAATGGTCAGCTTCTCATTAAAGTGCACCCATACTCAGAGGGAAGCATATGCAGTCACCGTCTATCCCCAGCCCAGTGCCCCAAAATTGCCTGTTTTTCTTTTTTACTTCAGCTTTTGCCCAACATGAATTGGATGCAGTCGGCCATTTTGCTGCCTGGCTGAGCAGCCCCACCCCCCCAGTGATGATGTTATATATTCATTTTAGATGCTGGGGAATAGTTTTTTAAGGCTTGGGCTATTTATTAAATGATGCTGAAGGTCCTGTTTAAAAGTTTGATTTGTGCAGTCGGAATTTCGAGAAGGTCATATTAAAGCAGAACAAATAGCACCCGGGCCGGCCATGGAGTCTAGCATGGCGCTCCAAGCCCACAGTAGCATCCAAAATTAAGTAGGGCCAGCGAGACCAAATCTAAAACATCATCAACACGTCAATGCATTTCAAGTCATGATTAAGAGCCCAGGAAGCTTGAAACGCGCCGTGTTAATTTTAATGTTGGATAAAGTGTGTACTCGGATTTTACACATACAAATAAAGGTGATGTTTTATATTTGATCTTGCTGGCCCGACTCGATTCCAAGGCAGGCTATTGGCCTGCCCCTGGGGCATCTTGATGCCCTGCTGTGTGAACCGCTAACAGGTGCCGGTAAAGTCACCTCTTCCTCGTTCCAACGGTGCATTTTAATGGGGAGCAGGAGTGAGCACATCCCCTGCCTCTTTGGGTGGCGTGTGCATTTCCGTCCCAGCCATTCAGATAGGATGTGCTTACGCCGCTGGGGATGCAGCCGCTCTCGCTCCCCATTGAAATAAATCAGAGCCCATCACCGAACGATGTAAACAAGGAAAAGGGCTCCGATTGGACAGTTGGACCGAGGAGAGGTAAATTTTAGAGGGCAAACAGCGGGATGCCCTGGGGGCACAGAACAACACAAATTCCTGGGTTTGGTTGAGCTTTAAGTTCACCTGCAAAGTTTCATCCTGAAATTTCACCAGAAAGCCAAGGTTTTGTAAGAAGTCTATATGTGTAGATTGAAACATTTTTTGTGGGTGGCTAATGTCAAAAAGAAAAGTTGGTAACAATTATATGCTATTATTTGGCATAAAAAGGACAAACAATGAATCCCCTTTTATAGCTATATAAAGTAATACATATAGATGTCCAAATATAAAATAAGTTGGTATAGACATCAAAACTGTATTCAGAAAACTTTTGATTAAAGTATTTCTTTACACAGTTAAATAAATACCTTAACCATAATTCCGTACAATACATTAATAGTGAGTATCAAAGTATTACAAATGTGGTGGGAAGTCATCCGTAGATCAGCAGGGCCGGATGGCATGTCATCAGGCCTTGCTGATCTACGGATGTCACGCGAGAATGCTTTAAAGCGGACCAAAACACACATTTTTAACTAGCATCCCCTGAATTGCTCCCCCCCCCCCCCCCCCACGAATAGTAACTTTTGTCTATTTTTACTGCTTTTGTTTCACTCTAATCCCAGATGATGGCGCCTGTTTTAGTTGTAAAGCTCCACCTCCTACATTCATTACCACTGATTGGTGTGGCAATGATATCAGTGGGTTTTGTACCGCTTTAAAGTGGACCAACACCCAGGATTTTGACTATCCTGGGTTTTGGTCCACTTCCCCGGGGCACCCCGATCAGGGTGAAACCCCCCAGATCGCTGGCTATAACTCACCTCACCCCGCTCCTACGGCGCATGCACGGCCGCTCGTCCAATCAGCGTGCTCGGAACTGCTGAGGTATGCGCGTCAAAGCGACGCCTTACCTCAGTGACTCTGAGCACGCTGGCGGCCACATCTCGCGCTTCCCTCTAACAGGCCGACGCGGGCACGCATCCTGCTAGAGAGAAGCGCCAGATGCGACCGCGGCCCGCGCATGCGACGTTGGACCGGGAATCAGGTAAGTGCAGCGGGCGTCCTGGGGGGTTTCACAAAACGGGGCATCCCGATTTTGGATGCCCCGCGGGGAGGGATGTTGGTCCACTTTAAGGCCAGTTTCAACAGGCAAGAACGGGAAATAGACATACAGAGTGGATGTTTAAAGAGGAACATCAGACCTTTTCTGATGTTCCTTCTCTAAACATCCCTCCCCCGTCCCTCACTGCCTTTTGGATCTCGGCGTTATCTATACGGCGGTATTCCTGGCCTCTTTCCACCCACCCTTAGCAGTCGCTGACTGATCGCAGCGGGCTTAGCCGTCCTTACCTGTAGTCATCCTCTCTTCAAATGTTCTGCGCCGCTCCTCAGATCTCGCGCTCTTCTGCGCCGAGTGTCATTGCAGCCTGTGCAGTGACACTGCGCATGCGCGAGATCTGAGGGTCGGTGCAGTGCATGACGGGATGGCTGCCCTGCGGTGATGGCGTGGGATCGAGGGATGCTGGAGCGTGATACGACCGGACAGCTAAGTTAAAAGGGGTATAATGTGAAACCAGACGGGGGGGGGGGGGGGGATGTTTGTTCTGAGCAAGCCAGGTTTGGGGAGTTTTCATTAAAATCGCGAAAAATGTCCCAATGATAAAAATCCATAAGAATATGCTGGATGGCGGGAGGAGGGGTCACCTATACAACCGGCATCAAGAAATATCCAGCCAGGCTCCTATTTCTTTCTTTTAAAGGACATCCGGGTGACCGGCTCTGTCACCCCAGGTAGACTAAACCTGTCACCCCTCGATTTTATTCCTACCATGAGAGAATAAACCAAAAGCTTGGCGGGAGTTTTATTCAGTTCGGGTGTATAAGTGACCCCTCCTCTCATTAGCCGACGTGTTTATATGGATTTTTATAACTACACAATATCGCAATAGTGCCCCTTTAACTTCCCAATACCTGCAATGTTCCTCTTTAACACGCAATGTGAAAGATTCTCGCACGGCTCTCTCACGCTGTTTCTCAGTGTTTTTTCGCACGCGCCTCTAAATCAGTAGGTGTGTGAGAGATGTGCGAGATATCTGCGTGCTGGCTCCTCATTACCACACTACCCAGCCTAGAAATCCAAAAATGAAAGGGATAATCAATGGCAAAAAAAAAAAATAAACTAAAAGTCTATAATGAACCCACCGGAGCTCCTCCATCCAGTGTCGGCCTTGTTATACTTACCGGCAGGTATCCAGCGATTCCATCTCTCGGTGTGTTGGCCTCCTTTAATTGCAAGGCGGTGAGGCATGCCCTGCATCTGCCCACCCCACACAAGAAAAAAGTCCTATGTGCGGGCAAGCATACAGTGGCCATATATGCAGGTAACTCCCCCCAATCAGTAATAATAATAATAATAGTGTAATAGTGGCCATTGTGTGCCGACGCACACATGGAATTCTTTCTCCGCATTTACCCATCCGTGTACATGTGAACACAACTCCGTGTACACACCAGCGAATAAACACCATGTGAGTGACTATACACAAGTGAATTACAAAATACCATTTTGTGAGTACTCACCTGAAAAATGGATATTGTCAGTGTGCCACACACCCAGCTTCCCCTTTAATTCTTACGATTGGGCCACTCACCGCAGGTGACGACGTTGCAGAGAGGAAGTCTTGTAACGAGCCCCCT
This sequence comes from Gastrophryne carolinensis, assembly GCA_027917425.1. Taxonomy (NCBI): domain Eukaryota; kingdom Metazoa; phylum Chordata; class Amphibia; order Anura; family Microhylidae; genus Gastrophryne; species Gastrophryne carolinensis. The sequence continues at coordinate 26,557,018 of CM051237.1, forward strand.
TCCGGCCTATATATACCTGGTACCTCCCACTCAACACCAGTGATTTAAAAAGCAGAAAGACAAGGTACCAGTAAATCTAACGGTAACCTCAAAATAAATAAAAGCTTCACCATATAAAGGATTCGGGATACCGAAAAGGGCGGGGTGAAGCGGGGTGCGTGGCACACTGACAATATCCATTTTTCAGGTGAGTACTCACAAAATGGTATGCCACACACCCCGCTTCCCCTTTAATTCTTACGATTGGGACATCCAAAAGCAGTGTCCACAAGGGATGGGTATCTGAAGGAAAAAATGAAGCATAACTTAAATGACTGCAGTCTGCAGAACTTTGCGGCCAAAAACAGCATCTGCTGAGGCCCGCACATCAACCTTGTAAAACTTGCTGAAAAGCCCAAGACGCTCCAACGGCGCGAGTAGAATGAGCAGTGATACGAAAAGTGGGAACTTTCCCCTTAGCAGAATAGGCCGCAATAATGGCCTGACGTATCCATTTGCTAATGGAAGATTTGGCCGGTGCCAAACCCTTCTTAGGCCTACAGGGCACAACAAAAAAGGCATCCGTTTTACGAAAAGGAGAAGTAACAATCAAATAGTACTTAACACAACGTACTACATCCAAACAATGCAAAACCCTCTCTTTGTCATTCTTAGGCTTAGGACACAAGGAGGGAAGAACAATATCCTGATTCAAATGAAAAGCAGAAACAACCTTAGGAAGAAAGTCTGGTTTGAACCGAAAGACCACTTTATCCTGATGCCTGTCAAAGTAGGGCGCCTGAATAGACAAGGCCGCCAACTCCGAGACACGCCGAACCGAAGTGATAGCTACCAAGAAGACAATCTTCTGAGTCAGGGTAGACAAAGCAATATCTTGCAAAGGCTCAAAAGGAGGAGCCTGAAGAGCAGAAAGAACCAAATTCAAGTCCCAAACAGGGAGTAATGGTTTCCTGGGAGGCCGCCCATGCGTAACCCCCTGGAAAAAAGTTTTAACTAAAGGATGAAGCGCAAAACGCTTCTGAAAAAAGATAGATAAGGCAGAAACTTGCCCTTTCAAGGTACTTAGCTGAAGACCAGAGTCCAGCCCAGATTGTAAAAACTCCAGAATCCTGGAGACCGAAAAGACCCTACAAGGAAAAGATCTACTCTCACACCAAGCGATATAGGCTTTCCAAGTCCTATAGTAGATGATAGAAGAAGACCTCTTCCGGGCACTGATCAGAGTCTTAACGCCCGAGTCAGAAAGACCCTCCTCCTTCAGGATGGAGGTTTCAGCAACCAAGCCGTCAAACCCAGCGTTGGTAAATAGGGGTAACACAGCCGACCCTGAGTGAGCAGATCGGGCCGAAGAGGCAGAACGAACTGGTCCACTGCCAGCCGCCGATGTCTGCGAACCATACTCGCCTTGGCCACCTTGGGGCCACGAGAATGGCGGACACCCTTTCCAGAGCCAGCTTCCGTACCACCCTGCCCAGCATGGGTATCGGAGGAAATAGGTACAGAAAGCCCAGATCCCCCCAGCTCAGGGACATGGCGTCCACTGCCAGAGCCAGAGGATCCTGGGAGAGCGACACGAAGTTCGGGAGCCTGTAATTGTGACGAGAGGCAAAAGGGTCCACCTCCGGCGTCCCCCACCGGAGACACAGTGAGCGAAAAACCTGAGGATGGAGAGCCCATTCTCCCAGACGGGAAGAGCCCCTGCTCAACAGGTCCGCTTTCTGGTTTTCCACCCCTGGGATGTACACCGCCGAGAGACCAGGAACATGGGCCTCCGCCCAGGTCAGGATCAGGGACACCTCTCTGAGAGCACCCAGACTGCGAGTCCCTCCCTGATGATTGATGTAAGCAACCGCTGTTCGATTGTCTGAACGCACCTGGACCGGAAGGCCCAGAACGTGCTGAGTCAGAAGAGCAAGAACCCGACGGATGGCTCTCAGTTCCAGAACATTGATGGGTAAGTGGGCCTCGAGGTCCCCACTGCCCCTGGAACTGAAGATCCTTCCAGAATCCCCCCCCATCCCGAAAGACTGGCGTCCGTGGTGACAATTTCCCAAAGAGGGGTCAGGAAAGACCTGCCCTTCACGAGATTGGCCGAGACCAACCACCATTGGAGGGACTGCCGGACCCGGGTGGACAACTGGAAGGGCCGATCCAGCGACCGAGGCCGCCGGTCCCAGGACGCCAACAGATGGAGCTGAAGCGTCCTCGTGTGAAATTGAGCGAAAGGAACTGCCTCGAACGAGGCAACCATCAACCCTACCAGCCTCATCCCCAGACGGATGGACGGCCGAGGATTGGAAAGTAGGACCCGAGCCAACTCCTGAATCAGATCAATTTTGGACTGAGGGAGAAACACCCTGTGTTGACAAGAGTCCAACTGCATCCCCAGAAAGGACACCACCCTGGCCGGAGCGAGGGAGGACTTGGGAAAGTTGATCACCCAACCAAAGCTTTCCAGCGTGGAGACCACCATCCTGGTGTCTGTCTCTGATTGATTGAGGGACGGAGCCATGATGAGAAGGTCGTCCAAATAAGGTACGACACGAATGCCCCGAGATCTGAAAATGGCCATAACCCCTGCCAGCACCTTGGTGAACACTCTTGGAGCAGATGGAAGGCCAAACGGAAGTGCCACGAATTGAAAATGCTGATCTTTCATCACGAATCGAAAAAAAAAAACGTTGATGAGCCTGGCAGATGGGAACATGAAGATAAGCATCCTTGATGTCTATGGACGTCATGAAGTCCCCCTGCCGAAGAGAACCGATGGCCGAACGCAAAGTTTCCATTCGAAACTTCCGAATACGGATGAACCTGTTGAGTAATTTCAGGTCCAGGACGGGACGAACCGACCCGTCCTTTTGGGGACTGCGAAAAGATTGGAGTAGAAACCGAGGCCCATCTCTAAGCGCGGCACCGGCCGGATGACCGCCATTTCTAAAAGATTCCTTACCGACGCCAGGAGCCCCTGTGCGGCCAAAGGATCGGTGGGCACCCGAGACCAAAAGAAACGTGAAGGAGGGTGAGACTCGAACTCCAGTTTGTAACCGGACGACACCACCTCCTGGATTCATCTGTCCGGAACCACCTGGTCCCAAACCTGGGAGAAGTGTCGCAATCATCCCCCCACCCGCACGGGTGAGGGCAGCCCCTCATTGCTGAGCGGGCTTGCCAGCAGGCTTGGGCTTGGCGCCCCAGGACTGACAGGGATGGCCACGGCCCCTCCCCCGGGTCCAACCTGCACCTCTGGTAGCGGTAAAGGAAGCCACCCTACCCGCTCTGATTCCCCGAAAGGAAGGTTTAAAGGCAATCGTACCCCGAAAGGGGCGACAAGGCCTCTTGCGTTGAGGCAATTTACCACCTTTTGCAACTGAATCTAATTTATCACCAAACAGTCGCAAACCCCCCCCCCCAAAAAAAGGAAGTGCTGTAAGCACCTTTTTAGAGACAAAGTCCGCCGACCACTGGCACAGCCACACTGATCGATGAATAGCCACCAGCATTGCCGCTGTCCTGCTACTCATCGCCAGAGCATCGTCCTGAGCGGTCAAGACAAAGGAAATAAATGACTCACACTGTTTTAAGAGAATTCATCACAAGCGGGATCAAGATCTGCGCACAGATCCCTAATAATGGATCTAACTGCCAACAGAAGAAGCGCCGAAGCACACACTGGCCGCAGCGTCGATCCGGCACTGATAAAACCATGGCGAGCAAATTGATCAATCCGACGATCCTCACCATCCTTAATGGCAGTGGTGTCAGAAGAATGTACCACAGCCGTGCTAGACAGCCCCAACACAGGGGTATCGACGTCAGGGGGAACTGACCAAAGCTTCACCAAATCCTCCGGAAAGGGATAGCGTTTATCCCAACTAGGAGGGATTCCAGCCAGTCGCGTGGGTTGTTCCCATTCCTTAAGCACAACCCTCTCCAAGTGTTGTTGCCTGGGAAACAACAAACGCGGCCGAGGCACATCAAACAACTCACCCTTTGGCAGGGCGACTGCCTCAGGTGGATCTAAATTCAAAATTTCAAACATTTGAGCCAAAATGGAGGGGGTGTCAAGGGATACCCCTGTAGCCTGATCGCCAACAGCATCAATCTCTAGCTGGTCTGCAGGCTCATCCGACTCCACAAGGAGTTCCCCCTCCTCGTCCAGGGAATAATCGGACCAATCCACAACTTCGCACCTCTCATCCTCCGAAGCAGGAGCTGCCGGAGAAAGGTGTTTCCGCTTCGCTGTAGCCTTCTGAGCTACTTTGGCGGAAATTATCTTCTCGAGGTTGGTCAATCGCGCACACACCTCGGATTGTGAATGCCCACTTTTGACAATGTCACACGGGGTCCGGAACAGGGAGGGGGGGGTAGGAGATGACGGAAGTTGCGAGGAGCCAGAAGTCGGAGCGACGGACTGACGCACAATATTCTGCTTTGCACAAGGAATGCATAATATAACATCATCGCCTGGGAGCGGAGTCACATAACCCCCACACAGCCTAGATGGCCCCAAAGAGCCATTTCCGGTATTGTCGGAAGCCTCCATGTGGTGATTTTATGGTATTCGCAACAACCGTGGGTTTTACGCATAAAGCCACCCGGGATGCCCCTTTAAATTAATGTCCCGGGAAAGGGAGTATTTAATTTTTTTTTTTTTTTAAACCTTAGGACATACATAACCAATAAGGCAAACATATATGGCTAGCTTAAACATCTTGAATAAATACACATGACACATGCAATTTCAAGGCAAAGCCAAAAGTGCAAAAAAAAAAAAAAATCAGAGTACATACCGGTATGAATACATGCCTATATATATATATATATATATCTATACACAACACACACACATATATATATACATAAACACATACACAAACACCAATATATATATCCATATACATTCATATCAGAATGGTAATGTGTAATAACGCAGCAACTGGAGCCCAAATCCCACAGTTATGTGATATATTAAGTCAACCTATCAGAAGGCTGACATAAAAAATATACCCATAAGTAGAAATGCCCCAGGGAAACGCTACACAAGCAGCACAAAGCATAAGAACGGCCCCACGTGCACAATGGTGGGGCCGTTTACCTGTGAAGTTTCAGCCACACAGAAGGCTCTTCCCCCACCGGCTGCAGCGTACAGGTCTCTAATGAGACCAGGGAAACGAAGGGTGGGCCCGGAGCAGAGAAGAGAGGGAAATACAAACGTGCAGTAACTGAAAACAGGCCCCAGCAGCCCTGGCCATGTGCTGACACTAAAAACTGCAAAGGCCTTTTCACAGTAAAGTAAAGCACTCATGTACATTACACACACACACACCCCTCCCCCCCCTAGCGAAGGGAGAAGGCCAAGCGGGAAAAGGTGACCTAAAGGGACATCGGGACAGGGGCATCCCAAATCCGGATCACCATGCCGGACAGCCGCATTGCCCCACGCGTGAGGTCGAGCGGAGGAGATAAGCTCCTAGGCACCGATAGTGCCATTTACCGTTTGCCCAGTGAGCAGCCTGGGCTGGGAGGCTTCCATTAACCACGTAGGTAACAAACAATCAAACTGGGCAGAAATAGACCCAAAGGGGGTGCCGGGGTAAGACCCCGGCTACCTGCAAGCAGGAGACTTCTTTCTTCTGTCTTGTCGCCATGCAGAGAGAAAAACACTGGTGTTGAGTGGGAGGTACCAGGTATATATGGGCCGGAAGGGGGCTCGTTACAAGACTTCCTCTCTGCACAGCGTCACCTGCGGTGAGTAACCCAATCGTAAGAATTAAAGGGGAAGCGGGGTGTGTGGCACACTGAGAATACTAAGGGGCAGTGAAGTGCACATGTGCCCGAAGCGCATGGGGAGCAATTGGGGGTTAGGGCACTTCAGTCCCATGGTTGGGAATCGAACCTGTCACCTTCGGGTCACAGGCCTGTTTCCCCAGCTCTAGGCCATAGCTGCCCCCAGTGCTATGTGTTAAAGTGGACCAACACCCTCCACTGATCGGCCCGGGAATCTATAAGATTCCCGGACCGATCAGCCCCGACTGCGGGGCACCCCGATCGGGGGTGCCCCGCTGTGTGAAACCCCCCAGAAACTCCTAAATCCATACCTGCTCCTCGATCCAGCGGCGCCTCCCGCACGTCCCTCTAGCAGGCCACGCACCTGCGCCGGCCGTTTGTGAATGGCCGGCGCGGGTGCGTGCCCTGTAAGATCGGGGTGCCCCACCGAAGTGGACCAAAATCCAGGATAGTCAAAATCCTGGGTGTTGGTCCACTTTAAATGGCACTGGTTGATTAGTAATATAAGACACCAGTGTATGAGGAAAGCGAGATGTCTTTTCTATTATTACTCACCTGTACTATACCGCAGGTGTTTTCTTTTCTCTCTAATCGTCAAAGGTGCTTCTTCCTCTTCTTCAGCTTTCACATGTCTCACTAGAGTTTCTCCGGAGTCTGTGAATAAAGAGGAGATGAGTGTGTGCGAAAGTGACTGGACAGGGGGAAGAGGAAAATCCTTATATAGAAATCTCTAGAAGCTTTTATTACTCACCCGGGAAGATCTCCACAAATACCTCTTCCTTTTCAGCTTTCATGTTTCTCACTATAGCGTCTCTGGGGGCTGAAAATAAAGAAGAAGAAGTGACGCCAACGCACTGAGATGTATCAGACACACGGGTCCCGTCCAGGTGAAGTGGCGTATCCACGCAGCGCGTCGGCGGTTGTTTGATCTCGGTGTGGGGGGGACCGGCAGGCATTGGCACATTATGATGACGTACTCATTACCTTATACTTTATTATATCTTATTAAACTGCATTGCGCCATTCACCAAGCCAGTCAGTATTTAGTTATACCTCTCTATAGACTCTGCACAGCTTTTTCTGGGCACTTTTTCTTACATATTTAGCACACTTGTGCATCTGTCTTTCACCATCCTCGTTGGACACAGTCTAGACCAGGGGTACTCAAATGGCGGACCGCGGTCCGAATCCGGACCGCAGACGCCATTTGTCCGGACCGCTGCCCAGGGCTGTCACATCAGCCCGGGATCCGGCGGTGCCGGTGACAATTGCCGGCCATTGCCGGCCGGGGCTGTCAGTGCTGGGGGCGGGCACATGGGCGTGGCCAGGCCGGGGGAGGTGGAAGCGTCTCGGGCCTCGTAGACGGCGGGGGAGGAGTGGAGACGAAGAGGCGCGGGAGGAGGAAGAAGCCGAGAGCGCGGAGCTGGCGGAGGCTTCGGGCGGCAAGCAGAGCCCGCTGCATACACCTGGAGGCCCGGCATCAGAGCACACTGCTGCGCTGGCTGGAGGAGCGGCTGGCCCGGGGCGAGGAGGCCATTACCCGGGGAGCTGCTGAGAAAGTGCAACGAGGTGAGATTCCTGTCCCCCATGAAGTCATGCACTCCCCCCCCCCCCCCTTCATCCCACGGCAGACCCTGGTAAGTGGACCTCCACTGACCGTAATTGAGTACCCCTGGTCTAGACCTTGTTTTCAAGGTTTCTATCATCTCTCTGGTTATACACCCAATAGCACACTTCGGTTTAACATTTGGTCTAACTTATACGTACTGGCCTGGTGATAATATCATATAATGCCATGCCTTTTTTACTGCTTGGCACACAACTAAGTATATACAAATTGTGACTACTTGATTACCTATTATTGCCTTGCCTAAGCTCCCCCCACCTTCTTTTTATATTGTCTTGTATATGTTTTTTAACTGTGTAATGCCCATTTGGGTTCTTTGTTGTTCCATTGTTGAATCTAATAAATTAGCATAACTATTTTTTATATACTGGTCTGTACCAATTATTTAGGGTGAGTGCAGATTATTCTTGGTGCATGTATGGGACACACCAGAGTGCCCCTTCCATGTTCTTTAATTGATCAAGCTCTACAAGCACCGGAACTTCTGGCACCTCCTTATTTGACTGATTCTTCCTATTAGGCTGCGCTTATCCATTAATAGTTCTTTGTGGAGATGTATCAGACACACACAATGCACGAGTGCACATTGCTACCAGTGCTGTGGAGTCGGAGGAAATTTTGGGTACCGGCAAACAATGCACCGACTTCTACTAAATTTTGATTGAAGTTTAAATGTCCCAATTCACAAAAAGTTATAATTAATGACTTCTCTATTGTAAGAATAAAGAGCAATGCATGCAGTGCCTCACGTAACCGCAAAACGAACACGTTAAGTGACCGTGAAGAAGCGTGCTTTTCATGTGCTTCACTATATGGCACGCAACGCACAATTAGAAGCGGCAATACTTATACTTTGCATAGTGTTGTGTTCTGCTGTTACAGGGAACCCATGGGTAACCGAGCCTCTCACTGATAAGGGATTAAGTAAATATGTTTTTTGCAGGACTAGAGACACTTGTATAAGTGAAGGGAATGGAGGATCAATAGGTCAAGACTGAAGCTGTACCATTGGAAAAACTGCTGTCATTCAGCAAAAGGCTTGGACTGGGGGAAAACGTGTGCAGATGGGTGGGAAATTGGCTTAATGATCGGAAGCAGAGGGCGGTTATCAATGGTACACACTCAGATTGGGTCACTGTTACTAGTGGAGTACCACAAGGGTCAGTTCTGGGACCAATTCTCTTCAATATATATATAAATGACATTGGGTATGGATTAAACAGTAAAGTCTCAATCTTTGCAGATGATACTAAGCTGAGTAAAGTAATTAAAACAAAGGAGGACAACAGGCAGCTACAAACAGATTTAGATAAATTGGAAGCATGGGCAGTTAAATGGCAAATGAAGTTTAACACAGATAAATGTAAGGTTATGCACATGGGAAGGAGAAATCTGTGCCATGATTACACACTAAATAAAGAAACACTTGGTAAAACAACAATGGAAAAGGACCTAGGGGTTTTAGTTGACAATAAGCTCAACTGTAGTAATCAATGCCAGGCAGCTGCTGCCAAGGCAAATAGGATCATGGGGTGCATCAGGAGGGGCATAGGTGCTCATGACCAGAGCATCATGTGACCCCTGTACAAGTCACTGGTCAGACCCCATATGGAATACTGTGTACAGTTCTGGGCACCTGTGCTTAAGAAGGACATATCAGAACTGGAGCGCGTTCAAAAAAGGGCAACAAAGTTAATAAAAGGAGTGCGGGGGCCAGAGTACCCGGAAAGATTGTCCAAGTTAGGCTTATTTAGTCTAGAAAAAAGACGATTGAGGGGTGATCTAATAACTATGTATAAATATATTCGGGGTCAATACAAGGATCTGTCCCACCGGGAGTGTAACCATAACCCGGGGGCATCCACTAAGGTTAGAGGAAAGGTGCTTTCTCCACCGACATAGGAGGGGATTCTTCTCTGTAAGAGCAGTGAGACTATGGAACTCGCTGCCAGAGGAGGTAGTAATGATGGATACAGTAAGAACGTTCAAAAGTGGCCTTGATGTCTTCCTGGCATGTAATAACATTTCCAGCTATGGCTACTAGACCACTGGAAGGAGTTAAACAGGCTGAACTGGATGGACTAAAGTCTTTATTCAGCCGCACATACTATGTTACTATGCTATAAAAACTTGTAAACTTCCATTGTTAGCTTAAACTTTAAACATGACTATGGGATTCTACTAGGGAAATCATGTTTTATAATAAAGGCCCCTTTCTGGATCCTCCCACTGCCCTATCTTCAGCAGAAGATCAGCACACAGAAAGGAGAAGGCAGCTTCTGCCCAACTACCTCTCTCTGCTAGAAGTAATGACATGTATGTTGCCTTTCTTTCCTTCAAGGAATGTATAAAATACATTCACATATTAATACAGAGGAGTCGGGAGTCGGAAGTACAAAAAACGGAGGAGTCGGAACATTTATCTACCGACTCCACAGCCCTGATTGCTACAAATGGATTATTACTCACCTGGACTGATCTGTACAGGAACTTCCTCCTGTTTAGTCTCCACCAATATTTCCACCTCCTCGGTTTTCACAATTTCCATTATATTGTTTCCGGGGGCTGTAATTAAGAAGAGCACAAAGACACTGGGGTGTGTATGTGGGGATCAGAGACAGTGAAGCACTTAGATGAAGACCTTCCTACCCTGTGACGGGAGGAGCTGCTGACCCTCCATCATGGAGACCCTGTAGAGATTCTTGTTACCCTCTCAATCTCCCCGGTGTCCGGGTCTGTACTTGGAGCGATGGCTCCTCTGTGGAGCTCAGGCTGGAAGAAACCAAACGGCACATAATGTCATCTTCTGGAACCTCATGAGATACATATATGAAAAACACAGGAGGGGTGGCAACAGCTCAGACAATTTTATAACTAACCTGGGAGGTGCAATTAGGATACACAAGTCTTAAAGGAGCCACAGCACTCAACCCTGTTAGCTTGCAGCCAAACCTACAATCTCCCTCTAAATCTGGGTAGAAACAGAGGCTCGGTCACACACATCTGCAGAAGTAGCTTAAGCTGCACCACCAGCGCCAAGATGCATCTGTGCAGGTGCAGTCCTAATCTCTGAGCGCCCCCTACTGCGACATTCCCCACCATCATTCACACCAACCTGAACCTTAAAAGGTTAACAGACACTGACATCCAGAGAGTTTAAGAAATACAATATCCAGAGAGGACTAAAACAGCAGAAACCACATGATTCTGTTTGGATATTAGGATGAGTAGAGAGGGACAGGTGATGAGGAGAGGTGGGATGAGTAGAGAGGAGCAGGTGATGAGGAGAGGTGGGATGAGTAGAGAGGGGCAGGTGATGGGGAGAGGTGGGATGGGGAGAGAGGGGCAGGTGATGAGGAGAGGTAGGATGAGGAGAGAGGGGCAGGTGATGAGGAGAGGTGGGATGGGGAGAGAGGGGCAGGTGATGGGGAGAGGTGGGATGGGGAGAGAGGGGCAGGTGATGGGGAGAGGTGGGATGGGGAGAGAGGGGCAGGTGATGAGGAGAGGTGGGATGGGGAGAGAGGGGCAGGTGATGAGGAGAGGTAGGATGAGGAGAGAGGGGCAGGTGATGGGGAGAGGTGGGATGGGGAGAGAGGGGCAGGTGATGAGGAGAGGTGGGATGGGGAGAGAGGGGCAGGTGATGAGGAGAGGTAGGATGAGGAGAGAGGGGCAGGTGATGAGGAGAGGTGGGATGGGGAGAGAGGGGCAGGTAATGAGGAGAGGTAGGATGAGGAGAGAGGGGCAGGTGATGGGGAGAGGTGGGATGGGGAGAGAGGGGCAGGTGATGAGGAGAGGTGGGATGGGGAGAGAGGGGCAGGTGATGAGGAGAGGTAGGATGAGGAGAGAGGGGCAGGTGATGGGGAGAGGTGGGATGGGGAGAGAGGGGCAGGTGATGAGGAGAGGTGGGATGGGGAGAGAGGGGCAGGTGATGAGGAGAGGTAGGATGAGGAGAGAGGGGCAGGTGATGAGGAGAGGTGGGATGGGGAGAGAGGGGCAGGTAATGAGGAGAGGTGGGATGAGGAGAGAGGGGCAGGTGATGAGGAGAGGTGGGATGGGCAGAGAGGGGCAGGTGATGAGGAGAGGTGGGATGGGGAGAGAGGGGCAGGTGATGAGGAGAGGTGGGATGGGGAGAGAGGGGCAGGTGATGAGGAGAGGTGGGATGGGGAGAGAGGGGCAGGTGATGAGGAGAGGTGGGATGGGGAGAGAGGGGCAGGTGATGAGGAGAGGTGGGATGGGGAGAGAGGGGCAGGTGATGAGGAGAGGTGGGATGGGGAGAGAGGGGCAGGTGATGAGGAGAGGTGGGATGGGTAGAGGGGCAGGTGATGAGGAGAGGTGGGATGGGGAGAGAGGGGCAGGTGATGAGGAGAGGTGGGATGGGCAGAGAGGGGCAGGTGATGAGGAGAGGTGGGATGGGGAGAGAGGGGCAGGTGATGGGGAGAGGTGGGATGGGGAGAGAGGGGCAGGTGATGGGGAGAGGTGGGATGGGGAGAGAGGGGCAGGTGATGAGGAGAGGTGGGATGGGCAGAGAGGGGCAGGTGATGAGGAGAGGTGGGATGGGGAGAGAGGGGCAGGTAATGAGGAGAGGTAGGATGAGGAGAGAGGGGCAGGTGATGGGGAGAGGTGGGATGAGGAGAGAGGGGCAGGTGATGAGGAGAGGTAGGATGGGTAGAGAGGGGCAGGTGATGAGGAGAGGTAGGATGGATAGAGAGGGGCAGGTGATGAGGAGAGGTGGGATGGGCAGAGAGGGGCAGGTGATGAGGAGAGGTGGGATGCGGAGAGAGGGGCAGGTGATGAGGAGAGGTGGGATGGGGAGAGAGGGGCAGGTGATGAGGAGAGGTGGGATGGGGAGAGAGGGGCAGGTGATGAGGAGAGGTGGGATGGGGAGAGAGGGGCAGGTGATGAGGACAGGTGGGATGGGCAGAGAGGGGCAGGTGATGAGGAGAGGTGGGATGGGCAGAGAGGGGCAGGTGATGAGGAGAGGTGGGATGGGCAGAGAGGGGCAGGTGATGAGGAGGTGGGATGGGCAGAGAGGGGCAGGTGATGAGGAGAGGTGGGATGGGCAGAGAGGGGCAGGTGATGAGGAGAGGTGGGATGGGCAGAGAGGGGCAGGTGATGAGGAGGTGGGATGGGCAGAGAGGGGCAGGTGATGAGGAGAGGTGGGATGGGCAGAGAGGGGCAGGTGATGAGGAGGTGGGATGGGCAGAGAGGGGCAGGTGATGAGGAGAGGTGGGATGGGGAGAGAGGGGCAGGTGATGAGGAGAGGTGGGATGGGGAGAGAGGGGCAGGTGATGAGGAGAGGTGGGATGAGGAGAGAGGGGCAGGTAATGAGGAGAGGTGGGATGGGGAGAGAGGGGCAGGTAATGAGGAGAGGTGGGATGAGTAGAGAGGGGCAGGTGATGAGGAGAGGTGGGATGGGGAGAGAGGGGCAGGTGATGAGAAGAGGTGGGATGGGTAGAGAGGGGCAGGTGATGGGGAGAGAGGGGCAGGTGATGGGGAGAGAGGGGCAGGTGATGAGGAGAGGTGGGATGAGGAGAGAGGGGCAGGTGATGGGGAGAGAGGGGCAGGTGATGAGGAGAGGTGGGATGGGGAGAGAGGGGCAGGTGATGAGGAGAGGTGGGATGGGGAGAGAGGGGCAGGTGATGAGGAGAGGTGGGATGGGGAGAGAGGGGCAGGTGATGAGGAGAGGTAGGATGGGTAGAGAGGGGCAGGTGATGAGGAGAGGTAGGATGGGTAGAGAGGGGCAGGTGATGAGGAGAGGTGGGATGGGGAGAGAGGGGCAGGTGATGAGGAGAGGTGGGATGGGGAGAGAGGGGCAGGTGATGAGGAGAGGTGGGATGGGGAGAGAGGGGCAGGTGATGAGGAGAGGTAGGATGGGGAGAGAGGGGCAGGTGATGAGGAGAGGTGGGATGGGGAGAGAGGGGCAGGTGATGAGGAGAGGTAGGATGGGGAGAGAGGGGCAGGTGATGAGGAGAGGTAGGATGGGGAGAGAGGGGCAGGTGATGAGGAGAGGTGGGATGGGGAGAGAGGGGCAGGTGATGAGGAGAGGTGGGATGGGGAGAGAGGGGCAGGTGATGAGGAGAGAGGGGCAGAGAAGTGGCAGGGACAGTGTAAGTAGCAGAGGTATCTGCCGCTCGCACTGTCCCTGCCACTTCTCCACGGCCCCAGCAGACAGAGACACCCGGACTATACAGCGCTGTATAAGGCCATGTGTCCACACTGTATGCCGGCGCCGCAGAGAGGAAGCAATGGAGGCAGCTGTAAACCCAGCTTATGACTATGCAGGGCTTTGGTCCTTTCCCCCAGGGGCACCCTGCTGTGTGAAACCCCCCAGATCGGCGAAAAAAACTCACCTCCTCCCGATCCTACAGCGCATGTGCGGCCGCTCGTCCAATCAGCACGCTCAGAGCCGCTGACGCCACAGCATCTAAGGCCAGCTGCTCCTCTTCCCGGTCCTACAGAGCATGCGCGGCCGCTCGTCCAATCAGCACGCTCAGAGCCGCTGACGTCACAGCATCCAAGGCCAGCTGCTCCTCTGCCCGGTCCTACAGAGCATGTGCGGCCGCTCGTCCAATCAGCACGCTCAGAGCCGCTGACGTCCCCTAGTCTAAGCCCAGCATCTCCGAGCTCGGTAACGGCTGCATCCCCCGCTTCCCTCTACCAGGGAGCGCGTCTGCACTGGATATTCACAAATGCCTGGGCCCGGCTAGAGGTATAGCGGGGATGCGGCCGCAGCTCACACATGCACCGTTAGCCCGGGAAGAAAGGTAAGTGTATGGGCCGACCTGGGGGGTTTCACACAGCGGGCATCCCGATTTTGGATGCCCGGGGGGAATGGAATCGATAAGATTCCCGGGCCGATCTCTGTGGGTTTTGGTCCACTTTAAGCAAGCGAGCGGAGCCCGAGTGCGCCTGCCAGTCGTGTCCCCGCTTCCCTCTAACAGGGATCATGAACGCAGAGGCCATTCACAAACGCCTGGCGCGGGCGCACACCCTGCTAAAGGGATAGCGGCCACTGCTCGCACATGCGCCACTGGAGCGGGAGAGAAGGCGACCTGGGAGGCTTCACACACAGGGGCATCCCGATTCTGGTCGACTTCAGGACCGTGGGTTTTGGACCAAAACCCACCCTGGAGTCTATGAGAGGCATACTCGCACCCACCTGGGACATCCAGAATCGGGATGCCCCGCTGTGTGAGCCCCCCAGCTCGTCCCATACACTTACCTTGCTTCCCAGTCCAATGGCGCAACCGCATCCTCGCTATCCCTCTAGCAGGGCGCGTTCCCGTGTCAGGCATTTGTGAATGGTTGGGGCGGGCGCGCTCCCTGTTAGAGGGAAGCGGGGGATGCGGCTGTCAGCGCACTCGGATCCACGTGTATTAGACGAGCTCCTGGGCAGGAGCAGATCCGAGCGAGCTGATTGGACGAGGCCGCACATGCGCCGTATGACCGAGAAGAGGTGAGTTTGTTCGGGCGACCTGGGGAGTTTTACACAGTGGGGCATCTCCGATCAGGGTGCCCCGGGGGCAAGGACCAAAACCCAGGATAGTCAAAATCCTGGGTTTTGGTCCACTTTAAAGCGGTCCTTTACTCTGGATAAGAGTCTATCTTATATGTTTCCCCCCCTGTACATACAGATTGCTCACATTAATCCGGACCTTCACCCTGAATAAGAGCCTATCTTATATGTTTCCCACACCCTGTACATACAGATTGCCCACATTAATCCAGACCTTCACCCTGAATAAGAGTCTATCTTATATGTTTCCCACACCCTGTACATACAGATTGCCCACATTAATCCAGACCTTCACCCTGAATAAGAGCCTATCTTATATGTTTCCCACACCCTGTACATACAGATTGCCCACATTAATCCAGACCTTCACCCTGAATAAGAGCCTATCTTATATGTTTCCCACACCCTGTACATACAGATTGCCCACATTAATCCAGACCTTCACCCTGAATAAGAGTCTATCTTATATGTTTCCCACACCCTGTACATACAGATTGCCCACATTAATCCAGACCTTCACCCTGAATAAGAGTCTATCTTATATGTTTCCCACACCCTGTACATACAGATTGCCCACATTAATCCGGACCTTCACCCTGAATAAGAGCCTATCTTATATGTTTCCCACACCCTGTACATACAGATTGCCCACATTAACCCGGACCCTCACCCTGAATAAGAGCCTATCTTATATGTTTCCCACACCCTGTACATACAGATTGCCCACATTAAAAATCATCCTACCTGCATCTACTGCATGTTATGAGCCTTTAAACATCCAAGATGGTGGCTCATGGAGCACCAAGCAGCCTCCAAACAGGAAGTGCCTTATGACTGTGCCGCTCTGCATTCTGGGATTGCTGACCTTTTCCTGATCCCAGCGCTACTCTGTCTGAGCAAAGCACCGCTATAACCCCACCCCCTGTACTTTATCCCACTCTCCTCTCCTCAGTAAGTGTGATGCTTCTGAGGCAAGATGGCGGCGCCCGTATCCTAAAGTCCTGAACAGAGTTGCAGCCCAGTGGGGGAAAGAATAATAAGTGACTAAAAACGTAAAATATATTAATGTTAGATGCTGGGGAATCGCATACCTCCCAACTTCTGAAAATGTGAAAGCGGGACAAGCCACGCCCCCGACCACACCCACGCCACGTCCCGGCCACACCCCCTGTCACGCCCTCCAGCTCCGATCCTCCAGCAATGTCGGCTGCCCTCACCCCTGCATGCCAGCCTGTGTAAGTTTTTTTTTTTATCCCCAACCCAGCCCCCTGCGCGCCGCCCCCTGCGCGC
Source organism: Gastrophryne carolinensis (assembly GCA_027917425.1). Taxonomy (NCBI): domain Eukaryota; kingdom Metazoa; phylum Chordata; class Amphibia; order Anura; family Microhylidae; genus Gastrophryne; species Gastrophryne carolinensis. The sequence goes on from CM051237.1 coordinate 26,573,241, forward strand.
TCACCCGCAAGCCAGGAAGTCAGAAACTTCTGCGCCGGCCACTGTTTATACAGAAGACGCCGGCGTCGTTGCGGCCCTGGGCACACCACCAGAGCGCAGGGCGTCCCAGGACATTTGCTAACGGTCCGGGACCGCGGGATTTTGTGGAAAAATCGGGACAATCCCGGGAAAATCGGGACAGTTGGGAGGTATGGAATCGTTTTATAAGGGTTTGGGCTTTTCAATAAATCATGGTGAAGGTCCGGTTTAACAAGAGCCGAGAGCCCGCACATGGGCAGCGGGAATCCCAGGGTTTGGGATGCCCCAGCTGACAGGACCTTTCACCAGGATAATGGATGTACCATTGATTGATCCACTTTCAAGCAGCCCCCCCCCCCTAACAGGGGCATCCCAAACCTAACCAAACCCAAAGGGGCTGGATTTTGGTCCGCTTTAAAGACCATTCTCTTAGTGCAGCCCAGCTTTCATGGTTAGCACCCAGGTCCGAGGAGAAGAAGAAGAAGATGGTTATTGGTCAGTGATGTAAGGGACGCGGCTGACGTTTAGAGATCTATTCCACACATAACGGTCACCTCAGGGAACGCGCACAAAGGGTTAATACGCCGCCATCACCTCACCAGCTGCCGCCTTCCCGCCTTGTCGCGAATAGCACCTTACTGCTGGTGGCTACGACAAAATGGCCGCCAGCCCACAGCGCCAGAGACACGGTACACCCTAGTCTTCATACGGGCTTTCTGAGGTAAGATGATAAAGAAATGCACTTATTTTAAAATAGAGGCGAGTTACAAATGTAAAAATGTAGTTTAAGGTTTATGGCACAGAGGCCGCTCTGATGGTGGCTACGACGAAATGGCCGCCAGCCCACAGCGCCGGGGACACGGTACACCCTAGTCTTTATACGGGCTTTCTGAGGTAAGATGATAAAGAAATGCCCTTATTTTAAAATAGAGGCGGGTTACAAATGTAAAAATGTAGTTTAAGGTTTATGGCACAGAGGCCGCTCTGATGGTGGCTACGACGAAATGGCCGCCAGCCCACAGCGCCGGGGACACGGTACACCCTAGTCTTTATACGGGCTTTCTGAGGTAAGATGATAAAGAAATGCCCTTATTTTAAAATAGAGGCGGGTTTCAAATGTAAAAATGTAGTTTAAGGTTTATGGCACAGAGGCCGCTCTGCAGGTGGCTACCACAAAATGGCCGCCAGCCCACAGCGCCGGGGACACGGTACACCCTAGTCTTTATACGGGTTTTCTGAGGTAAGATGATAAAGACATGCACTTATTTTAAAGTAGAGGCGGGTTTTAAATGTAAAAATTTAGTTTAAGGTTTATGGCACAGAGGCCGCTCTGCAGGTGGCTACCACAAAATGGCCGCCAGCCCACAGCGCCGGGGACACGGTACACCCTAGTCTTTATACGGGTTTTCTGAGGTAAGAGGATAAAGATATGCACTTATTTTAAAGTAGAGGCGGGTTTCAAATGTAAAATTGTAGTTTAAGGTTTGGGCACAGCGGCCGCTCCAATGTGAGGGATCAGGACTACAACAAGATGGCCGCTGTCTCCCAATAAATGGACATAGTAAGAGCACAATAGAACATACCTACCAACTTTTCAGGGTAGGAAATAAGGATATTTGTTAAAATTAGATCATGCCCCCTCATTGAGGGGTGGATGGGATGTAACAGTTAAACCAATATAAGCACTTTAAATAGGCGAATTAATCATTTATTGATGCAGATCTGAATATTAAACTTCAAAGAGGGACAAATGGGAACTACAAGGGACAGGGGCCCAAATGAGGGACAGTCCCTCAAAATCAGGGACACTTGGCAGGTATAACAATAGAATATAAGCATACCCTTCAACTTTTCTGGGTGGGAAGGAGGGACAATTGTTAAATGAAGCCACGCCCCCTCATTGAGGGATGGATAGGACATAGGATGTGACAGAATATAAACACATACCTCCCAACTTTTTAAAACATGAAAGAGGGACATGTGACTTTTTTTTGTAATTAAACCACACCCGCAGCCAGGACCTTAAAGGGAAATGCCACCTAGAATTACATAATAATAATACAGGCAAGCCCCCCACATACACATGCAGACAAGGACCCCCTCACACACATTACCTCGATCCCTGGTTGCTGAGCCGTTCCCAGCAGCCAGTGGAAACCATCCAATGAAAACAATGGACGGCGCCCATAGACACAGGCCATGCCCACTGGCAGTATTTTCTTAGCAACCGGGAGCGGCGCAGGCAGGCATAAATCGGTTACCCTGCCCGCCGGCTCACCAGCCACCACCTGCCCGCCTGCATCATGCGCCGCCTCCCGCTTCCTCAGTGATGGGACACCTGGTGGTGGACCTGTCCTGTGTTCATAGTGGAATGGTCAGTAGGACGGTTGTATTCCCAGGGATGGACACCTGGTGGTGGACCTGTCCTGTGTTCATAGTGGAATGGTCAGTAGGACGGTTGTATTCCCAGGGATGGACACCTGGTGGTGGACCTGTCCTGTGTTCATAGTGGAATGGTCAGTAGGACGGTTGTATTCTCAGTGATGGATACCTGGTGGTGGACCTGTCCTGTGTTCATAGTGCAGTGGTCAGTAGGCCGGTTTTATACTTAATGATGGACACCTGGTGGTGGACCTGCCCTCTGTTCATAGTGAAATGGTCATTAGGCCGGTTGTGTTCTCAGTGACGGACACCTGGTGGTGGACCTGCCCTCTGTTCATAGTGAAATGGTCAATAGGCCGATTTTAATATCAGTTATGGTCACCTGGTGGTGGACCTGTCCTGTGTTCATAGTGGAACGGTCAATAGATGGTTGTATTCTCAGTGATGGGACACCTGGTGGTGGACCTGTCCTGTGTTCCTAGTGTGATGGTTAGTAGATCGGTTGTATTTTGAATGATGGACACCTGGTGGTGGACCTGCCCTGTGTTCATAGTGGAATGGTCAATAGATGGTTGTATTCTCAGTGATGGACACCTGGTGTTGGACCTCCCCATGTGTTCATAGTAGAATGAACAATAGGCTAGTTGTATTCTCTGCGATGGACACCTGGTGGTGGACCTGCCCTGTATTCATAGTGCAGTGGTCAGTAGATCGGTTGTATTCTCAGTGATGGACACCTGGTGGTGGACCTGCCCTGTGTTCATAGTGGAATAGTTAATAGGCCGGTTGTATTCTCAATGATGGACACCTGGTGGTGGACCTGTCCTGTGTTCATAGTGCAGTGGTCAATAGGCCAGTTGTATTCTCAGTGATGAACACCTGGTGGTGGACCTGCCCTGTGTTCATAGTGGAATGGTCATTAGGCCGGTTGTATTCTCAGTGATGGACACTTGATGGTGGACCTGCCTTGTGTTCATAGTGGAATGGTCAATAGGCTGGTTGTATTCTCAGTGATGGACACCTGGTGGTGGACCTTCCCTGTGTTCATAGTGCAGTGGTCAGTAGATCAGTTGTAATCTGAATGACGCACACCTGGTCGTGGACCTGCCCTGTGTTCATAGTGGAATAGTCATTAGGCCAGTTGTATTCTCAGTGATGGACACCTGGTGGTGGACTTGTCTTGTTTCGTAGTGGATTCTCAGTGATGGACACCTGCCCTGTATTCATAGTGCAGTGGTCAGTAGATCGGTTGTATTCTGAATGATGGACACCTGGTGGTGGACATGCCCTGTGTCCATAGTGGAATGGTCAATAGATCGGTTGTATTCTCAGTGATGGACACCTGGTGGTGGATTTGTCCTGTTTCGTAGTGGAATGGTCAATAGGCCAGTTGTATTTTCAGTGATGAACACCTGGTGGTGAACCTGCCCCATGTTCATAGTGCAGTGGTCAGTAGGCCAGTTGTATTCTCAGTGATGGACACCTGGTGGTGCACCTTCCCTGTGTTCATAGTGCAGTGGTCAGTAGATCAGTTGTAATCTGAATGATGGACACCTGGTGGTGGACTTGCCCTGTGTTCATAGTGGAATGGTCATTAGGCTGGTTGTGTTCTCAGTGATGAACACCGGGTGGTGGACCTGTCCTGTGTTCTTAGTGTGATGGTCAGTAGATCGGTTTTATTCTGAATGATGGACACCTGGTGGTGGACCCTTCCTGTGTTAGTGTGATGGTAAGTAGATCGGTTTTATTCTGAATGATGGACACCTGGTGGTGGACCTGTCCTGTTTTTCTAGTGTGATGGTTAGTAGGCCTGGTGGCTTTGTCTAAGGCCAGCCGAGGTCCCACTGTGCTTATTAAGGTGGATCCGGGGGACTATTCTCACCCCCCCCCCCCCCCCCCCCCCAGGCATTCTGATTTGGGATGTATGTCCACTATCAGTCCTCTAGAAATGGCTAAAGTTGGGCTATTAATACTTACCCTTCTGCATTGCTGGATCTTTGGGATCTGTTGCCCCAGGTGGCTGCCAAACAGTTTTTACCAAGCTTTCACAGCAGTCACACCTTCGCAGGAGTAGCCCAAGTGGTGAGTGCTATAATTGGCGAGATAATGGATGGCATCCCATTCTCGTGGGTGTTGCGGCTGTGTTCTCTGTAGGCTTGGAGAGCGCCCCTTGTGTTCGGACTTCCTGGATGGGGGGGGCACCTCTCACTATCTGGCTGCTGTGCACAGAGGAGTAGTGTCACAAATTTCTCAGCAGAGAAGAGTGACGCGCGGGAGGCGGCGGCGGATGCGCTCTCTTGTCCGTCGCTGCCTCCTGCTTTCCCGCCGGCGGGGATTGGCTGCAGCGGTCACGTGGGAGCGGGGAGAGGTGAGTTTTCGGGGCTTTCTGGGGGGTTTCACACAGCGGGGCACCCCCGATCGGGGTGCCCCACCGAAGTGGACCAAAACCCAGGATAGTCAAAATCCTGGGTATTGGTCCACAAACAGTGATAAGTGCACAGAGCACACTCCAACCAGGCTGCTATTTGGATTTACAAGTGGACATATAAACACAAACACACTTAGGCTGCTGTACATTTACATAGGTGGAGTCAGGAAACATATATGCATAAAGATCCAGTGAAAGTCCAAAGGCGGATACAAGGCTGCAACAGGGAAGGTAAATCACAAAGGCTGTGGCAGGAATCCTGGGTTGTGCGTTCAAGATTCAGAGTTCAGAGTCTGCGGCTGAGAAGACAATGTAATGCTGATCCACCGGCTGCAAGGTTGGATCAGCTTATAAAGAGCAGGAAGTCAATAGCACAGGTGCTGGCTAATTTCCAGCACCTCTGCAGCAGAGGGCCACCTGCTGGTGGAGCAGCATATGGCAGGAAGTGGAGACAGGCAAGGCCTATACAAGGCAGAAAAAGGCTTCCATGTTGTGGGAGAACTTCAGACCTGACAAGTAGCTATGCGTTCTGGCACCCAGGGCAAAAATTCGAAATGGCGCCCTCACCTGTTCTCAGGTCCCCTTTTGGCACCCCCCTGACCTTCTGCACCGGGGACAAGTGCCCTCCCTGCTCCCCCTAGGTACGCTCCTGGCAGACAGGCTGCTTCAGAAATGCACTGTTAAAAAGGAGCCGTCTGATCCCATCACAGGGCTGCTTGATCTTTAGCAATTCCTGGTCATCCTAATATCCCACCAATATCTTCAGGCCTATTTTTATGCACACGTGCAGTGCAGCTCACCATATATGTACTGTGCATCCATTACTGTACAGTGGCAGGCCTATAAACTGCCCTGCACTGCATTGTTGTTTCCTGTCCCTCGGCGACGGTACCTAGATTAAACCGGATCTTCAGCACGATTTAATGAAAAGTCTAAACCCTTAACTATTCCCCAGCATCTAAAATTAATATATTTTAGATTTGTAGTCACTTACCTAATATTCTTTCACCTACTGGGCTGCAAATCTGTTCAGGACTCTAGGATACGGGCGCCCACCATCTTGACTCAGAAGCATCACATACTGAGGAGAGGAGGGTGGGATAAAGTACAGGGGGCGGAGTTATAGCTGTGCTTTGCACAGACAGAGCAGAGCTGGGGTCAGGGAAAGGATAGCAATCCCAGAGTGCAGAGCGACACAGTCAGAAGACACTGCCTGATGCTCCATGAGTGGCCATCTTGGATGTTTAAACGCTCATAACATGCAGTAGATGCAGGTAGGATGATTTTTAATGTGAGCAATATGTATGTACAGGGTGTGGGAAACATATAAGAGGCTCTTATTCAGGGTAAGGGTCCGGAATAATATGAGCAATCTGTATGTACAGGGTGTAGGAAACATATAAGGTATGCTCTTATTTAGGGTGAAGGTCCGCTTTAAGGAGCAAGAAGACAAAACCCAACAAGCTCCAGTGATGGAGACAGCAGAAGACCTAGATGGAGGCGTCGGCGGGGCAGCTACCCAACAGGGGAACCCGAGGAAGGTGGATGCAGCTGTCACCGGGCGAGGAGCATTGGGGACTGGCAGCAATGGTGTCATTAACGAGCGGCTAAAGCTGCGGGGGGGGGGGGGGGATAAGCAGGATGTCTGTGCTCCAGACAGTGCTGAACCTAAGGTAAGAAGCACCGTGGGGGGTTACTGGAGCTAAGCCCCCAGAAAACAGATAGGCACTTACATCTCTCGCGCCCAGAATAGGGGCTTCCTGCTCCATGTCCAACAGCAAGCAGCACTGATCCGTCTGTGCACTATCTATTCAATGCAATGGAGGGGAGGGCCAGGCATCGGGAGCGCCATTCTCAGAAATCAGGAGGTTTCTAAATGTTGGACCAGCCGCCCCCTGCTCTACAGGTCTGAAGAGCAAATTACAAGTGGTAATTACAAACAGAAGATGAGAAAAGAGAAATGTAACTTTTGTGTTAGTGCAAACAGCTGATGTGTAGTGAAGCAGAATTGCCTGCAAATTCCTGGACCTTCCAGCACGTACCACATGACCCTCCCCAGATAGTGACAATGGAGGACTGGGGCTCCCGGCATCTATCCTTCGTCAGGTACTCCAGCAGACCAGGCTTGTATCCAACTGGTGGCAGTTATTATATATAGGTGTATATACACAACTGTGTATAAGGCTCAGCGAAAACTATATTAACACCACAGGTGCTCTTCACACAAATCCAGTGACTTCAATCCACCACCACCTTCTTATAAATCACGTACCAGATGTATTCTTTGTAATTTGCATATATGATCTCCCTTCAATTTAAAAGGCTCCACAATTTTTCTTATAATCAGTAGGACACACTTATTTCATTAGGTGCCTGTATTTCACTTCATTAAACCAAGCACAAATGGCTCCAATCACTCCACAGAAATAGTTCAGCTTGATCCAAATTTATTGTAACATGTTAAAAAAGACAAAAATTGCTCTAATAGCGTAAGTACGTTCCACATAAAGCATAAAAACTCTGTGGCCACTGGCCCTTTAAAAAGCCGCTCACCAGATACAAGAATAAAATGCGCTTTTCTCAATATAACACAATGGGGCAGGCGTCATCTAAGCCCTCCGATGTGCGCGCACACAACACAGTACTGAATATTAGATGGAACGAGTTCAGCTCACCGCCTTCTCCGGCCGTAGTACGCGGCGCTGCCCGTCCAGAAACAACTCACGTGACACTCCTAGGCTCCGCCCAACGCGTTTCGTCGTTACAACTTATTCATGGGCTTGCGCGGGGCTAGGAGCGTCACTAATTTATTCACTCCACCTGTCACGTGGTTATGATTCCTTATTAACCTGTTAGGTTCAGATTCAGTTCTCATTATCTCCGGCTGTTATGTCGATATTATATATAGTGTGTGCGTCCCCCAGAGAGATTAGAGGACGCCTTTATTTGCCATAACCATTCTTGATGTTTTTAAAAGACACAAGGTTAAAACAAATACAGCTTGTATTGATTTTACACAAAACCAAAAACATTCTATTATGCTGTCCTGTTACATTTCCATCATAATAGCATCTTTACATCGCTTTCCTCAAAAATACAATTATTTACTATAAAAATATATATTACATAAAATATTTGCTACAATAAAACCTATTGTTCTATAAAGGGCTGCATAATCAATTAAACCAGTTTTATATATTCCATTCTCATCTTGAGATTGCACAACTATAAATATCAGCTATAAAATCCATTCTAATCATTTTTAATTATATATATTATTGTGAAAATTCCCAAAGAACTCTAAGAAGGGATCTTAAACAACTTAGGTGAGGGTATTTCATTAATTATCCCCTATAAAACAGTTGAGATCATATTCCACATTTAACCCTTTGGGTTGCATGGACTGGAGTTTATAAATCCATTTTGATTCCATTCTAGAAATCTCCCTAATGTTGTTACCTCCTTTCAATCCACCTATCCACTGGTCTATCGCCCAAAATTTTAACATAGAGGGGTCTCTATTGTGGAAACGGCTAAAGTGCAATGAAACACTATGAGATTCATATCCTTTTTTAATATTATATATATGCTCTCTGAGTCGCACTCTAAATTTTCTCCCTGTGCGCCCAACATACTGTTTTCCACAGGGGCACTCCAGCACATATACTACATTTTCACTGTTACAAGTCATAAAATTATTAATCTTAAAACATTCTTTTGTCACTGTAGACGTAAAACTCTTAATACTCTTTTTATTTTTAACATCACATGTGCGGCATCCTAAACATTTTTTACATTTAAAGAACCCTTTTACATCACAAATTAAACTATCTCCTCTTTAATTAGTTTAATTTGTGATGTAAAAGGGTTCTTTAAATGTAAAAAATGTTTAGGATGCCGCACATGTGATGTTAAAAATAAAAAGAGTATTAAGAGTTTTACGTCTACAGTGACAAAAGAATGTTTTAAGATTAATAATTTTATGACTTGTAACAGTGAAAATGTAGTATATGTGCTGGAGTGCCCCTGTGGAAAACAGTATGTTGGGCGCACAGGGAGAAAATTTAGAGTGCGACTCAGAGAGCATATATATAATATTAAAAAAGGATATGAATCTCATAGTGTTTCATTGCACTTTAGCCGTTTCCACAATAGAGACCCCTCTATGTTAAAATTTTGGGCGATAGACCAGTGGATAGGTGGATTGAAAGGAGGTAACAACATTAGGGAGATTTCTAGAATGGAATCAAAATGGATTTATAAACTCCAGTCCATGCAACCCAAAGGGTTAAATGTGGAATATGATCTCAACTGTTTTATAGGGGATAATTAATGAAATACCCTCACCTAAGTTGTTTAAGATCCCTTCTTAGAGTTCTTTGGGAATTTTCACAATAATATATATAATTAAAAATGATTAGAATGGATTTTATAGCTGATATTTATAGTTGTGCAATCTCAAGATGAGAATGGAATATATAAAACTGGTTTAATTGATTATGCAGCCCTTTATAGAACAATAGGTTTTATTGTAGCAAATATTTTATGTAATATATATTTTTATAGTAAATAATTGTATTTTTGAGGAAAGCGATGTAAAGATGCTATTATGATGGAAATGTAACAGGACAGCATAATAGAATGTTTTTGGTTTTGTGTAAAATCAATACAAGCTGTATTTGTTTTAACCTTGTGTCTTTTAAAAACATCAAGAATGGTTATGGCAAATAAAGGCGTCCTCTAATCTCTCTGGGGGACGCACACACTATATATAATATCGACATAACAGCCGGAGATAATGAGAACTGAATCTGAACCTAACAGGTTAATAAGGAATCATAACCACGTGACAGGTGGAGTGAATAAATTAGTGACGCTCCTAGCCCCGCGCAAGCCCATGAATAAGTTGTAACGACGAAACGCGTTGGGCGGAGCCTAGGAGTGTCACGTGAGTTGTTTCTGGACGGGCAGCGCCGCGTACTACGGCCGGAGAAGGCGGTGAGCTGAACTCGTTCCATCTAATATTCAGTACTGTGTTGTGTGCGCGCACATCGGAGGGCTTAGATGACGCCTGCCCCATTGTGTTATATTGAGAAAAGCGCATTTTATTCTTGTATCTGGTGAGCGGCTTTTTAAAGGGCCAGTGGCCACAGAGTTTTTATGCTTTATGTGGAACGTACTTACGCTATTAGAGCAATTTTTGTCTTTTTTAACATGTTACAATAAATTTGGATCAAGCTGAACTATTTCTGTGGAGTGATTGGAGCCATTTGTGCTTGGTTTAATGAAGTGAAATACAGGCACCTAATGAAATAAGTGTGTCCTACTGATTATAAGAAAAATTGTGGAGCCTTTTAAATTGAAGGGAGATCATATATGCAAATTACAAAGAATACATCTGGTACGTGATTTATAAGAAGGTGGTGGTGGATTGAAGTCACTGGATTTGTGTGAAGAGCACCTGTGGTGTTAATATAGTTTTCGCTGAGCCTTATACACAGTTGTGTATATACACCTATATATGTTTATGTTGGAAGCTGACTTGACAACAGCCCAAAGGCTTGGAGCGAAAGACTTTAAATTTTATTTAAATAATTGTTGATTTAATTGCTTGGAAGCGCGGTTTTTTGGAGTTTTTCAGCTCTAAATTTCTTTTATCATTTGTGGTGGCAGTTATTAATGGCTGGCAGGAGGTCGGTGCACGTGTGGTAGTGAAGGGATCCCACAGCTGGTTAGGGTCATTGGATCCTGTATTAACGAAATCAAAACGTGTGATTCCCGCGGGGGTGGCGTCGCCTGTGCTCACTTGCTATGGGTTTCCTCACAGTGGCTTTTTATCATGATCTGGAGCTTTTTATCATTTTTGGAAAAACATAAATAGTGAATTGTTTTACAATTGTTCATTTTCTTCAATCTTTTACAAACATCGACAATATTTAAAAAAAGATTAAATTAATAAATAAAAAAATGTAAAGGTTTTATTGATGCAGTTGTGGAGAACAGCCTTTGCAGAAGCTGTTCTGAAAAGTCTATTATCAGAGTGTCACGCTCTGGTAACTCCAGCCCTCCGGGTAAGCTCTCAACCCCGAATCTCCGCAGCCAGCTTCACCTGTAGGAGCCCCCGCTTGCCGGGATGCAGAAAACGCCTACCCGGGATCGGTTACCCCCAGGACTTCAATGGCTCAAAGGATGAGAGCTTACTGGTTGGAGGTCTGAAGAACCAATGACTAGAGCGAGTTAGCGGAAGTCCAAAAACAGGCCAGAGGTTGACACCGGGAAGTCAGAGATCAGAGGGATGAGGCAGCTCGAGGTCAGAGTACAAAGCAGAGGTTGGCAACAGAGATCAGACGGAGAATGGTCGATTCAGGCAGGGGTCGGCAACAGAGATCAGATAGAGAATGGTCAGTTCAGGCAGGGGTCGGCAACGGAGATCAGATAGAGAATGGTCGGTTCAGGCAGGGGTCGGCAACGAAGATCAATCACGGTTATATCACAAGACAAGCTAGGTACAAGGCGCTATCACAGGCCCAGAGCAACTGACAGAAGAAACCTTTATAGGGACAGACAGATTGGGGATGGGAGCGTGATTGGTGCACATGGGATGCAGCGTGTGATTGGCCCTCGGACTCATAGGCCCTTTAATCATACATTCTCTTAGGGCTCATTGGCCCACCCCTGAACTCTGGGCTCATTGGCCCTTAAACTGTGAGGGGGGAGTTCCCCCCTAGCTGAGCCCGTAGGCTCTACTGACGCCGGAGGGCATATGCAGGACGTGCTCGCACACGCGCGCGAGCACGAGCAGAGGAGGAGACGCACGAGCCGCCGAGCTGGAGCTGCTGCGGCCGGCCGCCCGGAGACGGCGCTGGAACGGGGCCCAGGTAGGCGGTTTCTGACACAGAGTGTCCTGCAATCAAGAGTGGTAATCCCAGGGTTATAAATTTCAACTTAATTTCTTCAAGGATCTGGTGATGGATGTAGTGAGTGGGCTCTAGGTTCTCAACCTTTTTACGCCAAGTACCCCCTAGCGACAAGCAATCACAACTAAAAACCCCCCAAGTAGGAAATCAATTACTAATGTTACCAAAATAAGTAGGTCATGGGCCTTGTAGCACAAAGTATTGCCAGCCAAAAGTGTTTCTCCATTAAAATCCAAAAACCTTTATTACAATTCAATAGTAAAAAACATGGTGCAGACACAAATCCCCCAGTAAAATACACGTATGTCTACGCGTTTCGAACCCTGCAGGTTCTTACTCATGTTTTTTACTATTAAATTGGAATAAAGGTTTTTGGATTTTAATGAGGAAACGCTTTTGGCTGGCAATACTTTGTGCTGTGCCTGATGTTGGAGTGGAGTGCTCCTGCCGAGCCTATTGGATTGCATTTTCTACTTGGATTGTGACTCCCTAATCAAGGTAGAGCTGACTTTTGTTCATGCTATGGGCCTTGTAGCACCTTTTCAAGCAAGAAAGAGTTATGTTTTACTGTTAAAATAATATACCAGACCTGTCATACCCTTTAGACTATAATCCTTTAGACTGTAAGTTCGCAAGGGCAGGGCTCTTTTTCCTATTGTCTCCTGTGCTCACAACACGTGGTTTGAACCTCATAGCATTCCGTTTTGTATTGTTCTCTGTACTATATGTTTTACCTTGTCTGTAATCACACCTTGTAAAGCGCTACAGAAGATGATGGTGCCATATAAATAAACATTAATAATATCCCCCTTGTTAGTGCACCTTTGAACCCTTCTGAGTATCCCCTGGGGGTACACGTACTGCAATTCAAGAAACAGTGCTCTAGGAGATCTGGAAGTATTGGTTGTATTTTTTTAGGGAAACTAAATTCCATTCATGCATTTATTCCAACTTAAACTCTTTTTTTTTTTTTTTTTATTAAATAGACAGCTAGATACCATATCCTATGAAAGCACCAGTAGCCCTCGGTGGCGGGGCAGCTCTCGCCACAGTAGGGTGGATGTCAGTGGATGCGAAAGGCGCTTGGTTACTGCTGTGAGGGGGCGGGCAGATGTTGGCGGAGGACAGCACGGAAGAGGAGCCGTCTTACCCCGAGTGGATTAGCGAGAAGTCCACAGAGCTCGTGAGTCTGATGAGCACTCAATGTACTGGAGGAAGTGCTGAGCCGGGCCAAGCTCAAAGCCTCCAGCCATAACTCGGTAATGCTCTCTGCAATTGTCATAGCTGGAAACTGATCACATCTACTCCACTCAGGGCCGGCTCCAGGTAAACGTGGGCCCTTGGGCGGCATGGTCTCAGTGGGCCTCTTTGGGATGAAGAGTCGCGGGTTGGGGGTCTATAAATTCCATGGCCAAAACTAAGAAGACCTGCTTGCCCTCCAACCCCCTATTGGAGCTGTTTTTTTTCCTTTGAATTGGGTAGAGTATTGAGGAAGAGGGATGGACATAACAGGAAGGACAGGAATGGATGGCGCAGAGAGACAGGGAAGAATGGGGCAGAAAGACAGAGTGTGCACTGTGTACCCTGCATTACCTTCTTCCAGCATGTGAAGTACTTCTTGTTGCAATGCTGGGGCCAGGGAGCAGGCTGATGACACGTCTCTGGGGGCGGGGCTTGCAGGGAGACCCCGCTCTATGGGGCAGTGCTGGTCCTTGATCAACACACAAGCCAGTGCAGGGCTGAGCAGAGGTTAAGGGGTGGGGCAACTGCACCACCAGTGAAAGAGCGTGCAGCTCAGCCTCGTTACGATGTTAGTGACTACCTGGCTTTCTAGGGGGAGGTGGTGCAGGGACCAAGTTCTTTAATCATATTGTGCCAGCTGTCAGTGGGCCCCCGGCAGCTGACCAGCCTTGCCGGGTGCTGACGCCGGCCCTGACTCCACTGGCCTCTTGATTGCTTTTAGAGTCTGCACCACAGTTCTTGAGTCTGTACATCTATCCGTGTCAGTATGTCATTACTGCTGTATGCTCTTAAAGTCGTTAACACGTTGAGAACAAGGCTTCTGTCCTGCATGAAATCTCTTATGTTTGATAAGAAATGATTTACGGGGAAAACATTTCCCACATTCAGAACAAGTATATGACTTCTCTCCGTTGTGTCGTTTCTCATGTTGGAGAAGGTTTGATTTCTGAGTAAAACATTTCCCGCATTCGGAACAAGAATACGGCTTCACTCCTGTATGAACTCTTTCATGTAAGATAAGGTGTGATTTCCGGGAGAAGTATTTCCCACATTCAGAACAAGAAAATAGCTTCTCCCCTGTGTGTAATCTTTCGTGTCTGATGAGATCTGTTTTTTGCGTATAACCCTTCCCACATTCATAACAAGAATATGGCTTCTCCCCTGTATGAACTCTTTCGTGCCTGATGAGGTACGAACCATGAGCAAAGCATTTCCCACATTCAGAGCAGGAATACGGCTTTTCCCCTGTATGGACTCTTTCATGAGCTAAAAGTAGCGATTTCGCAGAATAACGTTTCCCACATTCAGAACAAGAATATGGTTTCTCTCCTGTATGAACTCTTTCATGGTCCTTAAGATGTGATTTCCGGGAAAAACTTTTCCCACATTCAGAGCAGGAATAAGGCTTCTCCCTGGTATGAACTCCCTTATGTCGGGTAAACACTGATTTTTGAGAAAAACATTTTCCACATTCAGAACAAGAATATGGCTTCTCTATTTGGTGGTTTCCTTGGTGGGAGGAAACATTTCTTTTTTGAGATGAATCATGGGAAACCTGTTCAGAGTCATTGGGAAAGCACTGAAAATATCCAGCTGGATGTGATGATGGGTCTGCACTGTGAGGATCAGGAGGGAGATCTCCAGTGATTAGGTTTCCTGCAGGGTGGTCTGCTGTGATGTCATCCTCTTCTGTTTTCCATTCTGGAAAGATAACGGGACGTGTTACAATGCTTCTTATTTTGTATAAACAAGCTGGAGGACAAACCGCGGCAATGTTTGATTCTAACTTCACATTTGTATGTTACTGACCTGGTCTTACACAGACTCTGCCAAATACCAAGCTGTGCACCTGATGGGCTCTTTGTACTGCTTCCAATGTTTACTGTATACAGACCACCTCAGCTAACTCCACATGTGACCAATTCAACCTTGAGAACTCCAGCCAATGATTTCAATTGGTCAGCAGGCTGATGCTAATAACATGGTTCAGAACTGTATTTGTCTATTTACTGATGACCTCAGTTGACTTCACAGGTAAAAAATGCTCTACTGGTCAGCCAGTTGAAGTCAACAACATGAGTAAAGGGGGAGGAAGTTGCTCCATTACTATTATTTATACAGGATCGTTCAGGGCCTGGGAACCAATCCACCTTCCATTTTAACCCTATCACTGTATAATATCCAAAAGGGGCGGCTTAACGTGGCGTGGGGTTTAAAGTGGACCAACACCCAGGATCTTGACTATCCTGGGTTTTGGTCCACTTCGGTGGGGCACCCCGATCGGTGAAACCCCCCAGAAAGCCCCGAAAACTCACCTGACACCGTTCCCACGTGACCGCTCCAGCGAATCACCGCCGATGGACAAGCGAGGTCCGTCGGCGGACAAGCGAGCGCGCCCGCCGCCGCCACCCGCGCGTCACTCTTACAGGGAGCGCGCCCGCGCCGGCCATTCACAAACTGCTAGAGGGATGCGCGGGAGGCGGCGGCGGCCCGCGCTGGAACGGGGAGAAGGTAAGGCTTGTGGGCTTCCTGGGGGGTTTCCCCCCGCGGGAAATCCTGATTTCGGATGCCCCGCAGGGAGGGATCTGATCGGCCCGGGAATCTTATAGATTCCCGGGCCGATCCCCCCCGGGTGTTGGTCCACTTTAACCCTATCACTGTTTAATATCCAAAAGCGACTGCTTAACGTGGCGTGGCGTTTAACACATGCATTTGCAATTTTACGTACACAAAGGCCCCTAATTTCTGTACAGGAATCATATGCCTGTTTGCTGGATATTATACAGTGATGATAGGGTTAAACTGGGCGGTGGATTAAACTGTATAAATAATAGTAATGGAGCAACTCCCTCCCCCTTTACGAGGTCAACAACATGGCTGAAAATAAGCTTTGTCTTAGCATGTGTTCCTGCAGAAGATGTAGCCCTGAGTCCTCTAGAACACTGTTTCTCAACCTGCGGTACACGTTCCTGGGACACACCAACAAGAGGTATCCGACTGGTCTGGTATATTATTTTACAAGTGCTCTTCTTGCTCTAAAAGTGCCACGAGGCCTATGGCCTACTTTATTCTGGTAATATGTATAATCAATCACCCCCTTTGGGGCACTTGTTTGGAACTTATTATCGCTAGGGGGGTACTTTGCATAAAAAGGTTGGGAACCACTGCTCTTCCAGACCAGGGGTTACCAACCATTATTCATTGAGAACCAACATTTTAGAATGATCTCAAGTACCACATCGGCAGCTCGCAGTTCCCATTAAATCCCCCAGGGGCACAGCACAAAACCCGGGAAAGTCAAATTCTTGGGGTTTTTTCCTCTGTATGGGGGGCAGCATGAAGAGAAGCAGTCTCTAAGGTTTAAGGAGGAAGATGATAAATTACATAACATTACATTCAACCCCAAAAAATACCTCAATTTCACTACTGAGAAACCACTACAGATAGGTCTAGTTTCTTACCTGCACCAGTCACCTGAGAGCGTGCCTCCTCCTTACAACACTCATCGCCACTAACATCTATCTCTTCAGCTACTCCATATCCATCATCTCCAAGCGGAGATCTCTCTGGTTTCACCTGGAAAGTGGATGACTCAACCTTAATGTCCTTATAGAGATCTCCTTGGGTCTCTGCATGTGCCTTCTCCTCCATAACAAGCTCCGCCTCCCCAATCTCTGTCTGAAATGACAACCAGTGATAAATAGCAACACTATACTTGTTACAATTCATCAAATGTCCCACTTTTTAAGATCTCTCTGGTGTATATACCTGACAATGGTGCGGTGTGACTTCCTGTGTGGAATCCTGGGAATAAAGAGGGTGGGGAGATCTCTGGTGTATATACCTGACAATAGTGCGGTGTGACTTCCTGTGTGGAATCCTGGGAATAAAGAGGGTGGGGAGATCTCTGGTGTATATACCTGACAATAGTGCGGTGTGACTTCCTGTGTGGAATCCTGGGAATAAAGAGGGCGGGGAGATCTCTGGTGTATATACCTGATAATGGTGCGGTGTGACTTCCTGTGTGGAATCCTGGGAATAAAGTGGGCGGGGAGATCTCTGGTGTATATACCTGATAATGGTGCGGTGTGACTTCCTGTGTGGAATCCTGGGAATAAAGAGGGCGGGGAGATCTCTGGTGTATATACCTGATAATGGTGCGGTGTGACTTCCTGTGTGGAATCCTGGGAATAAAGAGGACGGGGAGATCTCTGGTGTATATACCTGATAATGGTGCGGTGTGACTTCCTGTGTGGAATCCTGGGAATAAAGAGGGCGGGGAGATCTCTGGTGTATATACACCTGATAATGGTGCGGTGTGACTTCCTGTGTGGAATCCTGGGAATAAAGAGGGCGGGGAGATCTCTGGTGTATATACCTGATAATGGTGCGGTGTGACTTCCTGTGTGGAATCCTGGGAATAAAGAGGGCGGGGAGATCTCTGGTGTATATACCTGATAATGGTGCGGTGTGACTTCCTGTGTGGAATCCTGGGAATAAAGAGGGCGGGGAGATATCTCTGGTGCAGTTTGGCAGCAGAGTGGCTTGATGTCCTCATAATGGTGTTGCGGAGCTTCTGTAGATTCCATCTCGTCAGTGAGAGGGATCACCACTGTCTCTTGTTTAACAGAATGATGAAGCTCAGTCATGACTCCACCCTAAGTATGACATCATTACACCATAATAATTACATTGCCAGTTTGGAAACTGTGGAATGCTGGAAATAAAGATGGGGCGTGTCTCTGAGATATACTCCAACTTTGGTAGTATGAGGTCATATCTTTGCAGGAATCTGATACCCTGCACTGTGGGGAAAGATCTAAAGCTGTGGCTGGGTATTGTATATGAGTAGGAACCCTGTCTATGCAGGCAGCAAGTACCCCCAACATCTCTAGCCCCAGCAGGGCAAGGAGGTATATACCATACCGGTTATTAGAAGGTTAATCTTGAGACTGCCCTGGACTGCCCCCTGGTGTGGGGTGAGGGAAAGACATCCAGGGCCGTAGCTCTGGACTCTGGTGTGGGGTCAGGGAATCAGGGAAAGACATCCAGGGCTGTAGCTCTGGACTCTGGTGTGGGGTCAGGGAAACATATCCAGGGCTGTTACCAACACCTTCACTTTCTATACCCCCTTAATACTGTTACCACTCACCTCTCCAGTCAGCAACTCAGTGATCTTGTTAATGACTTCTAGAATCTTCCGCATGGTGCTTCTCTCGGGTGTCAGGAAGGGAGGTGGAGACACTGTGATGGTCACATGATCACCAGACTTCACAGGAGGACAAGTCTGTATTGCAGGAAAAAAAGTCAGTGTCACGTCCCAGAATCCTCCTCACTATTATGGTCGATTTTGTGCTTTATTAATACAGATGAATGTGATGTAATGTCACTCTCCCAGAATCCCCCTCACCTCTTCAGTCAGCAGGAAGATAATCTCCAGGGTGAGGCTCCAGATCTTCTCAGTTGTGTGACTCCAGTCCTCCTCCATCTTTGTCTTTGGTAGGAGAGTGCTGGGCTTCCTCACTTTGTCAAAATAGTTGCAAAATGTCTCTTAGGAGAAGATAGAAAAAAGGTTAATGATCCCTTGTGTGGCCCCAAAGGTTATTGATCTCTTGTGTGGCCCCAAATCACTGGTGTACATTGAGGGATGGCGGAGGCAGGGGGGGGGGGTTAGCACACAGCAATAAAAGGACATGATATTGTGTTTCCACCTCAGCCTATCATCAAACTAGTGACAAGGGGCTCAAGACAAACAAGACAGGGTATTTTAAGGCACAAACCTCAACATGCAACGCTTAACGATGCGCAAACATCAACTGGAGACACTTCAAGATACACACACCTCAACAGGAGACACTTCAAGGTCCACACATCTCAACAGGAGACACCTCAAGATGCACACACATCAACAGGAGACACCTCAAGATGCACACACATCAACAGGAGAAACTTCAAGGTGCACACACCTCAACAGGAGAAACTTCAAGATGCACACACCTCAACAGGAGACACTTCAAGATGCACACACCTCAACTGGAGACACCTCAAGATGCCCACACCTCAACAGGAGACACTTCAAGATGCCCACACCTCAACAGGAGACACTTCAAGGTGCACACACCTCAACAGGAGACACCTTAAGATGCACACACCTCAACAGGAGACACTTCAAGATGCCCACACCTCAACAGGAGACACTTCAAGGTGCACACACCTCAACAGGAGACACTTCAAGGTGCACACACCTCAACAGGAGACACTTCAAGATGCCAACACCTCAACAGGAGACACCTCAAGATGCCTACACCTCAACAGGAGACACTTCAAGATGCACACACCTCAACAGGAGACACTGCAAGATGCGCACACCTCAACAGGAGACACTTCAAGGTGCACACACCTCAACAGGAGACACTTCAAGGTGCACACACCTCAACAGGAGACACCTCAAGATGCACACACCTCAACAGGAGACACTTCAAGATGCACACACCTCAACAGGAGACACTTCAAGATGCCCACACCTCAACAGGAGACACTTCAAGGTGCACACACCTCAACAGGAGACACTTCAAGATGCCAACACCTCAACAGGAGACATCTCAAGATGCCAACACCTCAACAGGAGACACTTCAAGGTGCACACACCTCAACAGGAGACACTTCAAGGTGCACACACCTCAACAGGAGACACTTCAAGATGCCCACACCTCAACAGGAGACACTGCAAGATGCACACACCTCAACAGGAGACACTTCAAGATGCACACACCTCAGCAGGAGACACTTCAAGATGCGCACACCTCAACAGGAGACACCTCAAGATGCCAACACCTCAACAGGAGACACTTCAAGATGCACACACCTCAACAGGAGACACTGCAAGATGCGCACACCTCAACAGGAGACACCTCAAGATGCCTACACCTCAACAGGAGACACTTCAAGATGCACACACCTCAACAGGAGACACTTCAAGATGCACACACCTCAACAGGAGACACTTCAAGATGCACACACCTCAACAGGAGACACTTCAAGATGCACACACCTCAACAGGAGACACTGCAAGATGCACACACCTCAACAGGAGACACTTCAAGATGCCAACACCTCAACAGGAGACACTTCAAGGTGCACACACCTCAACAGGAGACACTTCAAGGTGCACACACCTCAACAGGAGACACTTCAAGATGCCCACACCTCAACAGGAGACACTGCAAGATGCACACACCTCAACAGGAGACACTTCAAGATGCGCACACCTCAACAGGAGACACTTCAAGATGCACACACCTCAACAGGAGACACTGCAAGATGCCCACACCTCAACAGGAGACACTTCAAGGTGCACACACCTCAACAGGAGACACTTCAAGATGCGCACACCTCAACAGGAGACACTTCAAGATGCACACACCTCAGCAGGAGACACTTCAAGATGCGCACACCTCAACAGGAGACACCTCAAGATGCCAACACCTCAACAGGAGACGCTTCAAGATGCACACACCTCAACAGGAGACACTTCAAGATGCACACACCTCAACAGGAGACACTTCAAGATGCACACACCTCAACAGGAGACACTTCAAGATGCACACACCTCAACAGGAGACACTGCAAGATGCACACACCTCAACAGGAGACACTTCAAGATGCACACACCTCAGCAGGAGACACTTCAAGATGCGCACACCTCAACAGGAGACACCTCAAGATGCCAACACCTCAACAGGAGACGCTTCAAGATGCACACACCTCAACAGGAGACACTTCAAGATGCACACACCTCAACAGGAGACACTTCAAGATGCACACACCTCAACAGGAGACACTTCAAGATGCACACACCTCAACAGGAGACACTGCAAGATGCACACACCTCAACAGGAGACACTTCAAGATGCCAACACCTCAACAGGAGACACTTCAAGGTGCACACACCTCAACAGGAGACACTTCAAGATGCCCACACCTCAACAGGAGACACTTCAAGATGCACACACCTCAACAGGAGACACTGCAAGATGCACACACCTCAACAGGAGACACTTCAAGATGCCAACACCTCAACAGGAGACACTTCAAGATGCCAACACCTCAACAGGAGACACTTCAAGATGCACACACCTCAACAGGAGACACTTCAAGATGCACACACCTCAACAGGAGACACTGCAAGATGCACACACCTCAACAGGAGACACTTCAAGATGCCAACACCTCAACAGGAGACACTTCAAGGTGCACACACCTCAACAGGAGACACTTCAAGGTGCACACACCTCAACAGGAGACACTTCAAGATGCCCACACCTCAACAGGAGACACTGCAAGATGCACACACCTCAACAGGAGACACTTCAAGATGCACACACCTCAACAGGAGACACTGCAAGATGCCCACACCTCAACAGGAGACACTTCAAGGTGCACACACCTCAACAGGAGACACTTCAAGATGCGCACACCTCAACAGGAGACACTTCAAGATGCACACACCTCAGCAGGAGACACTTCAAGATGCGCACACCTCAACAGGAGACACCTCAAGATGCCAACACCTCAACAGGAGACACTTCAAGATGCACACACCTCAACAGGAGACACTTCAAGATGCACACACCTCAACAGGAGACACTTCAAGATGCACACACCTCAACAGGAGACACTTCAAGATGCACACACCTCAACAGGAGACACTGCAAGATGCACACACCTCAACAGGAGACACTTCAAGATGCCAACACCTCAACAGGAGACACTTCAAGGTGCACACACCTCAACAGGAGACACTTCAAGATGCCCACACGTCAACAGGAGACACTTGAAACGGCACACACCTCAACAGGAGACACTGCAAGATGCGCACACCTCAACAGGAGACACTTCAAGATGCCAACACCTCAACAGGAGACACTGCAAGATGCCCACACCTCAACAGGAGACACTGCAAGATGCACACACCTCAACAGGAGACACTTCAAGATGCCCTCACCTCAACAGGAGATACTTCCAGATGCACACACCTCAACAGGAGACACTTCCAGATGCACACACCTCAACAGGAGACACTGCAAGATGCACACACCTCAACAGGAGACACTGCAAGATGCGCACACCTCAACAGGAGACACTTCAAGATGCCAACACCTCAACAGGAGACACTTCAAGATGCACACACCTCAACAGGAGACACTGCAAGATGCGCACACCTCAACAGGAGACATTTCAAGGTGCACACACCTCAACAGGAGACACTTCAAGGTGCACACACCTCAACAGGAGACACCTCAAGATACCCACACCTCAACAGGAGACACTGCAAGATGCCCACACCTCAACAGGAGACACTGCAAGATGCCCACACCTCAACAGGAGACACTGCAAGATGCACACACCTCAACAGGAGACACTTCAAGATGCCCACACCTCAACAGGAGACACTTCCAGATGCACACACCTCAACAGGAGACACTTCCAGATGCACACACCTCAACAGGAGACACCTCAAGATAATCCCTGCAACCGTGACTTTCACTGGACCACGTGACCACCAGCAGCAAATCACAGGGCCACATTTTTATGGGGGGGGGGGGTTGTGTTACAGGTGAAATCCAGGGGGTAACATGCAGGTGAAGCGGGGGAACTCCAGCAACTTAAAGTGGAACAAAACCCGAGACTTTGCATTTCCCAGGTTTCGTCCATGTTTCCGGGGCATACTGTATTGTGTGAAACCCCCAGGAAAAATCACCTCACTCTCAGCCAATCAGAGCCATTTGCCGTGTTTACTTCCTTTTAATAAAGGGCTCTGACTAAAATCAATGGGGAGCCTATCTGAATGGCTGGGGCGGGAGTGCGCGCATGACATCGTGAGATGCAGGGGATGTGGCAGTGCTCGTTCCTCATTGTAAACAATTATTATTATTATTGTTTATTTATATAGCGCCATCATCTTCCGTAGCGCTTTACAAAGTAGTAATTACAGACAGGGTAGAAACATACGGTACATATAATATATCAAGTGCAGTTTTACAATGACAATGGATATTCTGAGTACAAGATACAATAGGGGAGAGACCCCCGCCCCTGAGGAGCTTACAGTCTAAAGGGGTGAAGACGAGGGGGAAGGATCACAAACAGTCAGTATTGAGCTCTGTGCCCTTTTAGAAGATTGGTTAGGCCAGATTGTATGCTTGTCTGAATAAGTGAGTTTTGAGGGGTCCTTTGAAGGTTTTGAGTGTTGTGGAGTGGCGGATTGGGTGCGGGAGGGCATTCCAGAAGTTTGAAGTTGCACGTGAGAAGTCCTGGAGGCGGGCGTGAGAGGAGGTGACCAGGGTGGAGGACAGGAGAAGGTCGGTAGCAGAGCGGAGGCTGCGTCTAGGTTGATATTGTTGGATTAGAGATGAGATGTAGGGAGGGGCCTGGTTGGAGAGAGCTTTGTATGCGAGAGTTAGAGTTTTGAACAGAATTTGCTGTGGGACTGGCAGCCAGTGTAGGGATTGGCAGAGAGGCGCAGAACTGGTGGAGCGAGAGGAGAGATGGATGAGGCGAGCAGCAGAGTTCAGACAATCAAACCCATTTTGCACCATTGGAGCATCGAAACGTGAGTTTTTACAGCAAAACCCACCAGTGACCAGCCTTGTGTGGGACACATGCCCACACAAGGCTGGTCACTGGTGGGTTTTGCTCCACTTTAAAAATGCCCCCCAAACCTGCCCCAGGGCACTCAAGCACCCACTTGCTGGACAATGAGACTTTAACGCCGCAGTCTCCCTCTTTATGGGGCATCCCGAATTAGAATGTAGCCCCGGGGATCGCCTGGTACACTCACATCTTAAGCAATCCCACGCTGCATCCCTGCTATGCCTTTAGCATGTGGGCCCTTGGGCGGCATGGTCTCAGTGGGCCCCTTTGTGGTGAAGAGTCGTGTCACATCACAGAGGGACGTCCCAAATCTGGATTCCCCTAAGGATCAATGCCCCTGTGTGTGATTCTCCCCTCTTGTTCATTACTTTCCTGGAACTGGTGAATGCTTTGTGGGATCGCCAGTTTGAGTTAACGGCCAAACCAGGGGGATTCTTTCACCAACAGGGGCAGAAACCCCTGTAAACCAGACCAAAAATCAGGGGTGGAATTGCATGCATAGTGGGTATGCCAGAGATCCCCGGGGACTTCATACAGTAGGGGGTCACAGATTGGGATGCTCCAGGGATAGGAAATAAGCTGGGGTGGGCAACTTAAAAGCACAACAAAACCCAGCACTTAATCCCCTGGAATGTAAATTGAGATGCCCCGTTCTGTGGAACCCGCCATTCGATGAGATGTGGGCAGCAGCTGTGGCGGTGCCGTCCTGGTCAAGTGCCATTGCACACCCCAAAGGCCGGCCCATCAGTGGGCCCCCCCAGAAAGTGGGGGCCCCCGGCAGCTGCCCCGCTTTGCCGGGTGCCGACGCCGGCCCTGCTCGCACCCGCAGCAGTCATTCCAGCTAGAGGTGAGCGGGATGTGGCCAGCCATGAGCAGTCTGAGCTCAGAGTGGCAGGAACATCTGAATGGAACCCGACCTGCTGACGACATGCATCATGGGAACGAAAGAAATGCAACGTATCCCCGCCATCTCTGAGCGCGCTCCCGTCCCCAGCCAATCAGATCAGCTGAGGGCAGCAGCCCCCCCCCCTGAACATTACATATGCACAGCGAATGGCTCTGATTGGATGACAACCTGCGCATGCCACCGCAGGACTGGGAGAATGTGAGTTTTACTGGTCAATGTGGGGGCATCCCAAATCGGAACCCGGGAAGGTAGAAAAAAAAAGTTTGGTTCCTTATTTCAAGTTTTATTTTTCTGTGTTATAGATATACGTTCCCATAACACAAAGGGTTAATACCCCCTCCTCTCTTCTACCTCCACCTCTTGCTTAGAATACCTCAGCACCTGGTCACCAAATAAATATCTCCGCCCATGAACCTGTTCTTACCTAACACAGCCGTATTCCTTAAACATTATTATTCTTTTCCCCTTTACCCGCAAATAAAGTGTTTATTACCTCTTTACTGCAGGGATGAGACAATGGTAGAAAGTATCGCCGGCATTTTGTTATAGCTCAACATAGATCAGTGAACGGAGCTACGACAAAATGGCCGCCAGACGCGCACCGAGAGGGACACCATCCACTCAGCGACGCGGTTACACAGAGCCGATACGGAAGTAAGAAAGACACGCCCCCTGGATCTGACGCTGGCCGGCCTCTGAGGTGAGGGCGGGGCGGTGACGGCTGTGGCACTAATAAGCGGCAGTTGCTGAGGTGTGTGTCACGTGATTATGCCTCCTCTGTGTGGAGCTTTAACCCTCTCAAGCCCGGCTCTGTCCATGAAGCCTTCTGCTCTCCCTACACTGGCCATTAACCCTTTCCCCACCATAAGCATTGACCCCTTATTCCTCTGTACTGTCCCTTCTATAATCACCATTAACCCTTTCCACCCACCATAAACATTAACCCCTTATACCTCTGTACTGTCCCCTCTATGATCACCATTAACCCCTTATTCCTCTGTACTGTCCCCTCTATGATCACCATTAACCCTTTCCCCATCATAAACATTAACCCCTTATTCCTCTGTACTGTCCCTTCTATAATCACCATTAACCCTTCCCCCACCATAAACATTAACCCCTTATTCCTCTGTACTGTCCCCTCTATGATCACCATTAACCCTTTCCCCATCATAAACATTAACCCCTTATTCCTCTGTACTGTCCCCTCTATGATCACCATTAACCCTTCCCCCACCATAAACATTAACCCCTTATACCTCTGTACTGTCCCCTCTATGATCACCATTAACCCTTTCCCCATCATAAACATTAACCCCTTATTCCTCTGTACTGTCCCTTCTATAATCACCATTAACCCCTTATTCCTCCGTACTGTCCCCTCTATAATCACCATTAACCCCTTATTCCTCTGTACTGTCCCCTCTATGATCACCATTAACCCTTTCCCCATCATAAACATTAACCCCTTATTCCTCTGTACTGTCCCTTCTATAATCACCATTAACCCCTTATTCCTCCGTACTGTCCCCTCTATAATCACCATTAACCCCTTATTCCTCTGTACTGTCCCCTCTATGATCACCATTAACCCTTTCCCCATCATAAACATTAACCCCTTATTCCTCTGTACTGTTCCCTCTATACTCACCATTAACCCCTTATTCCTCTGTACTGTCCCCTCTATAATCACCATTAACCCCTTATTCCTCTGTACTGTCCCCTCTATAATCACCATTAACCCTTTCCCCATCATAAGCATTAACCCCTTATTCATCCGTACTGTCCCCTCTATAATCACCATTAACCCCTTATTCCTCTGTACTGTCCCCTCTATGATCACCATTAACCCTTTCCCCATCATAAACATTAACCCCTTATTCCTCTGTACTGTTCCCTCTATAATCACCATTAAACCGGACCTTCACCATGATTTATTGAAAAGTCCAAACCCTTAAAAAACGATTCCCCAGCATCTAACGTTAATATATTTTAAGTTTTTAGTCTCTTACTTATTAATCTTTCCCCCACTGGGCTGCAACTCTGTTCAGGACTCTAGGATACGGGCGCCGCCATTTGACTCAGAAGCATCACACTTACTGAGTAGAGGAGAGGGGGTAAAGTACAGGGGGCGGGGTTATAGCTGTGCTTTGCTCAGACAGAGCAGAGCTGGGGTCAGGGAAAGGACAGCAATCCCAGAATGCAGAGCAACACAGTCAGAAGGCACTTCCTGTTTGCAGGCTGCATGATGTTCCATGAGCCGCCATCTTGGATGTTTAAAGGCTCATAACATGCAGTAGGTGCAGGTAGGATGATTTTTAATGTGGGCAATCTGTATGTACAGGGTGTGGGAAACATATAAGATAGGCTCTTATTCAGAGTGAAGGTCCGGATTAATGTGGGCAATCTGTATGTACAGGGTGTGGGAAACATATAAGATAGGCTCTTATTCAGGGTGAAGGTCCGGATTAATGTGAGCAATCTGTATGTACAGGGTGTAGGAAACATATAAGATAGGCTCTTATTCAGGGTGAAGGTCCAGATTAATGTGGGCAATCTGTATGTACAGGGTGTGGGAAACATATAAGATAGGCTCTTATTCAGGGTGAAGGTCCGGATTAATGTGGGCAATCTGTATGTACAGGGTGTGGGAAACATATAAGATAGGCTCTTATTCAGGGTGAAGGTCCGGATTACAGTGAGCAATCTGTATGTACAGGGGGGAAACATATAAGATAGGCTCTTATTCAGGGTGAAGGTGCGGATTAATGTGGGCAATCTGTATGTACAGGGTGTGGGAAACATATAAGATAGGCTCTTATTCAGGGTGAAGGTCCGGATTACAGTGAGCAATCTGTATGTACAGGGGGGAAACATATAAGATAGGCTCTTATTCAGGGTGAAGGTGCGGATTAATGTGGGCAATCTGTATGTACAGGGTGTGGGAAAAATATAAGATAGGCTCTTATTCAGGGTGAAGGTCCGGATTAATGTGGGCAATCTGTATGTACAGGGTGTGGGAAACATATAAGATAGGCTCTTATTCAGGGTGAAGGTCCGGATTAATGTGGGCAATCTGTATGTACAGGGGGGAAACATATAAGATAGGCTCTTATTCAGGGTGAAGGTCCGGATTAATGTGGGCAATCTGTATGTACAGGGTGTGGGAAACATATAAGATAGGCTCTTATTCAGGGTGAAGGTCCGGATTAATGTGGGCAATCTGTATGTACAGGGGGGAAACATATAAGATAGGCTCTTATTCAGGGTGAAGGTCCGCTTTAACCTCTTATCCCTCTGCACTGTCCCCTCTACAATCACCATTAACCCCTTCCTGCAATGTTCCTACTAAACTCATCCATTAACCCTTTTCCTCCCACCATAAGCATTAACCCCTTCCCCTGGACTGTCCCCTTTACACTTAACATTACACCCATTAACCCGTTCTTCTCCTGAACGCTTCCCTCTATACTGACCATTAACCCTTTCCTCCCCTCACCATAAACATTAACTACATCTTCCCCTTGACGTCTCCTTGTAAACCCACTATTAACCCTTTCCTCCCCTTGCACACCATAAAGATTAACCCCTTTTCCCTGGACGGTTCCCTTTACAATCACCATTACCCCCTCAACCATAAGCATTAACCCGTTCTTCCCCTGGACGGTTCCCTCTACGTGGACCATTAACCCTTTCCCCCCCCTACCAAAAAACATTAACACCTTCTTTCCCCGGACCAGGGGTGAACTGGCCATAGGGTAGACTCGGGACAATGCCCGGTAGGCTGCACAGACCAGGAACTCGGAGCAGGACACAGGCCAGGGATAGGACTTCGGAGCAGGACATAGACCAGGGACAGAACCTCGAAGCAGGACACAGACCAGGGACAGGACCTCGGAGCAGGACACAGACCAGGGACAAAACCTCGAAGCAGGACACAGACCAGGGACAGAACCTCGAAACAGGACACAGACCAGGGACAGGACCTTTTTGCTGGACACAGACCAGGAACAGGACCTCAGAGCAGAACACACACCAGGGACAGGAACTTGGAGAAGGTCACAGACCAGGCACAAGAGCTCGGAACAGGACACAGACCCGGGACAGGACCTCGAAGCAGGACACAGACCAGGGACAGGACCTCGGAGCAGGACACAGACCAGGGACAGGACCTCGGAGCAGGACACAGACCTGGGACAGGACCTCGGAGCAGGACACAGACCTGGGACAGGACCTCGAAGCAGGACACAGACCTGGGACAGGACCTCGGAGCAGGACACAGACCTGGGACAGGACCTCGGAGCAGGACACAGACCCGGGACAGGACCTCGGAGCAGGACACAGACTAGGTACAGGACCTCGGAGCAGGGCACAGACCAGGGACAGGACCTCGGAGCAAGGCACAGACCCGGGACAGGACCTCCAGAGAAGGACACAGACCAGGTACAGGACCTCGGAGCAGGACCTTCGATCAGGACACAGACCAGGGACTGGACCTCGGAGCAGGAAACAGACCAGGGACAGGACCTCGGAGCAGGACACAGACCTGGGACAGGACCTCGGAGCAGGACACAGACTAGGTACAGGACCTCGGAGCAGGGCACAGACCAGGGACAGGACCTCGGAGCAAGGCACAGACCCGGGACAGGACCTCCAGAGAAGGACACAGACCAGGTACAGGACCTCGGAGCAGGACCTTCGATCAGGACACAGACCAGGGACTGGACCTCGGAGCAGGAAACAGACCAGGGACAGGACCTCGGAGCAGGACACAGACCAGGGACAGGACCTCGGAGCAGGACACAGACCAGGGACTGGACCTCGGAGCAGGACACAGACCAGGGACAGGACCTCGGAGCAGGACACAGACCAGGGACAGGACCTCGGAGCAGGAAACAGACCAGGGACAGGACCTCGGAGCAGGAAACAGACCAGGGACAGGACCTCGGAGCAGGACACAGACCAGGGACAGGACCTCGGAGCAGGAAACAGACCAGGGACAGGACCTCGGAGCAGGACACAGACCAGGGACAGGACCTCGGAGCAGGACACAGACCAGGGACAGGACCTCGGAGCAGGACACAGACCAGTTACAGGACTGTTCCCTCTACACTCACCATTAACCCTTTTCCTCCCACCATAAACATTAACCCCTTCCCCTTTACACTCAGCATTACACCCCCCACCATAAGCATTAACCCGTTCTTCTCCTGGACGCTTCCCTCTATACTGACCATTAACCCTTTCCTCCCCTCACCATAAACATTAACCACATCTTCCCCTTGACGCCTCCTTCTAAACCCACTATTAAGCCTTTCCTCCCCTTGCACACCATAAAGATTAACCCCCTCTCCCCTTCACAGTCACCATGGCCCTCCCAACACTAAGCATTAACCCCTTCTTCCTGCATGTTTCCTTTTACGCTGACCCTTTTCTCCCCTATCAAAAACATTAACGCCTTCTTCCCCCGGACCAGGGACGGACTGGCCATAGGGAGGCCTGGGACAATGGCAGGTGGAATGCACTGCTTCGGAGCCAGTTGGACTGTTGCTTTTAACCTCAGAGCAGGACACAAACTGTTGGCAGGACAGAAAATATTAACAGGACCTTGGAGCAGGACACAGATCAGGGACAAGACTTCGGAGCATGACACAGGCCAGGAATGTGAGAGCATTATATTGGCTTACAGGAGGACAGAGACCATGGACTAGACCTTTGGAGCAGGACACACCCTGGGGACAAGGCCTTGGGGCAGAACACAGGCCAGGCATGCGACCTCAGAGCATGATATTGGGTCACAGGAGGACAGAGACCATGGACTAGACCTTTGGAGCAGGACACACCCTGGGGACAAGGCCTTGGGGCAGAACACAGGCCAGGCATTGGACCTCAGAGCATGATATGGGCTCACAGGAGGACAGAGACCATGGACTAGACCATTGGAGCTTGTTCAGGATTGACAGCTGTACACTTACTACATGATTTGTGGGTGCCAGGTTCGCGGAGGCGCCGCAGTAAGTCCAAAGGTGTCAGAAACACCAGCACTCTGTATTAAGTAATTATAGTATTCCAAAGTGTATTAGGAAACAGAGAACAATTCACAATACAAAAGTCCAGGCCGACGTTTCGGGGGATCCTCCTCAGGGCCAATAAGCAAACAGAATATCACAGTGTAAAAGGTTAAATAGGGTAAAGAATTCCACCTGACGTCATCAGTGATGTCACCATGAAAATTCATATAATTCAAAACAAGTCATGTCTCATCATAGATAGTATAAATCATAATTATAATGATAAAAAATAAAAAAAACGCATTGGCCGCAACTGTGATGGATGGAGGTCAGAATAAATAAAATGAAAATATATATGAACATTCCCTCTCTCCATTCACACCAGTTGATTTCACATTCCTATCTCTGCATTGTACGCTTTAGTGGCTAATGAAGGTGAAATAAAGCCTTAGTAAGCCACTTACCTCTGAGCTGATTCTTTCCTTTTGCTTGTACTGAAATTAGTGCAATAAAGTTGATGAAGCACGCTGCTATTAACACATTTCTGTGATAAAGATGGCGTTGAGAAGCTGGACAGCGCCTTTTCGAATCGCCTCCTCTTTAGACATAGATAACAGGCTCGATTCAGAGGCACATTCGTCTGGACTTCCGTAGCTGTCTGTGAACGTTTTTGTGTGTGTTAGTCATTTTTTTTGTTTTTTCGTTCATTTTCCATTTGTACGAACGTTGGGGCTAATGCGTATATGCGCTTTCGAATAACGAAACTAAATCGGATCATTTGCGTTAGTTCGGATCATTTTCCCATCAAAATCTGATATTTTCCGTTCGTTCAGATAACTTTGTTGTTTCAGAAAGCTGATTGCTGAGGGACCACCACCCTATTAAACCGTTTCATTTCCGATCCACTTACGGGACCTTTGAGGGCTCGGATTGCTATTGTTGAACATGTTTTGCGGCTATGTGGAGGAGTCTGCGCGCCTTTAGCTCCAAGGCATTGCATGTATCAGCATGGCCGAGGCCATAAATTGTATAGCAATGCATACCTGAATCAATACATTTCATATATGCCTTATAGATGCATTTTAATGCTGACCTTAATTAGTCCTTAGCATGTAAACCTTTATTTTCCCACACATCCATATAATTGCTATATTTTTTTAGACTTATGTCCTTTGTGAATTATATTTGGATTGTTGAACTTGAATCTTAATTTGTTGTAGGAGTTATTGTTTTAGTTGTTTACCTTTGCTTTGTGTAATTATTTTATATTTGGTTGCGGGAACTGCAAGATGTGCCACTCGCACAACATACAAGCAGTGTTTGGTCCGGATATGCGATTCCTCAGTGTTCTTGCAGGGCATCCAGGGATGTCCCATGATGCTTATATATTGCAGAGCTCCGGCTTATTTCGTCAGTTTGAGTCAGGAGAATCTGGTGGATGGCTCCTGGGTAAGTTTGCTCACATTCCATCAATCCATTTTCACTGTATGGCAATGAATATAGCCTGCAGAATGCGGGCCAGGAGTTCTCTAATCGGGCACTATGCAAAACCCAGCCGTGGTGGCGAGGGCCTTCGGGCTTTTGAAGTCCATATTTAGGTGTTTGGACCATACGGGGGGGGGGGGCACTGCAGTATGACCCCAACAAGGTTATACCAATAAGTTATTTTACGTTTTTTAACAGGGACCACACGTGCCAGAGAACACAACTGAGTGTCAGGGTCCTTCAGTTGGTGGGCGAGATGCAGGAGCTGCGCAACTCGTTGGGGACCACAGATGAAGAATAATGTTCTGTGGCCTGCCATTGCTATGTATTTAGTTTTTGTAAAAATTTTAAATTTTGAAAATATTTTAATATTTTATATTTTATGAAGAAAAAAAAAGTTACATTTAAAAAAAAAAAAAACATTTTCAAAAAAAGGCCAAACAAAAATGGCATTTGGTATTAAAAAAAATGTAATAAAAGTTTCAGTGTCATTTCATTTACACAATACATTAACACAAAACTAATGGGCCCAGAAATATTTAGAGATGAATATTCACATGACCGCGAATTGATTTGGGTAAGTTTTAGGGGTGAAAAATGGAAAAAGAACCTAACCGCGAAGTGATTTGGGTAAGTTTTAGGGGTCATACATGGAAGATGTAGGAAAGTGCAAAGTGATTTAGCTAAACATTGTAGCAGAAGTGAGTAACCCAAATATGTAGGCGAGCACTTTAATGAGTTAAGTTTGTAGTGCGCAGGCGTAAGATCGTAAGGATTTTCGTCTGGACGATCATTTATGGAAAAAGGGAATCAGAATCTAACGGGAAACGTAAAGGGTTCGTGGGAGGAGTCGATGGAAAAAGGGCAAAAACTAAAGCCGACGTTGTAACATGAGAAGAAAAAACGGAAAAGTCACGCTGGAAAATGACATCCTCGTACTCGTACTCTGGCATACGAACGGATGAAGACTTTACAGAAGGATTGCAATGCATGCATAGAATCGCTCGTACACTCATACGAGAGCGGGAAAAAAAAACAGATCAGCACAAAAATTAAAGTCTTTTTTTGTTTCTCTGAATCCACCCTAACATTCCAGTGCGCTCATTAGGTAGAACAGACCAATTACTGAGCCAGATATTTAGTTTTTTTCTAATATGATGATATGCCTCCTGTAGATGACATATGTAAGTTCTCTATTTTACTATAAATAAAATCGTAAAAGGGAGGAGCACCAGAAGCATCTCCGTGAGATAGTCGAACGCATTCCAATGACTGTGTCCTTCTGTCTCGCGTATTATCTCCTGGCTGATTTGAAAGACTGAACGACACCCAGGACCCCCGTTAAACAGGCACGAAGGAGGGAGTCCTCCTGACGGATAGCCGTCATTGAGACAACCCCGGGCATGCTGTTCGGGACATGCAAGTGCTCCATTTCCGAGTGGCTGGGCCTGCGCGCTCATCTGCAGCGATGCGGCTGCCGTCAGAGATCGCATCACAGGACCCACCAGGATCAGGTAAGATTACTGGTGCCCTGGGGGGGGGGGGTTCACACAGTGGGGTATCCAGTGTAGGATGCCTCGGGGCCAGGCCAGGAATCTCATAGATTTCAGGGCCCGGGCCTGTGTGGGGTTTGACCCACTTTAAAACTTTATTTATTAACGCACAGTATAACGCAAGTATAATTACATGTGCTTTGGAACTTCAGGAGGTCAGAGGGAGGTGAGTTGTGTGAAGGCTTGCAGGTTCCCATAATGTATCAGTGTTAGAAATGCAACAAGGTAGGGAACACAAAAGAGGTGATTCAGCACCATATTTGTTTACTGACATTTTTGCTAAAGCGGACCTTCACCCTGAATAAGAGTCTATCTTATATGTTTCCCCCACCCTGTACATACAGATTGCTCACATTAATTCAGACCTTCACCCTGAATAAGAGTCTATCTTATATGTTTCCCCCACCCTGTACATACAGATTGCTCACATTAATTCGGACCTTCACCCTGAATAAGAGCCTATCTTGTATGTTTCCCCCCTGTACGTACAGATTGCCCACATTAATCCGGACCTTCACCCTGAATAAGAGTCTATCTTATATGTTTCCCACACCCTGTACATACAGATTGCTTACATTAATCCGGACCTTCACCCTGAATAAGAGCCTATCTTATATGTTTCCCACACCCTGTACATACAGATTGCCCACATTAATCCGGACCTTCACACTGAATAAGAGTCTATCTTATATGTTTCCCACACCCTGTACATACAGATTGCCCACATTAATCCGGACCTTTGTAGAAGAACATATAAGATAGGCTCTTATTCAGAGTGAAGGTCCGCTTTAAATGCAGGTTTGTATTGTAGGCCTGGGAGCCCAACAAATTTACTCTGACGTATGGGAGGACATCAAAGAGGTGATTCACCTCTAAATCCCAGACATAGGCCTTGATTCAATAAAGGTAGAAAAAAATTCTCATGGTAGTAAAAGATTCAATTCATGAGAAAAAAGCCTGAGAATATCACTGTTACTGAATCACCAGATAAAAAGACAATGAAAGTCAATGGCAGCTTTTACTACAGTGTAGAAAGGAGGAAACACTTCTCTACTTTTCTTAGGAGTAAAAAAGTGCCATTGACTTTCATTGTTTTCTTATCTGGTGATTCAGTAACAGAGACATTCTCAGGCTTTTTTCTCATGAATTGAATCTTTTACTACCATGAGAATTTTTTTCTACCTTTATCTAATCAAGGCCAGAGTGTCTTATTAAAGCGGCACAAAACCCTTTGTTCTGGCCCCACCCCATAATTCGGGCAATGTAGCCGGCTCGCCGATGATCCGGTGAAAGTGGACCAACACCCAGGATTTTCACTATCCTGGGTTTTGGTCCACTTCCGCGGGGTCGATCGGGGGTGCCCCGCTGCGTGAAACCCCCCAGATCGCCATAAAAAACTCACCTCACCCCGCTCCTACGCGAGCACTCGTCCAATCAGAGCGCTCAGAGCCGCTGTGGTATGTACGGACAAACGACGGACAACCACAGCGGCTCTGAGCGCTGGAGGCCGCATCTCGCGCTTCCCTCTAACAGGGAGCGCGCCAGTGCCGGCCATTCACAAACGGCCTCCCTGCTAGAGAGAAGAGCGAGATGCGGCCGCGGCTCGCGCATGCGCCGTTGGAACGGGGATAAGGTCAGGTTTCAGGGCGTCCTGCGGGGTTTCACACAGCGGGGCATCCCGATTTCGGATGCCCCGCGGGGAGGGATCTGATCGGCCCGGGAATCTTATAGATTCCCCCTGGGTGTTGGTCCACTTTAAAGCGGCACAAAACCCTTTGTTTCGGCCCCACCCCGGTATTCGGGCAATGTAGCCGGCTCGACGATGATCCGGTTAAAGAATAAAAAAAAGGCTTTTCCACAGCTGAGGCCACACCCACATGGCATTTTTGATATAGCTGTTTGGCACTCCCCCTCCATTGCAATGAATGGAGGGGGCTGTGCCACAGGAACAGCGTGGTAAGGACCCCAGGAGCCCCGTTCTCAGCAACCTAAAGGTTTCTTAGCAGCGGTCCGGCCGGAACCTTCTTTGAGGGGGAGAGTAGGTAAGTGCCGGTTTGTTTGGTTTTTTTTGGTTTTTTTAAAATGTGCAGATGTATGCTGCCACACTATTTAACTTCTTTATTTTTCCACCTTAAAGTGGACCAACACCCAGGGGGGATCGGCCTGGGAATCGATCAGATCCCTCCCCGCGGGGCATCCGAAATCGGGATGTGCCGCGGGGTGAAACCCCCCGGGAAGCCCACAATCCTACCTTTTCCACTTTCCAGGGGCGCATGCGCGTCCGCCCCCGCCGCCTCCCGCGCGTCCCTCTAGCAGGGCGCGCTCCCTGTAAGAGTGACGCACGGGAGGCAGCGGCGGGCTCGCTCTCTTGTCCGTTGCTGCCTCTCGCTTGTCCGGCGGCGGGGATTGGCTGCAGCGGTCACCTGGGAGTGGGGTGAGGTGAGTTTTCGGGGCTTTCTGGGGGGTTTCACACAGCGGGGGATCGGGGTGCCCCACCGAAGTGGACCAAAACCCAGGATATTCAAAATCCTGGGTGTTGGTCCACTTTTAAAAAAGTTTGTACAGATTATAGGTGATGGTAAAGGTGGAAAAAGTTCTGAAATTATTCTTCTTGGTCTTGATGCTTGAATCTGATTGACAGCATGTCGCGGACCATTCACGCAGTGTCGAAAAACCAAACATGAACTTACGTAGGAGTAAAAATATCAATGGCCAAACAAAATAGTAAAAACTCCCTTATGTCAGGATTTTGGTGTTCTGCCCTGTTTTTCTCTCCTCAGATGTGAAATAAACATTCGTGTAAGGCCCTGTTCACACCACGGCGTTTGCATCATGTAGGAGTATAAATATCAACGAGCCACACACGCGCCCACATCATGGCCTATGGATAAGTAAGAAAACATGTGTGTCTCTAAATATGACATTGAATTAAGATGGATAATTTCCCCGACAAAGCACTAGGTCTATGGGAAGGCCCCCAAGCGGTGGCTGCAGCAGTGTCTGACCAGAGATGTCGGTCCTGCCCCCACCTGACTGTTCTCCTGTTCAAGCTGCTGCCTTTAGTCTCACCTCGGCGCTGCACAATCCGAGTCATCGACGTCATCGCCACCATAAGCTGCCGCCCTCTTTGCCTCCAGGTATTGATGCCCATGTTGGGGGGCAGGAAACAACGGGGCAATGCAGGGCATCTACATGCCGCTTTCTCCAATGGTGCATGTGCAGGCTCTCGTCCAATGAGAGCGACTATGTCATTCGGTAAACTGCTCTCATTGTCGTGAATAGGGAGCTGGTGCAAGGCTGCTTCCTCCATTCATATAGGCTGGGGCAGGAATGCGCATGCCAGAGGGGGATGCGGCAGCGCATGTTTCTCATTCTCAGTCAATGATAGCCATTTGCCAAATGACATAGTCATGGTAGACGGCTCTTATTGGATGAGAGCTTGCGCATGTGCCGAGTAAGAGATAAGTGAAAGCTGTGTTATGGGGGGTTTCACACAGCGGGACTGGAACTAAACCCGGGAAAGTCAAATTCCCAGTTTTTGTTCAACGTTAAAGAGGACCTCCAGATGAGTTGCTTTCTGGGAGGGAGTGCCGCACTCTTACCTCTATATTCCTGGGTGGGTGCACAGTTCGCGGTGACACCGCAAATGTCCACAATTTTTTGTGAAGAACCAGCACTCCAGTATATAGGTTTCATCAAAATCATATATTTGTAAATCCAACGAAATGCAAATGATGCACAACAAACTTCCAAGTCCTATGTCGACGTTTCGGGGTGCGCGAGGGCCCCCTTTCCTCAGGACCAACTTGGTGCCGTGTGACCCCCACACAGCATAACATCAAACAAGAAGACAAGGGTGCATGTGGCTTTATATATGCTATAGGGCCACCCCTGCCCCAGGAAGTAGAAGAGATCGCACCTGACGTCAATCTGACGTCACTGGCGCCATGGCAACCATGTATTGTTTACCACCATGTAAAAACATCTAAGGTGTAAAAAACAACAAATATAAACATAAACAAGATGCAGGCCTCATACTTACCTTGCGCTGGACGCTCCCGTCCGTGCGAGGAGACTAAAAACTTAAGATATATACATTTTAGATGCTGGGGAATAATTTGTTAAGGGTTTGGGCTTTTTATTGAATGATGCTGAAGGTCCGGTTTAAAGCAAGTAGGAATAATTTTCTGTTAAACTAGACTTGTCAGACCCCTGCTGTTGGTGCACCTCCAGACATCCCTGCGTACCCCCCTGGGGTTTATGTACCGATGGTTGAGAGACAGTGATGTAGATCAGCAGTTGGTATGTGTAAGAAGGTTCTGGAGGTGTTAAAGGATATGATTACAGATGTTCCCCCGATTAACACTCAAATAGTATGTGACTCTAAAGTTTCTGCCATCTGTCCATGCCCCATGAATACAATAGACTATATTCACACCTAGCTGCCAACTACCTCAATACCTGGGGTGTTTTCTGAGCTGCAGCACATTTCCCCTTGAAAGGGAATCCTTGAATTCCTAATTAGGTTGGCCTCCGACTCATACACTCAAAAACACATTAGACATGGCCACTGGATATTATTTGTGGAAGAGCGGTGTAACTCCTGCAATATGTCAGTTATGACTAAATTAAGAAGAGAGTCATATTCTGGATTATAAGACCTTTCATTTGATATCAAACATGGCATACATATATTGGCCAAAGATTGATAATCCACATAGTATTATACTCTGCATGATATGTATTTGATGTTTAGGTTCATTTAACTAATAAATTCATGGGGATTATGAATTTCTTGGTTACAATATAATAACATGCATATTGTGGGAGTTATATCCTTTATAGATTATCACAGAGGCCAGTTGTGGGCAGATCATTGCATACACACTCATGAGGCTGGGAATGCTGGCCACTCCTCCTAGTGTTCATTAGATTAGGAAGCTGGTTGCAGGACTAGGCAGTCAATGAATGGACCCGTGACCTGGATGACCATAATGGCTAAGTGCTAAGTATCTCTTGCTGTCTCTCCATTATCCCTCTCTCTCCATTATAACATTTATTGTACTGTGACTAATGTATACCTTACTGTAACATTTATTGTACTGTAACTAATGTATACCTTACTCATTTATGTAACAACTGCCTGTAATAGCTAAGGTTATCTAGGGAAACTTCATGAACATATTGGGTTAGTGAAAGTTATTTTCTGTGCTGGTAATTGATCCCATTTTCATTTATACATCCTACTGTGTGTGTGGCGGATAATTTCTCACACAATAGATTGTATGTGCAAAGTATTTGAGGGAAGATATTTCTTCTTTGGGACATTTCACTGGATGTATGAGAACAGCCTCAGCGACCATTGGATTAGTGGCCGCTGGGCTGATATGATTAGTAGTATACATTATATTTATAATATTAATCTAATACTAATCTCTAGTAGAAATATTGGAGATTAATGTGTAGCAAGTATTAATTTAAATCATATTTTCCTTCTTCAGGAGGAATAACATGTTTATGATCTCAAATATTAATTATTATTACTAATATTACTGATATATAGGTAACTTGAATGAATGTGGAAGCTGTGGATGTGTACTGGCTGCTTAATATGATTTTGATCCGGTGGCTGATTCAAAGGAAATAATACATATATAATATATGCCTCCCTCTCAGGAATTGACGTATGGACTTTCAACCCATTTACTTGAACCAACTGTTGTGTGTAGGCTAAGGAGATTGTATTTCATGAAGATAGAAAGAATAGGGGCTGCAGTTGGGAGGAGAAATTTGGGTTGACTAGAGAAATTATATTTAAGCAGCTCTCTGCGTTCTCTCACAGCAGACATGCAGGGCTGCCACATAGGCAGTATAGCTGAACCCCTGCGGGCACTGGGAAGTAGACAAAGGCCCTGTTTGAATTAGCTTGAACAGAGATTACCTCCTATTGGGATCAAGACATTCTGCTTACAATCTGGACATTGTAACGTTCCATCATATTCACACTGTGTATATTATTACTTTTTAGGTAACGCAACTTGCTCTATTTTAATTAAATTCACTCATCGGTTTTTGGTTTTGGCCCAATACTTGATTTGTGAATTACGATAGCTTAGATTATATACGGATGCCTCAATAGTCCTTGTAAAGTACCAACTTTCTTCAGTATGTTTTCTTTATATACCATTCTTTTTAAATTACCCTTTATTAAATAATATGTTTGTACTTATTTGGTTATTTTGATCAATTTATCCAGCATTAGTTTTTTTTGTAATATTTTAAAAGCCAAGAATCCGTACAGAGTTTCAGTGATATTAAAATATATTTATTTCAATTTGCACACATTTTAAAATGAATGAACTTGAAATGACACATACATGATTTATTTATAAAATTACAGACGAGGCTGAAACTGAATGCTGGTCACTCACGGAACTGTATACTGAATTATTCCATGATGCCGCCTCACTATTCTATCAAAATCAGCGTCTACAAGGCAGTGCTGAGAAGTCCTTGGCTTTGCAATCCCAAAGTTATAGATTTTTAAAAGTTGTATCTTTAAAAATCGATGAGCAAATTGTAGCATGATCTAAGGTTCACAGGAAAACTCCAGGACCGGACAGTGCCAGCAGTAACTAGCAGATTCACTTACATTACTGCCACTCCAGCGACGCCGATCATACTCCCGCAGCATTGGTGTCAGGCCTTGTGCGACACCTGCCTTCAGGTGAGTCAGCAAACTCCAATCTCTGCTGCTGCTACTTTTTCCTATGGACAAGCCCATGTTCACCAGGATGCTGGATACGCCTCATCGGACACGGTTGCCCCCAGGTCTTAATTAGCATTGTCCTTTCCTGTCCCAGCAGGTGGAGATGGCAGGGGATGCAAGTTGGCTGTTCACCTCACAGGTAAGCTATTTCAACTTTATGTATGGCACCTTTCTAATTATATGTTTAAACCGGACCTTCACCCTTAATAAGAGCATATCTTGTATGTTTCTGTCAGTCTCCTCGCCTTACTTGCTCTTTAAAGAGATGTGGGCGTGCTTTATCACTGTCTGCATGTAGCAGCAGACATGCAAGGCTGGGTGTTTGTACCAGAGCAGGCTCTTCATCTGTT
The DNA here is from genome assembly GCA_027917425.1 of Gastrophryne carolinensis. Taxonomy (NCBI): domain Eukaryota; kingdom Metazoa; phylum Chordata; class Amphibia; order Anura; family Microhylidae; genus Gastrophryne; species Gastrophryne carolinensis. The sequence goes on from CM051237.1 coordinate 26,613,956, forward strand.
GCACTGCTCAACAGCGACACCTAGTGTTCAGCATAATGCAAGTGCACGAAGCCTAGAGTGTAAGCTCTTGGGCTTGATTTTATTTCCTGGTTTCCTGGGTCTGAATGGACAGGAAGTGACCTTACTCAGACACATCCCTCCCTGCTCTAATTGACAGCTGGCCTGCATCCAATGCTGTGTTATCAGCTAAGTTCCTGGATTCTGTTTTCCTGATTTATGATTTCCTGAATTTACCCTTGGACGGATGACTTAGTTTTTGACTCGGATTCTCTCACTGGACTTTGTCTGACTGCCGCCAGCTCCTGAACCCGGATTCATACATTGGACTTTGCCTGTTTGCCGCCAGCCCCTGAACCCGGATTCATCCATTGGACTTTGCCTGTCTGCCGCCAGCCCTGACTTTTGAATTGCTCTTTTGGATTTATGTGCTTCGCCTGGAGCACGCTCAGCCCTTCCTTGATTGTAGCCGGGACGCTTGACAGTTTCCCCCACCCTCTACATACCGATTGCCCACATTAAACCGGAACCTCACCCTTAATAAGAGCATATCTTGTATGTTTCCCCCACCCTCTACATAAAAATCATCCTACCTGCATCTACTGCGTTTTCTGAGCCTTTAAACATCCAAGATGGCAGCTTATGTCTCAGGCTGCCTGCAGACAGGCAGTATCTTCTGATTACGCTGCTCTGCATTCTGAGATTGCTGTCCTTTTCCTAACCCCAGCTCTGCTCTGTCTGTACAAAGCACAGCTATAACCTCACCCCCGGCACTCCCCCCCTCCTCTCCTCTGTATGTGATACTTCTGAGGCAAGATGGCGGCGCCCGTATCCTAGATTCCTGAACAGAGTTGCAGCCCAGTGGGGTAAATAATAATACGTGACTAAGAATGTAAAATATATTAATATTAGATGCTGGGGAATAGTTTTTTACAGGTTTGGGTTTTTCATTAAATGATGCTGAAGGCCCGGTTTAAGGACACAAAGTTGACGGGGTCCGAAGCGTATCATGATGTGGGGCTTATGTCAGCTTGGTCTGTTTGATGTTATTACTGGAACTTTTTATGGAATACTAAAAGTATTAAGACATTGCTTAATCGCTGGACTCCTTCCTTACGACTATTCTATGACCTTGGCCTCCTGTATTCCTGGCCTCAGCTATTTGGTCTCCTGCATCCTGGGATGAGCTGGCAAGTACCTTCCTAACTAAATCAGTAATGTCAATTATCTCCTGTATGAAGTCTTGTATGTCTGGTAAGAGCTGATCTCTGAGAAAAACTTTTCCCACATTCAATACAAGTAAAAGGCTTCTCTCCCGTATGAATCCTTTCATGTTTGATAAGAGTAGATTTCTGAGAAAAAGATTTCCCACATACAGCGCAAGGATATGGCTTTTTTCCTGAGTGAATCAGTTCATGCGTGTTAAGGGAGGATTTGGTAGGAAAGCATTTTCCACATTCAGCACAAGCATATGGTTTCTCCCCCGTATGAACTCGTTTATGTCCAATAAGCGCAGACTGGAAGGAAAAATTTTTCCCACATTCTAAACAAGAATACGGCTTCTCCCCTGTATGAATTCTTTCGTGTTTGATAAGATCTGAATTGGAGAAAAAACACTTCCCACATCCAGCGCAAGCATATCGCTTCACTCCTTTATGAACCATTTCATGCGTGTTCAGGGTGAATTTGGTGAGAAAACACTTCCCACATTCGGCGCACGAAAACGGCCTCTCCCCGCTATGACCTCTTTCATGTTTGATGAGAGATGATTTCTGCGTGAAACATTTCCCGCATTCGGAACAAGCATAGGGCTTCTCCCCCGTGTGAACTCTTTCATGGGTGATGAGAGCGGATTTAAAGGAAAAACTTCTCCCACAATCAGAACATGAATACGGCTTCTCTCTCGTATGACCTCTTTCGTGTCTGGCGAGAGTAGATTTGCAGGGGAAACCTTTCCCACATTCAGAACAAGAATATGGATCTGTGCTTTCAGTGTCAGAGTCAAGCTGTCTAATAATCAGGCTTCCGGGATGAGAATCCACAGCGATGTCATCTTCTTCTATTTTACAATCGCTGTTCACGTATCGTCCATCTGAAGGAAATACAAAAATAGTGCTTAAAGAGGAACTCCACGCTTTTTGTAACCCCACAGCCACCTCTCCCACCCCGTTCGCTGAGCTACATTTGGACATTAAAATAATAAAACAACGCTCATATACAAATTCCTGATCGATCCAGGGGAGGCCTTTGTCCCTAACTTCGTTGGATCCTGGAAGAGAGACCTCAAAGTGTCCTTTGCCCTGACTCAAATAGGAAGATTCTGGAGTTATCCCAACGGGCATCCATCAGTAATTTGTATCAGGAAGCAGGCTACACAATTCTTAATCGTTGGTACAGAACACCCCAGATTTTGCATTGGTTTTAACAACAGTCTCCCCTCTCTGATGGAGGTGTGAGAAAGCTCCAGGCACGTTATTGCATGTTTTCTGGGAGAGTGAGAAAATCAGAGACTTCTGGAGGGAGGTTGAGAGATGGATCCGCAAGATAACGGGGGAGGAGTTATCCCAACAGGCATCCATCAGTGATTTGTAATAGGAAGCAGGCTACAAAATTCTTAGTCGTTGGTACAGAACACCCCAGATGTTGCATTGGTTTTATCCAACAGTCTCCCCTCTCTGTTGGATGTGTGAGAAAGCTCCAGGCATGTTATTGCATGTTTTCTGGGAGAGTGAGAAAATCAGAGACTTCTAGAGGGAGGTTGTGAGATGGATCCGCAAGATAACGGGGGAGGACACTCCTCTTGTAGGGCACTCTACAACCCTATCAGTAGAGAAATCCTTTAGTATCCACCTAATTAACGCCAACCGGGCATGTATCACGGCACACTGGAGCTGTAGACCTGAGTGACAGTGGGACTTGAGGGTATGACCAGTACAGTCACACTGCTGCACAGGATTGGGTGACAGACCTGCCACTCTGTACATTTTGTCCAATATGGCCAGAACCCGAGATGCTGGGAGAACTGTGCTGGATCCTGGGCGAGGTAAGATGTTTGTTTTCGTTACCCTGCCAGGGTAGGGACAAAACTGAACTAGACTTCCACTTTACAGTGGAACAAAAAGATTCTAGGGCCGGCTGCTGTATTCCCCTGAGACAACCCAATTCGCTGTGTGAACCCCCACACCCCCAGGGGTACCGCAAAACTCACTTTTTCAGTCGACTCCCTTGGCGATATAAACAATCCAGAGCGAGAGCTGGCGTATCCCCAGCATCTCTGGGCTTAGGGCCTTAGATGCGCTCCTGCACATTCAGGTAGGCTGGGGGCAGGAGCGCATATGTATCTGAGGATGCAGACACGTTCACTCCGGATTACCGAGTGCAGGGCATTTTGTCGAGCATTAATATGCACGCCAAATGACTCTGGACAAATGCCCCTGTATGTGCCGTAAGACCAGGGAAAGGTGAGTTTTTATTGGCGATCTTGGGGGTTTCACATAGCAGGGCATCCCAAATTGGGTGTTGTTCTGCTTATAATCAGATTTCCCATCCTGACTTAAAATATACTTGTTGCCAATTTTGAAGCATTTCCACGCTTCGTGGCCCACTGTTTTATATCTATCTATCTTAAACCTTTTCAGAATTATTAATTCCTTTATCCGGAAAGCCAGTGTACGCCAACAACATGGTCCACTGACAGCAGGCTGGGGATGTCTTATAGCCATCTGGCAAGTTGGTGGTGGCAGTACAGGGGCTTCAGTACAGTACAGGCACAGTACAGGGGATTCGGCCATGTTCCCGGCATGGCAGCAGGCTGGGGTAGAGACAGCAAGATCAGACATTTCACTCCCTACAGACAAGCTTACCTGTGTGACTTCATGTGTCCTCCCCCTCCCTTTACAGCCGTGATGTGTCCTCACCCTGCTTTACAGCCGTGATGTGTCCTCACCCTCCTTTACAGCCATGATGTGAACTCGCCATCCTTTACAGCCTCGATGTGTCCTCACCCTCCTTTACAGCCGTGATGTGTCCTCACCCTCCTTTACAGCCGTGATGTGTCCTCACTCTCCTTTACAGCCGTGATGTGCCCTCACCCTCCTTTACAGCCGTGATGTGTCCTCACCCTCCTTTACAGCCGTGATGTTTCCTCACTCTCCTTTACAGCCGTGATGTTTCCTCACTCTCCTTTACAGCCGTGATGTGCCCTCACCCTCCTTTACAGCCGTGATGTGTCCTCACCCTCCTATACAGCCGTGATGTGTCCTCACCCTCCTTTACAGCCGTGATGTGTCCTCACCCTCCTTTACAGATACTCCCGCCCCTCTGTTGAAGCCCGGCAGCTGGATTATGAATTGTAACTAGGTTTTATTTTTTGGGTAGGGCTTATATTTCACGCATTAGCAAAAAATGCTAAAAAATCTTACTAGGGTTAATTTTTGGGGAAACAGGGTAATTAAGATTGCTTTAATAAATATTTAGCCGACAAGTAGTCCACGTAGGAGTGCAAGTCGCCATGACCTCATACAAGTCGTACTATCGTTAGATTACTCAACGAGCAGTCCATAAATCTGTTCCTGGAAATGGGCCATTAGTATTCCCGCCTGACTCGAGCTAAAGCTTAGTGCTGCCGCTAGACCCCATACAGTTCTGTGTTTTCTGGTAGTTTGCCGGTTATAATGGACCTATCCCCATCTATAATGTCTCCATGGCCTGCTGATTAAGTGGCCCTGCAGCATCCGGGATGTCCCACTTGTGTGAGCCCCCCTCCCCCCCCATTCCTGGACAGGCCTGCAATCGCTTACCTTAATGGGAGACCAGCGCTGCCGTTGCGGGCCGAGTCCCTAAAGCCATTCAGATAAATTCTTTCATCAAAAAAACCCTATATGACATATATAGTGTTATATCATATACTATATATATATAGATGATATACTATGTGACATGCATTAGTACGCGCAGCATAAAGCACTGATTGGACAAGAGCCCGTGCCTGCCGTATGGAAACAGAGTGAAGGTGAGTTGTGTGGCAGATCTGGGGGGGTTCATACAGTGGGGCATCCCAAATCAGGATGTTCCAGGAAAACTGACCTATCACCAGGATTGTAAGGGGGAGATGTCTAAAGGTGAAGGAGTAGTTTCGACAAAGGGAGAGAACGTCATATGATTAGTGAACTGAAAAAAGTGCCCACCCATCGTATTTACATATAGGACAGATACCTCTTACTCACCTGCCCCAATCACTGGAGAGTCTTCCTCCTCTTTACACCACCCGTAACTCCTTACACCCATCTCTTCTGCTGCCGCTCTTTCATCGCCCCTCAGAGATCTCTTTCGGGTCACCCGACAACCGGACGACCGCAGGTTAATATTCTTCCTGTTGACGCCTGTGTGACCCGCCTCCTGCACAGCAATGCCTGAGAATCAATTTAGGGTCCTTTCCAAAGCAATACTATAAATCTTGTGGGGGGACTCCCCCTGGTGTATATACCTGATCACTGGGTGAAGTCATGTGATCCTTGTCGGTGGAATAGGGCGAGCGGGGAGAGCTCTGTGGGGTGCTTCTGCTACTGGATCCATCTGCAGGAAACACACGTAAACACACTGGCTGAATAGGTTGTCAACAATAGAAGCCAGCGGGAACAATACAATAAAGCGTGACATTTGATTTTATTACTGTCGCTGACAATTACATCTGAAACTGCGCTGATGCGTTTTGAGCTACGATCAGAATCTCAAACCACCACTCTTAGCGAATCCCTACTTTGTATCTGGCAAGATAGTAAGGATCAAACAGTCAGGTGTCCAGCTTGTTAGTAAATTAAAACTTAGCTTTTAATCCAGAACTTTAAAATGGAGCATGAATCGACACAGAAAAAGCAATCAACGTCCAGCATACATCTTTCAGATCAATAAGAATTAATCCCACCACAAGGACCTTGTAACGCGTTTCGGCTGAACGCAGCCCTTAATCATACATGATAGTAAGGATAGCGCACAGCAACATGACTGATATGAATATAGTGTTTTTGGGACAGGCAAACACGGTTTTTTTTCGCTGAAGGCAGATGGACTCGTCCCCTTTTGTGACGCGGGTCATTTGTCTTTTTCCCCATCTCTGGGAATACGCACCAGGTTGTCAAGGATTTCCAGGCCGTGTTCACACGGATGTGCAACTGGCATCTGGGAGACAGCAAGAAGACCAGCACACCAGCAGATCTTGAAGATCAGGCAAATGTATTAATCCAAAAGTGGTTACATTGCCATAGTCAACGCTTCGGGGGTTAAGCAGAGACTCATAATACCGAGTTTATTCTGCTCGTCCTGACGAGAAAATACTAGAAAAGAATAAACTCTGTATTCTTCTTAACCCTTCTTCTTAACCCCCGAAACGTTGACTATGGCAATGTAATCACTTTTGGATTAATACAAGATCTGCTGGTGCGCTGGTCTTCTTACTACCTTGGATCTGTGGTGTCGCCGCTGACCGTGCACCCATATTACTCTAATACATGGTAGGAGTGCGGCAGCCATCTTCTGGCATCTGGGAGAGACGCTGGATCACAGGACACAGCAAGACCACTTGGACCAGTTGGTAATGTGGGGGATATATGCAGAGACAGAACTATTGAACGCACTGAATCTTGCGCTGGGAGGTTTTATTTTTACCTGGTGCTGCAGCATCTCCCTCCCCTGCTGTGTAATGTATCAGCTCCCTGCTCTGTAACACGTTAGGGTTGTATGTCTAAAAACCTCAAACCAAGCGATAATGATTCTGCATGCGCCTAGTTGCCCGATTCATGGTTTCGTGCACGCGCATGGCACACGAAGCGCACAAAATTCCTCTTCCCGTCTGAAATTCTGATGTTTTGATGCGCAAATGGCGCCGCCCCTTGCGCTGTTGGCTGGCTAAGCCTTAAAGTGGACCAAAACCCAGGATTTTGACTATCCTTTCCCTGATCGGGAATGCCCCGCTGTGTGAAACCCCGCAGATCACGGATGCCAGCTCACATCTTCCTGGTCCTACAGTGCATGCGCGGCCGCTCGTCCCATCAGCACGCTTGCAGCCGCTGACATGATGTCATCTCAGCATTCGTTTACGGCCAGCGGCTCCAAGCATGCTGGTGGCCACATCTACTATCGCTCTAACAGGGAGCGCGCCCGCCATTCACAGATACCTGCCACTGGCCCGGGAAACAAGGTAAGTGCATGGGGCAAACTGGGGGGTTTCACACAGCGGGACATCCCGATTTTGGATGCCCTGGGGCAGGGAATCAATCAGCCCAGGAATCTTATAGCCAATCGGAGTGATTTTTGGTCCACTTTAACTAGTCCTGTTGGCCTTATTTCAAAAACAAATGAGAAACAGTAAAAAAAAAAGAAATATTCTTTTTTAAACACAAATGGCCCCGCCCCATGCACTTTTGGCCGGCTGAGCCCCTAACTGGTCCCGATGGCCACCTTATATTTCTTGGAAACTGAGGATAGCGCTGGAAGTTGCCAAAACAGGTAAGTTGGCATATTTCGTCTACTGCCCAACTCATGCACAGTTCTGAAAATTCTGACCCCTGGGCACTAAGTACTCTCCCCCAGCCTCCACAAATGTTCTAGTCTAGCATACAGCCCCCCCGAGCCACACAGCAAGGCTCCGCGACCCACATATGGCTTCTGACCTCCAGGTTGGAGACCACTGATCCAGGTCATGGTATAGCTGTTGTATTAAATAAAGGCATCTTGACTTACCTACACCTTGCTTCCATGCGGTTCTTTACGGTAAGCGCAATGTGTATTGGAGGTCCCCAACCAGAATTTTTTAAAAACATTTTTTACATGCTTATAATCGGAGCGAGCGCAAAATTCCTCTTCAGACACCTTATGCATGAAATTCTGCTGTTTTGAATCGCAAATGGCTCCGCCCCCTGCGCTTTTGGCCGGCTAAGCCCTCAACTGTTCTCGATCACCCCCCCTTATTTCTCCCCTTTTCTTATTACAGTTTCTCATTTGTTATTTTGTATCTCCAGCTTCTGTGTTTTATGCGAATCTCTATTCTCCATTTCGGAGGGTATTCCCGGTCATGTGACTCAGGTGACACTTCTAAATGACAAAACAAAATCACAACTGAGAAACATTAAGGCATGGGTAGAAAATTGTAGGTGTCATGTTATGTATAGGGGCTTATATCTCTTTATTTCTAGGTGTCGTATTTTATTGGGAATCTCCTGATTCCAGGTCACTGAAGGGGGGGGATATAATCCACTATATGCTAAGGCTTGCTTAAACCGGACCTTCAGCGTGATTTAATGAAAAGCCCAAACTCTTAAAAAACGGTTCCCCAGCATCTAAAATTAATATATTTTACGTTTTTAGTCACTAACTTATTATTCTTTCCCCCCACTGGGCTGCAACTCTGCTCAGGAATTTAGGATATGGGCGCCGCCATCTTGACTCTGAAGCATCACACTTACTGAGGAGAGGAGAGTGGGATAAGGTACAGGGGGGCGGGTTATAGCTGTGCTTTGCTCAGACAGAGCAGAGCTGGGGTCAGGTTAAGGTCAGCAGTCCCAGAATGCAGAGCAGCACAGTCAGGAGGCACTTCCTGTTTGCAGGCTGCCTGATAAGATGGCAGCTTCCATAAGCCGCCATCTTGGATGTTTAACGGCTCATAACATGCAGTAGATGCAGGTAGGAGGATTTTTAATGTGAGCAATCTGTATGTACAGGGTGTGGGAAACATATAAGATAGACTCTTATTCAGAGTGAAGGTCCGCTTTAACCTAGATTGGAGGCTTTTTGCTTTAAGATGTTCATTTACCAGAAAATATAAGAAATGATCTTTGTTATTATAACCTAGTGTAACGGGATGTGCTTGTGAGTTTTATCTGTATGTTCTCTCCCCCCCCCTCTCTGAAGGACATGTGCTCAGCTACAAGGTCGGTTGCACATTCCTCGTTGTTTCTTAGAAGTATCGCTGATTTATGTTTATGTTCTTGTCCGTGTGAGAATGCCTGGCTGTAACTGCTCCCAAAGGTGGGGGCCAAGAGTCTGTGTCGAGCATCATATGAGTTCCTATTCCAGCTACGCAGAGAAATCTCAGAAGTAGACACTCAACCAGGGGGGGTTCAAGATACCCCAGGGTACATACCTCAACAGTCACCTCCAGTGTTGTTTTTCCAAATGTTTAGTCCCTGATATTCTCTTTACTCCTCCCTGCCGTTTTGCATATTAGTGCTTAAAAATTGTGCTACTAATTTTTTTTTTATTATTATTTTCTCCTAATTTTTGGGGCCCAATGTCCACCGTTTTGGTGTTTTTATCATTAAACATTTATTCAACATTTTTTTACAATTTTTTTCTCACCAAAACCCCCAAAAAAGGAAAAAACTACTAAAGAAAAACTTACATATGACACTTTCATTACTAAAAAAAATACAATTCTGTGAAATACTCACCTGTAGAATTGGTATTATACGCATACAGTACGTCCTGCTCCATCTAATAATAATTACACATGGGTAATCCTCCGCCTGAGGGCGCTGTTCACTGCAGACATGCAAAAACAGGCTCCTCCCGGCCCCTCATATACCCAGGGACCTCCCACAAATTCCCAGCATTGAAAAGCAGTGAGAAAAAGAAGCCGGGAGAAACCAACCACCAAACTGGTAATAATAAAAATGATAACAATCACCATACAGGGGATCCAGAACAAAGTGAAACCAGGATGGGGTGGAGCAGGACGTGCTATATGCGTATAATACCAATTCTACAGGTGAGTATTTCACAGAATTGTATTATTCTAAGCATACAGCACGTCCTGCTCCATCTAATAATAATTACACATGAGACATCCAATAGCAGTGTCCATAAGGTAGGGTGGGATCCCCAACAAAAAAGGCACAGCAGACAGTAAAGGCGCTGTCACCTGCAAACCTTGCTACCAAGAGTGACATGAGCAAAGGCTCTAACGTCAATCTCAGAACAAAACCTTTGAAAAGGTATGTACAGAAAACAAGCAGCGGTCTAGCAAACCTGCTTAACAGAAACCTGATGCTGAGGGCCAAAGGTACCCAAGCACAAGTAGAACAGAATAGAAAGAGAGGGAGGTTCTTCCCCCTTAAAGGAATAGGCCAGAGTAACTGCCTAACCAGCCCAAATGCAACAGGAGCCTCGGTGAAACTCAGAACTCTCCCCAACGGGGAATTGAAAACTGGTCTCCCGCAAGACAGGCGGGAATACTGACCCCTTCATTAACAAGGATCAGCAAGAAGCCGAAACCTTTACTCAGGACCAGGAAGGCAAACCATCCAAGTAAGATCAGTCCAAAGGGCGCATAGGCCCTGGAAGCAAACGAGATCAGGCGCATGCATATGGAGGTGCCCGCAGACCCCAAAGGGCATCAGTCCCCCTAAGGGACAAGAAAACACCAGGAAAATTTCAACACCTGATAAGGGAATGTAGACCCCTTACTTCAGCATTACTAAGAATAAGGCCCATAGGCAGACTAAAAGGAATTAAATAATGACCATAAAAACACCACCTTGGACAAAAGGGTTCGGCGTAAGGCGGAATACCACCACATCATGGTGTGTGTATATATATATATATATATATATATATATATATATATAATGAACGAGGGCTAAGTAATCAGAGCCATCTTCTCAGGTACACGTCTGACACGTCAAGTCGCCCCCGGAGGGGCGACTTGAACTCCAAAACAGCTCAGACAGCATCCAGAATAAGTCCCAAGGGAACAATCCGCAGGGCAAAGAGAATGAAAATTGATCCCAACCGGGACCATAGAACTACTTGGGAGATGCCCCTGAGCAATCCCCAAGAGAACTCCTAACAAGGAAGACAGAACCAGACTTCTACAAGAAGGCAGACAGGACAGAACCTGAACCTTAGAGTACCTAAATGGGGAGCCAACCCCAACCTATGCTGTAACAACTCTAGAACCCTGGGAATCGAGAAAGTCCGACGGGAGAAACCAAGACTCACGCCAATCAATATGGGTACACCATAACCCACAATAGACGGAGGAAGAAGAAACCAAGGAAGCTTGTTCCTAGCCCCCCATAGACCAAGCCACCCAGAAGATAAACCCGTCTCCAAAAGGGTGAATGAATCAGCTGTCAAGCCCCAGACTAGAGTCTGTAGATTGGGACGACATAAGAAGGAGCCTGACAAGGGCAGAACCGCACTCCTGAGAGAGCATTCAGCTGACCTGAAGCATCTGCGAACCACAGTTCACTAGGCCACCCAGGGGCCATCAATCTCACGGGTCTCTTTCTCAGCACGATCGTGCGCAGAACCCCACATAGCAGGGTGAATGAAGAGAAGACATATCAATAGAAAGTCTATACATAAATATACTAGGCCCCATGACCAGAGTCAGAATATACTGGGGCAGTAAAAACAAGGGCAGAGCCGCTGTGGTATAAGCGAGACCCAACAGTCACCCTAGTTGGCTCTCAGAGGGACACCAGGATAGCACAACCTGCCACTGAAAAATATCCATTGGAGCGAATACCGCTGAGGAGCAGGGGGCGTAGACCCGAACCCAGATCAGGATCAGGAACCTTGCAGGAGAATCATCCTACTTCAAGCTCCAGACCAATAATAAAGCAGGCCATTGTCTTCCAACAGGCCAAGAGTCCCCAAATAGACAGGTCCTGAAGAGGAGAAGTCCATCAGTATAGAGTCAACTGAAGGCTCATTGTTTTAACAAAGCCAGTAGGTAAGATGGACCCTCTAAGGGACCCTACCTAGGAATCTCGGGGGTTTTTTGTAAGAAATTCCCCCCCCCCCCGCCAACCTGCGAGACTTGGTACCCAAGGTACCATTCACAGGAAGATGCAAGCAAAGAAGGGGGTGCCCCCTGACAGGGTCCTTGAATATAACCAGCTCAAGAGGAACCCCCGTACCAAGGGGGAATGAGCACAGACCTAGCTCCGGGGGTGCTGGAAACCCCATCTAGGATCAATAACCTACTGTGCTGAAGAGCCCAAAGGCTCTGTATATAAGGGACATCATCTGATACGCCACCAACGGGCCCACCAGCTGCAACCCTGCCTGGTGAAAGTAAGATGTCAGCAAAAGGGGGACGGAGCCCCCGTAACCAGGAGTCCACTTGTTGCCAAGGAAGAAGGCTCAAGCCTGAACCGAATCCAAGGAAAGGAGATAGCGGATAAGGAACCGTGAGGGATTGAGGTGACTGAGCACCCATCCAGTAACTCCCAGGGGACAGCGCCGGTCGACTAACCCACTCGGCCTGACGTAGAGAATGGGGAGTAAGGAAAGACGACCCGGTAGGTCCTAGTGCGGACGCCCCACAGGCATGTCCGAGACAACATCCGCGCCATGGCGATTAGCCTGGGGGCGGAAGAGAGGCCAAAAACAAGGCCCCAATCCGCAGGGTTGGTCCTGCAACACTGACTAGTAACGGTCTTGGTGTCCAGAAGACAGAAGGGGAACTAACAGGATCTAGAACGCCACAAGAGGCCGGAAGCCCCCCTTACACAGGGCACCTGTGTCCCAAGACAGAGATCTCATACAGGGACTACCTGTGAGTGTAGAATTGCCAAGCCTACCATAGGCCAGCATGGCCCAGATTGCCTCATCATTTTGAGGGAAGAGAAAGGTCAACATAGAGGCCATCGCCCCATTCTGTTAAGGGCAACCTGCAAGTAAGCCCAGACCCTGCAGGCCGAGTACGGCCTGCAACAACTCCTGAGGGGAAAACAAGTGCTCGAAGCACCCTGACAACCTCTGAGAGGGACCGCCCAGCCAATTCTATCCTGTGTCCAGGGGAAATACCTCCTGGATCCACCAGAAGGAGAAGATACGCTCCCAGATAGGAGCTAGGTGCTGTGGCAGTCCCCTCGCCCAGAAGGGCGAGGGCGTCCCTTCATGCTTGGGAAGTCTTGGCAGATTTGGACTTAGCCCTGCCAGAGGGCCCAGGGCGTTGCCTGCCCACCCCGTGGTGGAAATCCACTCCAAAAAGTTGGAAGCACACCTCAGGTTCGCGTTTGACACTAACGTAGAGAGGGGGAGGGGTGTCCCTGCCCCGAGGAGGCCGAGACGGCCTTCTGCGTAGGGGTGCCTTACCTTTTTTTTCCAGAAAGGTCCAAACGGGCCCCAAATAGACGCCGTCTTCTGAAAGGAAGGCCAGTGAGAGCCTTTTTCGTATCATCGTCAGCACCCCACTGTCGCAGCCAGACCAGGCGGCGGATAGCTACCACAAGGGCAGAGGTTCTAGCACACATCTTAATGGTGTCATCCAGCGCTGAGAGGATAAACCTTACAAAGACATCACAGTCTGAGAGCGCATTAAATACCTCCCAGGGGAGGTGTACACGAAAAGGCATGGGAAGCCAGTCTGGCAATGCGCCGGTCCTCAGCATCCCGAAGGGTACGATAATGAGGGGCAGTCATGAAGGGGGGTTAGTAACCCCTATAATTGGTGCATCCACCACGGGAGGTGCTGACCAAAAGTAAACCACATCAGGGGTAAAAATACAACTCTGTGAGGTACTCACCTGTAGAGTTTATTATTATACGCATACAGCGCGTCCTGCTCCCGAATAGTCATAACATGTGGGTAGTCCTCTGCCTCCGGCGCCGTGCACTGCAGACATGTAGAAAACAAGCTCCTCCCGTCCCTACATATACCGCGGGACCTCCCACAAATCCCCAGCATTGAAAAGCAGTGACAAGAGAAGCCAGGAGGAACCAACCACCCAGAATAACTGGTAGCAATATCTTAATGATAACAATCACCATACAGGGGATCCAGAATTAGTGAAACCAGGGTGGGGTGGAGCAGGACGTGCTGTATGCGTATAATATCAACTCTACAGGTGAGTACCTCACAGAGTTGTATTATTCTAAGCATACAGCACGTCCTGCTCCTGAATAGTCATAACATGTGGGACATCCAATAGCAGTGTCCATAAGCAGGGTGGGATCCCCAGAAAAAGCAAGGCACAGCGGACAGTAAAGGCGCTGTCACCTGCAAAACTTGCAACAGGCATGACAAGAGCAGAGGCTCCAACGTCAGTCTCATAACAGAACCAAGAAGGTATGAACAGAGACAGGCCGTGATGTCAAGTGATTGAACTAACAGAGAAAAAACCTTGGTGCTGAAGGGTCAGTGATACCCAAGCACCCATGATAATGGAGTAAACAGTAACGGGGAAGAAACGCTCCCCTGAAGGAACATAGGTCAGTGTATTGACCCAACCAGCTCACAGGCAAGAAGGCCTTGTGGCAACTCTTGTAACACCCCCAAAGGGAACAAAAACAAAAAGGGCGGGAATACAGACTCTTAATTATCAGGAAGCCAAAGTTTCCCCAGGATCAGAGAGCATCCAGAAGGATCGATCCAAAGGCGCAATGGCGCTGGAATAGATATCAGGCGCCTACCTAAGGAGGCGCCCATAGACTCCAAGAATAGCAGTTCCCCCTAAAGGCCAAGAAGGTCGGCATGGGGAGAAGCGCAAAACCTGTAGAGGGATGTAGGCCCTCCTATTTAGTATTATTAATAATCAGCCCATGGCTATACTAAGGGGCTGAATCAAGGGTCCAACAGACCACCTGGACCAGAAGCCTAGCGTAAAGGGAACACCCCCAGTCATGGGGTACCTGTAGCCGTATATAGCTGTACATGTATATATGTGTAGACAACGCGTCAGGGAATAATTAACCAGAACCATCGTCTCAGGCACATGTCTGACGGAGTCAGAAGGCCCCAGAGGAGCGGGCTGGCCTACAGGGCAGCTGAGACCGCATCCAGGCAGGGTCCCCAGGAAGTCCGCAGGGTAACAGAATGAAAAAGTTGATCCCCACAGGGACTTATGGAACTACTGGGGAGGTGCAGCTAAGCAATCCCAAAGAGAAGACTCTACAAGGGTGACAGAACCGGACTCCTGCAGGAAGGCCAAGACAGACCTACACCATCAGAGTCCCCAGATGGGGAGCCAACCCTAACTTACGCTGTAATGGCTTTAAGGCCCTGGGAACCGATAACGTCTCACAGGGAAGAGACTAAGGCCCATGCCAGTCAATATGGGATACCACCAAGCCATTATAGGCGGAGTAACGGGAAGCTGGGGAGCTAGCTCCCAAACCTCCTCTCATACTAAGTCACCCAGAAGATGAGGCCCGCCCCCAAGGAGCGATTAGCAATCAATCCCCAAACAGGAGACCTTTGATTGGAAACAGGAAGAGACCTGATAAGGGTGGAACCGCACCCCAACAGAGATATCACAATTCAGCAGCCTTCAGCAGAGGTATCTGCGAACCATTACTCCCAGGGCCGCCTAGGCCATAGATCCCATGGGACTCACCATCCAGCCAGCCGTGCGCAGAACCCAAGGTAGGATGGTGAAAGGAAGGCATATGAAATAACAAGGCTCTGCCTAAATACTCAGGCCCCCTGACCGGAGTCAGAATATCCTGGGACAGTAGAGACAAGGGCAGAGGCCCTGTGTCAGGAGGGGGACCCCTCAGAGCCACGCTAGGCTCCCCGGGCAACCCGGGATAGCATAACCTGCCACTAAGGGCATCCATAGAAGCGAATACCGCTGAGAAGCCGGGGGGGGGGTAGAACCCCACCCAGGCCAGGAACAGGGACCCTCCAGAGATAGCAACCTGTCACAATCCTTAGACCAGCATTAAAAACATGCCATCGTCTTTCAACAGACCAGGAGTCCCCCATAAACCGACCGGTCCTGAAGGAGGGGAAGGCCCACCATATAGAGTCAAAGGGAGCCACCGTTTCAACAAGCCCAGCAGATAAGATGGACCCTCTAAGGGGCCCAACCTAGAACCACAGGGGTCGTGGAAGAGATTTACCTTTCCCCTGCCAAACCAGCGAGACTTGGTACCCAGGGTGACCATACTCTAGGAGGTGCTGGTAAGGAAGGGGAGTGCCCCCCTGATGGGGCCCTTGCATATGGGAAGCTCCAGGGGAACCACCTTACCAAGGCATGAGTACAGACCAAGCACCGGGGTGCTGGGACAAATGTAGGTTTAGTAACCTACTGCGACGAAGAGCCAGAGGGCCCGGCATATAAATGACATCATCTTGATGTGCCACCAACAGGCCCACCAGCTGCCAACCCGCCTGGTGAAGGCAAGGCGCCAGTAAAATGGGGGGGGGGCAGAGCCCCGTAACCAGGGGTCCCCTAATGCCCGAGAAGAAGGCAGCAAGCCTGAACCGATTTCCCAGGGACGGGGGATCGTGGATAAGTGACCGTGAGGGGATGAGTGTTCAAGCAACCATCCAGTAGCTTCCCGGGGGACACTGTCGGCCAACCGACCCACTCCGTCTGATGCAAAGGCTGGGGCGTAAGGGAGACGACCCAGTAGGTCCCAACGCATAAGCCTCACCTCAGGCGTGTCCCAGACACGCCAGGCTAGTAGCCTGGGCCGAAAGAAAGGCCCCAATAGTGCCTCAAGCCGCAGGGTTGATCCTGTGACACTGACTAGAAATAGTCTTAGGCGTCCAGACGACCCCAGGTAAACCAAGAAGGGCTAGATCTGCGTAATAGGCCGAACCCCCCGCGCAGGGGGCCCGTGACCCAAGACAGAGTTGTCATATATGGGCTACTTGCGAATGGTAGAATTGCTAAGCCTGTCATAGGCCAACGGGGTCCAGACTACCTCATACTGATGAGGGGGGAGGATGGAAAAATTATATACAGAGGCCATGGCCCCATACCGGTAAGGCGATTAACAAGCGCGCCCAACACTGCAGGCCCAGTCCGGCCTGCGCCAGTTTCAGAAGGGAGAGCAGGGACTAAAAACACCCTGACAAAAAACTGAGGGGGACCGTCCAGCGAGAGCCCATCCTGAGCCCAGGTGGGTTACATCCCAGAACCACCAGAAGGGGGAGGCATATTCCTGGATGTGAGACAGCTGTGCAGTCGCCCCCTCGCCCAGACGGGTGAGGGCGCCCCTTCATGCTTGCGAGGTTTTGGCAGATTTGGACTTGGTCCTGCCAGAAGGCCCAGGGCGCTGTCTGCCCGCGCCATGTTGGAAATCCACGCCGAACAGCTGGAAACACACCTCAGATTCACGTTTGACACTAACGTAGGGAGGTGGAGGGGTGACCCTGCCTCGTGGAGGCCGGAGCGGCCTTCTGTGGAAGGGTGCTATAGCCTTTTTGCCAAAAAGGTCCAAGCGGGCCCCGAATAACCGCCGTCCTCTGAATGGAAGGCAAGTGAGAGCCTTTTTTGTAGCTCCATCGGCGCCCCACTGTCGCAGCCAGACCAGGCGGCGAATGGCTACCGCAAGTGCTGAGCTCCTAGCACACATCTTAATGGTGTCATCCAGTGCCGATAGAATAAACTTCACAAAGGCTTCGCAGTCTGATAGGGCACTAAACACCCCCCAAGGGAGATCCTCAGGGCGGTGATCCAGTATCTTTCTGATGGCTGCGGCACAAACCAGGCGCAGGGCCATCCCAGCGCACGAGAAGGCGTGTGACGCCGGTCCTCAGCATCCCGAAGGGTACGATAAAAGGGGGCAGTAATAAAAGGGGGGTTTGTGACCCCTATAACCGGCGCGTCCACCACCAGGGGAGCTGACCATAAATTAACCACATCAGGGGGAAAGGGGTAATTCCATTCCCAGACCCCTGGAATCCCTTTAAGCTTACCAGGCGATTCCCATTCCTGGGATATAATATTCTGGAAATGCTCCTGTTCTAGGAACTCCAAGCGCGGCGGCGCTGTATGGAAAGTCTCCTTTTTAGGCTCGGGGATCTCCCCAGGGGGAGAGATTGACAAGACCTCAAAAATCTTGATCAGGATTTCATCCGTGTCACACAGACCCCAGGAGCCAGGCTCGGATTCCTCACGGCCCGCGGGCATCCCATGGGAGGAGCCCGAGTCTGAGAATAGCTCACCTTCCTCAGAAGGGTCAGGGTCCTGCATATCAGCAGAATCATCGGTATCGTCAGGAACCGGAGAGCCTGGAGGCGTCAGGGACCGCTTTTTACCAGGGCCCATACGCTCCGCCAATCCAGAAAGCACCTGCTCCGCTGTGGGCAACGCTCGCGGCACCTCTTGCAGGTCATCCCCGCTGGAGTGGGACTCGTCATGAGTGATGTTTGGGAGCGGGGAGAAGGGGGTGAGGAAGGGGGGTTCCTCTGTTAGCAATGCCTGTTCTGCACACTGTCCGCAGACCTGTGCCCTGTCAGCCTCAGCCAGGGGCTGGCCACACACTGCACACAGCCGGTCACGTCCCGGAGGGACCCCGGTTCCATAATTCTGAAATGCCTCCATATGGTGATTTTTATGCAGTATAACGCAGGGAATTATGCAATAAGCAACCCTGGATGCCCCAAACCCGCTAGAATGTGGGAGAATTTGTAAAGAGGACCCGTTGTAATATATGTTAGGCTGGTGCCGGTAACGAAGTCTTGGCTTCTGAAAGACACAATGGGACAAGGGGAGAGGAGTCGGTGCCATGCTCTGTTTGAAAAACCTAGAAACCATACCGCCCCGGAGGGCACTTACATGTCCGAGGGAGGAGACGAGCCACACCACGCGCGCACGCGAAGATAGAGAAAATGGCGCCAGCGAACCTCGTGGGGAGGGCCAGGCCAGGCTGTGACGCAAGACGCGTCATGCCAAGTCTCCGCCTCCCCCAAAGAGCGCGAAGCTCTAACCGACAGCAAATGCAGCAGCAGAGAATAAGTAACATCTAATGCTGACACGCTGGAATGAATCTGCCGAGGCAGACTGATAGTGAGAAATGACAGCCCGCACTGTACAGTGATGCGCGACACTGACCCCCTGATTAAAGAACAAGGTCTAATGGCGGATGGGCGCTAGGGCTGCCACACGCACACACACCCCCCCCTTTCTTTTCCCCCGAGTTACGTGAGGGAGCGAGGGGAGAAGCTAACGGTGTCCATGGACTGAGTCTATGAGGGGCAAGGGCAAGATACGGGAGGGGCATCCTCTAGAGGCTCACCAACGGCCTGACCGCCTACCCTATGGAGGGAGATTGCGGTGGAGCATGGCTCCATTCAGCACACCAGGTGCTACCCACCTTCACCCGACCCGCGCAGCCTAGGCTGGGAGGCATATTTCTTCTGAAGAGGACGGGTGGAAACAGTCCCACAGGACCTTGGGCCGTAAGGCCCGCTCACCTGCGAGAGCGTGATACTTCATGTCTTCGCAGTTCCAGCACTGCAGAGAAATCTGGGGATTTGTGGGAGGTCCCTCGGTATATGAAGGGCCGGGAGGAGCCTGTTTTTGCATGTCTGCAGTGAACAGCGCCCTCTGGCGGAGGATTACCCATGTGTAATTATTATTAGATGGAGCAGGACGTGCTGTATGCTTAGAATAACATGCCGGATGCTGCCTAGCTTTTTGCACTCTTGAAATTTACACATTTGTGCCCACTTTCCTACCCTCGAAACACCCCATATATCAGTCGACAATTTGCTCTTGCAGAAAATTACAGGCACAAGTTTGCAAAAAATGAGCTTCAAATTCAGACAACCATGGAGAAAACCCAGCTTTGTGCTCAAAAATACAACTCTGTGAAGTACTCACCTGTAGAGTTGATATTATACGCATACAGCACGTCCTGCTCCAGTAGTAGTAATAACATGTGGGTATCCTCCGCCTCCGGCGCCGTGCACTGCAGACATGTAGAAAACAAGCTCCTCCCGGCCCTACATATACAGAGGGACCTCCCACAAATCCCCAGCATTGAAAAGCAGTGAGAAAGAGAGGCCAGGAGAAACAACCACCCAAAACTGGCAAAAATATCAAAGATAACAATCACCAACAGGGGATCCAGAACAGGGTGGGGTGGAGCAGGACGTGCTGTATGCGTATAATATCAACTCTACAGGTGAGTACTTCACAGAGTTGTATTATTGTAAGCATACAGCACGTCCTGCTCCAGTAGTAGTAATAACATGTGGGACATCCAATAGCAGTGTCCATAAAGAAGGGTGGGATCCCCAACAGAAGGCAACAGCAAGCAGTCTAAACTACTGCCGCCTGCAGAACCTTGCGGCCAAACACAGCGTCAGCTGAGGCCCGAGCATCAACCTTGTAAAACCTTGTAAAGGTATGTACAGAAGACCAAGTAGCGGCCTTGCAAAATTGCTCCACAGAGGCCTGGTGCTGAAAAGCCCAAGAAGCCCCAACAGCTCTAGTAGAATGAGCAGTAAGACGAAAGGGGGGAGTCTTCCCCTTAGCAGTATAGGCTTGAACAACAGCCTGACGAATCCATTTACTGATGGTAGACTTGGCGGGAGCCAAACCCTTCCTAGGCCCATGAGGCACAACGAAGAGAGCATCCGTCTTCCTAAAGGCCTGAGTGGTAACCAGGTAAGACTTGACACACCTGACCACATCCAAGGAATGCAAAACCCTTTCCTTAGGGTTACTAGGATTAGGGCACAAGGAAGGAAGTACAATATCTTGATTCAAATGAAATGCAGACACAACCTTAGGCAGGAAGTCTGGCTTGAAGCGAAACACCACCTTATCCCGGTGTCTCTCAAAGTAGGGGGGCTGAATAGACAAAGCAGCCAACTCAGACACACGTCTAACCGAGGTAATGGCTACCAGGAAGACAACCTTGAGTGTGAGCACAGCAAGAGCGGCCTCATGAATAGGCTCAAAGGGAGCCCCCTGCAGGGACGACAAAACCAAGTTCAGATCCCAAACGGGAACCATAGGTTTCCGAGGAGGGCGCACATGAGTGACCCCCTGAAAGAAGGTCTTGATAAGAGAGTGCTGGGCAAAGGTCTCCTGAAAGAAGATAGACAGGGCCGAAACCTTGCCCTTCAAGGTATTAAGCTTAAGACCCAAGTCTAGACCATGTTGTAAGAACTCCAGCACCCTGGATACTAAGAATTCCCGGCAGGGAAGAGACCTGGATTCACACCTTTCAATGTAAGCACGCCATACTCTATAATATATGGCGGCAGAAGTCTTCTTCCTGGCTTGCACCATAGTAGCCACTACAGATGCAGACAAACCCTTTTCCATCAAGATGGAGGTTTCAATAGCCAAGCCGTCAAAGCCAGCCTTAGTAAATTGGGGTGGCGTAGAGACCCTTGAGTCAGAAGGTCTGGCAACCTTGGCAGGTCGTACTGATCTACTGCCATTTGAACCACGTCTGCGAACCACACTCTTCTTGGCCACCTTGGGGCCACCAGAATCGCGGGTACCCCTTCCAGAGCGATCTTGCGCAGCACTCTGCCCAGAAGGGGAATTGGTGGAAACACATACAGGAGCCGAAACTCCTTCCAAGACATTGACAGGGCATCCGTGGCCAGAGCCAGAGGATCCTGAGACAGGGATACAAAGCTCGGGAGCTTGTGATTGTGACGGGACGCAAACAAATCCACATCTGGCACACCCCAACGGTGACACAGTGACTGAAATACCCTGTCGCAGAGGGACCATTCCCCCTGACGGGACGACCCCCTGCTCAGAGCATCTGCTAGCAGATTCTCCGTCCCCAGAATGTAGACAGACTATATGCATTGTACATTGGTCTCTGCCTAAGTTAGAATCAGAGACACCTCCTGGAGAGCACCCTTGCTCCGGGTTCCTCCCTGATGATTGATGTAGGCAACCGCCGTCCTGTTGTCTGAGCGTACCTGAACCGCCAGACCCTGCAGGTGCTGGGTCAATCGTTCCAGCACCAATCAGACCGCCCTGAGTTCCAGGACATTGATAGGAAGATGGGCCTCCTGAGGGCTCCACCTCCCCTGGCAGCGCAGGGACTTCCAGAATCCCCCCCAGCCCGAAAGACTGGCATCCATTGTGACCGTCTCCCAAGAGGGAGCCAGGAAGGATCTGCCCCTTGTCAAGTTCCTGTGGTCCAACCACCATGCAAGGGATTGTCTGACCGAGGGGGGAATCACCCAGCTGTCGTCCAGAGATGCTGGGTCCTTGTTCCATACTGACAGAAGGTGAAGCTGCAGCGTTCTCAGATGAAACTGGGCAAAGGGCACCGCCTCGAAGCTTGCCACCATCGAGCCCACCAACTGCATTCCCTGCCGGATGGAGGGATGAGGGTTCGCGAGCAGGGATCTCGCCTGGGTTGTCAGAGCTTCCACCTTCTGCGGAGGAAGGAATATCCTTGACTGAACCGAGTCCAGAATCATCCCCAGAAACGGGGTCACTGAGGAGGGGGACAGAGAGGACTTTGGGTAATTGATCACCCAGCCGAAGGACTCCAGGGTGGACACCACCAATCGAGTGTCCAGCTCTGCCTGCCGCAGAGACCGAGAGGTGATGAGTATATCATCCAGGTAGGGCAACACGCGTATGCCCTTTAGTCTTAAGAGAGACATCACCCCTGCCAGCACCTTGGTGAACACCCTGGGAGCCGACGTAAGGCCGAATGGCAGAGCCACGAACTGATGATGCTGATCCAACAGCGCAAATCTGAGGAACCTTTGATGTCCTGGAAACACCGGAACGTGCAGGTAAGCGTCCTTGATGTCCACAGATGTCATGAAGTCCCCTGGACGCAGCGAGGCAATGGCCGAGCGCAGAGTCTCCATACGAAAATGCCTGCTTCTGACAAACTTGTTTAGGATTTTCAGATCCAGAATGGGTCTGACTGATCCGTCCTTTTTGGGCACCGTGAACAGGTTGGAATAAAACCCCACGCCCCTGTCTCTTAAGGGGACCTCGCAGATGACCCCGAGCTCCAGAAGGTCCTGCACAGCCAGCATCAAGACTCGCGCTGAGGCAGGATCCTGTGGGATCCGAGACCCAACGAACCTGGTAGGGGGCAGCACAGCAAATTCTATCTTGTAACCGGAGGAGACTACCTCCTGAATCCACCGGTCTGGGACAAGGCGTCTCCAGACATGTTCGAAGTGCTGTAGACGTCCCCCCACCCTGACGGGCGGGGGCGCCCCTTCATGCTTGGGGGGTCTTGGGGGGGGCTTGGGCTCCCAGGAGGAGCCAGGACGGTGTCCTCTGTTCTTCTTCCAGGGTTCTGCACGAGACCCAGAGAAGGACACCCCTCTACCCTGCTTGGTCCCATGGTAGGGGGTAGAATGGGAGCTTGGACCACGAAAGGGCCGAATCTGACGCTTGCGCTGGGGCAGCTTGCCACCCTTGGCAAAGATATCTAATCTTTCTCCAAACAGGCACAGTCCTTTAAATGGAAGCCCCGTAAGGGCCTTCTTGGCGACATTGTCAGCAGCCCACTGGCGTAACCAGATCGCGTGGCGTATGGCCACCACCAGAGCAGAAGATCTAGCGCTCAGCTTAATAGCATCATCCGGTGCAGATAGGATATAATTCACAAAGGTCTCACAGGTGGCCAGAGCGTTGGCGGCCTCAGTGGGCAAGTCATCCGCCCCTTCCAGAGCAGTCTTAAAGGAGCAGTATCGCGAATTTTTCTTGGTGACTTATATTTAAATGGTACTTTGAATGTAGATAAGTGTTGGAGTAAGAATTACAAATGTAGAAAAAAATGATGTGTGTGTTGAGCAGCTGGAGACTAATAGCTGATGTTTATGTCGGGCGCCGACACTCTGGCCTGTTCCACACTGAGGAGAGGGGTGCAACAATGTATCAGTTCCACGCTGAGGAGAATGTATCAAAGTCTCAGCTGTTCAGTGCTGGCAGCCGTCCAGCATCAGATAACAACATTGCAACATTGCCTGGCCAGAACTTATATCTAATACAGAGAGAAAAGCTCTAGAAGTCATTTAGCTGATTTTGACAGTTTTCCCTTCATGTTGGCTCTGCTGCAAAATTGTTCAGTTTACCATTTTCTCTTTTTTTTCCATATGATCTTTCTTTCAGCTTTGTGTGCTTTGAGCAAAGCCCAACCCAGGATTTTCACTATCTGGAGTTGTTTTGTGCCCCTAGGGGCATCCCGACTTGGGATGCCCTGATATGTGAAATCCCCAAGTTCGCCTGTGAAAACGTACCTTTCCCTGTCCCACAGTGCATGCGCGGGCTCTCATCCAATCAGCTCTGTTTGCACGCAGATGGGGAGCCTGAGCAGTAACCTTCCTGGCCGCCCGGCCTGTCTAAATGACTATGCGTGAGCGCACCAGAAAAATGGGGGGATCTGTGGTTATCCAGGGGTCGTTTCACACAGTGGGCATCCTGATTTAGAATGGGGTTTTGTTCCACTTTAATACTTTTAGATTTTCCTGCACAGTTATTCAAAGAAGAATTTCAGTCGTTTTCAGTCAGTTTAGTTTATTTTGTATAGATTTTACACATTTGAGTCACCTGGTCTCACCTCACACACACACACACAGCCGTTACAGTGTCAGCCTCTGAGGTAAAGTGTTGCTAGGAGACCAGTGGGCTAAATGAAGCAGCTCACTAAAAACAACCCAGCAGATCCCCCTATTCAGCAAATGGACTGAGCTATTATAATTATACAATTTAAAAGAGAGGCATATATTTTTTTCTTTTTCTATCGCCAGATTATTTATACACATGTTATAAGCTATTGTATGGCTATTTAATTATTTATCTTTTTTAATGCAAATTTCGCGATACTGCTCCTTTAACCACCGTCCTGAGCGCCACCGGCGTGATGGCTAAGGTGCACACCGGGCAGAGCGACGCTCCCCCAAATGCAAAGGCATGACATGCCAATTGATCAACTCGCCGATCCTCTAAATCCCGCAGCGTAGTAGTGTCAGGGGAGTGCATAATAGAGGTGTTGGACAGACTCAGAATCGGGGCATCGACCTCGGGTGGCGATGTTCAACCAGATCGGCAGGAAATGGATACTTCTTATCCACAGCTTTAGGAATCCCCTGTAGTTTGCTGGGATGTTCCCATTCTTTCAGCACTAGGTTATTAAAGTGAGTTTGTTCGGGAAACTCCAACCGCACCCTAGCGGTATGAAACAGATCGCCCCGCTGCCGAGGGGCAGCGGGAGGGGGAGAGAGGGATAACACATCAAAGATCTGGGACAGCAGTCTATCAATGTCGTCCTGGGACCAAAGATCAGAACCAGACTCCTCCTGACTTCTGGACTCGTCCTCGTAGGATCCTGAGTCAGAGAGCAGTTCCCCTTCCTCTGATGGGGACTGAGCATAGGAAAGCAGTAAATCATCAGATTCTACAGGGAGAATAGTAGCTTCAGGATTCAAATGACGCCTCTTGGCGGTAGCCTTGAGCGCCAAGGAGCCAGCGATGAAGCTTTCCACACTAGCCAATCTAGAGGCAAATCAGTGTGAGAATCCCCACTAGTATTGGGGGTTAGGCTCAAGCTTGGGGGAGTAGGGGAAGTAAGGCGAGGTGCGGGCCCAGCCTCGGAAGAGGTGGGGAGACCGGCTAGCGCGTGTTGAGCACAAGGTACGCAGACCCGTGTATTGTCACCGCTGCTAGGTGAAACCCCACAAGCTGCACACAGACGGGCTTGTCCCAGGGGGACCCCGTTCACAATATCCTGGGATGCCGCCATATGGTGATTATTAAATTCAATATGCCAGTAGGGATTGACGCTTTAAGCAACCCTGGATGCCCCAATAACCCGCTGGGAAGTGGGAGTAATTTCTGAAAAATGGTCTGGACCGGGCGCTACGTCGGGCCAGGGGAAGCCACCGAGGACCGCTGTCTGAAAGACACAAGGGGAACAGGGATGTCAGAGCCGAGCGCAAAGAAGCAAGCTAGGGAAAAGATCGCCCATGAGGGCACTTACAGGTCTGCGAGGGGAGGACCGTCTTCACCTCGCGCATGCGAGAAGGAAATGGCGCCCAGCGAACCTCGAAGGGCGGGCCAGAGCGGACGATGACGCGGAACGCGCCAGACCGAACCACGCCTCCCCCCCGGAGAGCGCGAAGCTAGAAGGCGCGCAGCCAATCAGGAGAGAAGATACGTCAGCATCACTTCAGAGAAGAAGTCTGACAGAGTGAGTAAGGAGATTTGAAAAACGCTGTAGCTTCCCCAAACAGCGCTGCCGTAAGCACCTAGAGCACAGTAGAATGCTGCGGTCAGTTGAAAAGTAAACAAGTGAAACGCGCTCTGACACCCGGTAACGGTAAAGCGTCTATAGTGTAATTAGGGCAAGGATAGGCCATCAAACACACAACCCCCCCCCTCTTTTTCCCCCCACTAACGGGGGAATCTGGGGAGGAAGGTGACCCGAATAGAGGGTTCACCGTTACATGGGACATGGGGGCACTAGTGCGGGAGGGGCATCCACTGAAGGCTCACTATTCGCCTTAACCGCCTACACTATGGTGGGGGATTGCGGTGGAGACTAGCTCCGTAAGCACACTAGGTGCTGCCTACCTTCACCCGACCAACGCAGCCCAGGCTGGGAGGCATTAAATTCACACTGAGGACGGGTGGAAATAGTCCCGCAGGGCCTCGGGCTGTCAAGCCCCGCTCGCCTGCGAGAGCGTGATACTTCATGTCTTCGCAGTTTCAGCACTGCAGAGAAATCTGGGGATTTGTGGGCGCCGGAGGCGGAGGATTACCCACATGTTATTACTACTACTGGAGCAGGACGTGCTGTATGCTTAGAATAAAAGGTGCACAAATGCACAGGCCCACGAACATGAATCGAGCCTATTGTAACAACCAGGTCACTTGCTGTGTAACAATTGTAGCAAGAGATGCACCTGCCGTAATACATTGTATAGCCCCCCATGAGCCTGCTTTTTTTTGTTCAATTTGTTTTTATTAGGAAGAAATTAAAGCACAAAGCACATTGACAGATCATTTAACAATCTTAGCATATGTCATCCATCACTGAAATAGATAACTAACATACTCCAAACGTTCACCCCAGCCCAATGAGTAAAGCGTAGTCAGGGGATGATAACCGTAATCATTTCCCAAAGCCTCAGTCGCATAATCTCAACGTGTAACCCTCCCCCGTTCCCTTCTGTTCAGACCTTGTTGAACGACCTCTGAGAGAAGTCTCATTCTGCACGAGCCTGCTTTTAAAATGTAAACAGCTCACAGCTGACTCACAGACTGATTTCTGTTTTTTATGATTTTCAGTTTCTAATGAAGAATGATGCATCCGCATATTAGTTTGCTGTATGCTTCCTCTACTGTGTCATGATTAAAGTGGAACAATAACCCAGCGTGATCGGCCTGGGAATCTATACGATTTCCGGGCCGTTCGAGACCCTCCCAAAATTGGGATGCCCCGCTGTGTGAAACCCTCCAGGTCACCCCAGGCATTTGTGAATGGCCGGCACGGGCACACTCCCTGTTACAGGCAAGTGGGGGATGCGGCAGTCAGCGCACTCAGAGCCGCTGGCTTTAGACGATGTGGCGTCAGCGGCTCCGAGCGCGCTGATTGGACGAGCGGCCATGCATGCGCCGTAGGACCGGGAAGAGGTGAGTTGCACTCGATCTAGGGGTTTCACACAGCGGGGAACCCCCCAATCGGGTTGCCCCGGGGGAAAGGACCAAAACCCAGGATAGTCAAAATCCTGGGTTTTGGTCCACTTTATGAACGCAATAGCTCATTACGCATCAACGCAAATTCAGATGCGACTTCCAGCAAGCTGATTTGTTAGTATTTTATGACGATCTTGGGAACATGCTTTTAATTGGATCAAAATAAACAACAGGTTTTATTGGATTATTCTTGCTGGCTGTTATTGTGGGACTTTATTCTCTGCAGTGCAGTGTGGGAATAGGGATGCAAGCGGACATCCTGTATGTGATACTGTAGAGGCCTCTTACCTGGTGAGTGAGGGAGGGGCTGATGCGTCATGCTGGCTTCTAGGTAATGATTCTTTGCTCCTTCTTCACCCTGTGTCTCGGCATCCACAGCCTCTTCCTCCATCTCCTGTTTAATCACCACGTGACTCTCGGTAGGAGTTTCCTCCTAAAGAAATAGGACAGACACCGTAAACTTCTCGCTCAGGAGTGGGCTGATCGAGGTCTCCCTCCTGCAGGGAGAAGCAGCACTCACCTGTGCAGGTAACAGGTGAGCGACCCTCTTGGTGTTATCTAGAATACTCTCGTCATTGCGTTTATTCGAGGGTGATAAAAGATTAAAGATTGGGCTTACGGCGAGGATGGAGATGCTCTTAAAGAGGAAAATCGGGCATTTTGGGGAGTTATGGAAATCCCTCCAAACTTCTCCTGTCTGCTCCCCACCCTGATTCCAAATTGGGCTATTTCTGCTCAACTTGCTCAGCGCCTCTAGCCTCACCAGGGACTCAGAAGATGGATGCCCTGGTGATGAGAGTAAAGATTACCGAAAGGTAAAACCGGATGGGGGGCAGCAGTTCCGGGAGGTTTGGGGGGAGGTTTCAACGCAATGTTCCTCTTTAAATAGAAGAAAACTCGCCTCATATCACTATGCGCTGAGCGAGAAAATCTCTTCAGGAAAATCCTCAAATAATTTGGATAACTCCAGATGGTCTGTATCATCAACCCGAATTTCCAGGTCTGCCGTGTCCTTTAACAAGGAGGTGTCCCAGTTTCCACCATTGAAAGAGAAGGGGAGGCAGTCATGGCCTAAATGTAGGGAATCAGCCTTGAGACCCCAAGAGAGAGAGAGTTGCAGCAGTGGCGGATGGGGCCAAAAAAACAGCCCTTGGACGGTCCGAGACATCCTTGCCGAGGCCCCCCACCATGATGATGGGGCTATAGGATTCGTGGTTTCTGAAGCAGTGAGGCCCACCGGGTATTGTCCCAGGTCTCCCTATGGCCAGTCCACTCCTTGGGTGGCAGGTTTGATTCCTTCCCATGAAGTGCCTTTGTGCAAGGCAACTAACCCCCCCACCCCGGACCCTAAGTTTAGGGCAGCCCACCACTCTGGGCACATAAGCACTTCACTGCCCCTTAGTGTGTTATTCACCTGTGTGTAGTCACTGATATAGTGTTTATTCACTGGTGTGTCGACTGTGTGTAATTGACTTGTGTGTGGTCACTAATAATACCATTTTGTGAATACTCACCTGTAAAATGGGTATTATAAGTATGTCACACACCCCGCTTCAAAACATTCATTACATGTGGGTTATACTGACCTGTAGATGGCGATCTTGCAGAGATGTAAAGGAAAAAAGAGAGCCCCTCCCGGTCCATAAATACCTGGGACCTCCCACTCATTACCCAGTATAAAGATAGCAGTAAGGTAAGGGAGAGCCAAAAATAAGTCATAACAACGAAAATTCACCATATAAAGGATCCAGAATACAAAAGGGCAGGGTGAAGCGGGGTGTGTGACATACTTATAATACCCATTTTACAGGTGAGTATTCACAAAATGGTATTATTCTAAGTATGTCACACACCCCGCATCAAAACATTAATTACATGTGGGACATCCAATAGCAGTGTCCATAATGGGCGGGGATCCAAACAAGGCAATAAAACACAACTTAAACCACTGCAGCTTGCAGAACTTTGTGGCCAAAAACAGCATCCGCTGAGGCCCGAACATCAACCTTGTAAAATTTGGAAAAAGTGTGAACAGAAGACCAAGTAGCAGCCTTACAAACTTGCTCAACAGAAGCCTGGTGCTGAAAAGCCCAGGACGCCCCAACAGCACGAGTAGAATGAGCAGTAACACGAAAAGGGGAACCTTCCCCTTGGCAGAATAGGCCCCAGCAACGGCCTGACGAATCCATTTACTAATGGAAGACTTGGCGGGCGCCAAACCTTTCCTGGGCCTGGAGGGCACCACAAAAAAGCATCCGTCTTACAAAAGGAAGAAGTAACTACCAAATAGTACTTCACACAGCGAACCACATCCAAGGAATGCAAGACCCTCTCCTTGTCATTGCTGGGCTTAGGACACAAGGAGGGCAGAACAATGTCCTGATTAAGATGAAAGGCAGAAACCACCTTAGGAAGGAAATCCGTCTTGAAACGGAAAACAACCTTGTCCTGATGCCTCTCAAAGTACGGAGCCTGAATGGACAAAGCCGCCAACTCAGAGACGCGCCGAACAGAAGTGATAGCAACCAAAAATGCCACCTTCTGCGTAAGTGAAGACAAAGCAATATCATGCAAAGGCTCAAAAGGAGGACCCTGAAGAGCAGAGCCGCACATGCGTAACCCCCTGGAAAAAAGTCTTAACCAAAGGATGAAGAGCAAAAGACCTTTGAAAGAAAACCGCCAGGGCAGAAACCTGCCCCTTCAAAGTACTAAGCTGGAACCCCAAGTCCAGACCATGTTGAAGAAACTCCAGAATTCTGGGAATAGAAAACACCCTACAAGGCAAGGCCCTGACCTCACACCAATCAATATAAGACCTCCAAGTCCTATAGTAGATGGTAGAGGAAGACCGCTTCCTAGCGCTAACAAGAGTCCGAATCACAGCATCGGAAAGACCTTCCTCCTTCAAAATGGAGGTTTCAGCAGCCACGCCGTCAAAGCCAGCGTTGGTAAATTGGGGTAAAGTAGTTGACCCTGGGTGAGCAGATCCAGCAGCAGGGGCAGAGCGAACTGATCCTCTGCCAACCTTACCACGTCTACGAACCAAACCTGTCTTGGCCAACTTGGAGCCACCAGGATTGCTGACGCGCCCTCTAGGGCCAGCTTGCGCACCACTTTGCCCACCATGGGAAACGGAGGGAACAGGTACAGAAACCCAAGATTCCTCCAGTTCAGAGACATCGCATCCACTGCCAGAGCCAGCGGATCCCGCGAGAGAGACACAAATGCCGGAAGCTTGTGATTGTGCCGAGAAGCAAAGAGGTCCACCTCCGGAGACCCCCACCTTAGGCAAATCGAGCGAAACACCTTGGGGCTGAGAGACCATTCCCCCCGGCGAGATGAGAACCTGCTCAGAGAGTCCGCCTCCGTGTTCTCCACTCCCGGAATGTAAACTGCCGAAATGCACGGGACATGGCTCTCCGCCCAGGCCAGAATCAAAGACCCTTCCCTGAGGGCACTCCTGCTGCGAGTCCCTCCCTGGTGATTGATGTAGGCGACCGCCGTCCGATTGACCGACGAAACCTGAACCGGCAAGCCCTGTAACTGATGAGTCAAGTGAAACAGAACCAACCTGATGGCTCTCAATTCCAGAACATTGATCGGCTCGTGAGCCTCCTGAGGCCCCCACAGACCCTGAAACTGACAATCCTTCCAGAAACCCCCCCCATCCTGACAGGCTGGCATCCATGGTGACCGTTTCCCAACAAGGAGTCAGAAAGGATCTGCCCCTCAACAGATTGATCTGATCCAGCCACCACTGAAGGGAACGCCGAACCCGGGGGGTCATCAGGAAAGACTGATCCAACGACAGTGGGGACCTGTCCCAGGCCGCCAACAGATGGAGCTGGAGCGTCCTTGTGTGAAACTGAGCAAAAGGAACCGCCTCGAAGGAAACCACCATCAATCCCACCAGCCTCATCCCCAGCCTGATGGCCGGACGAGGGATGGACAGGAGAAGCCAAGCCAACTCCTGAATCAAGAGAACCTTGGACTGAGGAAGAAACACCCTGGCCTGAGAAGTATCCAGAGACATTCCCAGAAGACACTACCCTGGACGGAGAAAGGGAGGACTTGGGGTAGTTGATAACCCAACCAAATCTCTCTAGAGTGGATACCACAGTCCTGGTGTCTAATTCCGCTTGGCTGAAGGAAGACGCCATAATGAGAAGATCGTCCAGATATGGCACGATGCGGATACCCTGGGCTCTGAGGAGAGCCATCACCCCTGCCAGCACCTTGGTGAAAACCCTTGGAGCCGAGGTAAGACCGAAAGGAAGGGCCACAAACTGAAAATGCCGATCTTCCACCACGAACCTGAGAAATCTCTGGTGCGCCGGAAAGATTGGAACATGCAGGTAAGCATCCTTGATGTCTATGGACGTCATGAAGTCCCCCTGACGAAGAGAGTAGATAGCTGAACACAGCGTTTCCATGCGGAACTTCCGCGGACGGACGAACCTGTTGAGTATCTTCAGATCCAGGATGGGCCGAACAGAGCCGTCCTTCTTGGGCACCGTGAACAGATTGGAATAAAAGCCCCGGCCCCGGTCGGAGGGAGGCACCGGGCAAATGACAGCCATATCCAGAAGATTTTTTACCGCCGCCCGGAGCCCCTGCGCGGCCAGAGGGTCCGAAGGCACCTGAGACCTGAAGAATCTGGGAGGGGGCCGGAACTCGAACTCCAGCTTGTAGCCGGAAGACACCACTTCCCGGATCCATCTGTCCGAAACCTCCTAGTCCTAGACCTGGGAGAAGTGTTGCAGCCGTCCCCCCACCCACAAGGGTGAGGGCGCCCCCTCATTGCTGAGCTGGCATGGCAGCGGCTTTGGGCTTAGGGCCCTAACTGTGTCCTGGACGGGCACGTCCCCTGCCCCTATTCCAGGAATCACCTCTGGATGAGGAGAAAGCCAATCCTCTGCCAGCTCTGGCCCCACGAAAGGAAGGAGTAAAGGAAGCCGGCCCCCGAAAGGAACGACGTTGCTTCCTGCGTTGAGGTAACTTACCGCCTTTGGCGACCGAATCCAATTTCTCTCCAAAGAGCCGCAACCCCACAAAGGGAAGAGCCGTAAGCGACTTTTTGGACACAAAATCAGCCGCCCACTGGCGCAACCAAACCGAACGTCGAATAGCCACAAGCAAGGCCGACGTTCTGCCACACATCACCAATGTGTCATCCAAGGCGGCTAGTACAAATGACAAAAACAATTCACACCGGTTAAGAGCAATGAACTCGTCACTAGCCGGATCTAGCCTGGAAGTAGTCAACAGGTCCCTAACAACCGACCTGGTAGCTACCACTAACAGCGCCGAAGCACAAACAGGCCGCAAGGCCGAACCGACACTGGCAAATCCATGACAAGCCATCTGGTCAATGCGTTTATCCTCACCATTTTTAAGAGTGGAACAATCAGGAGAATTCAAAATAGCGGTGTTGGACAACCTCAAAACCGGGGCATCCACCTCAGGAGGAGACGACCAACGCTTTACTGCATCCAACGGAAAAGGATATTTCTTATCCCAACCCGGAGGAACACCTGGGAGCCGAGTAGGCCTCTCCCATTCCTTAGTAATAATGCCATCAAAATGCTTTTGATTAGGAAATTCCAAGCGCGGCCTAGATTCCTCGAAAAACTCCCCCTGTTGCAGAGGAGCCGCCTCAGGAAGAGAAATAGCCAGAACCTCAAACATCTGAGCCAGAACCTTAGGGGTATCCAAGGAATCCCCCAGCCCTCGCTCGGTATCAGCGCCAACAAACTGCTGATCGTCCGAATAATCCTAATCCTCAAATAGCTCCCCTTTCTCTAGCGGGGAGTAATCAGACCAGTCCAGAGAATCAAACTAATCAAAGTCAACAGCCGGCGAGGCTGGAGACAAGTGCTTTCTCTTAGCCGGGGCCTTTCTGGCAACAGCGCTAGAAAATAATTTCTCAAGATTGGCCAATCTGGCACACACCTCAGATTGCGACTCCCCACCCATGACAACGTCACATGGGTCACGGATCAGTCGGGGAGGGGTAGGAGAAGAGACCGGTGGCGCTGAACCAGACGCCTGGAGCCCGGACTGCCGCGTAATAGTCTGCTGCGCACATGGTATACAAAGAAACACATCATCCCCCGTAAGGGATACCCCACACCCCATACACTGCCGGGATTGCCCCAAGGGGAGCCCAAGCCCAGTATCCGGGGATGCCTCCATACGGTGAACTTTAAGGCAGTCGCAATGACCAAGGGAATTACGCAATGTAAGCAACCCGGGATGCCCCTTTAATGTCCCAAGTGGGAGGATTTACAATAAAGCCCAATTGAACCCAGGGACCCTAGGACCGGGAGAAACCCCTTAATAACCAATGTAGGTCCGCTTGGAAGACACAAATTAAAAACCCATTCAGCATAACAGACTCATAGAAAAAAATTTAATATATATATTTATATATACAGAAACAAGTAAAGGAGGCCCACAGGGCCACTCACAGAGCTGCGATGGCATCCTCTCACACGTGGCCGTCCAGATTGATTCCGCCCCACGATGCGGAGAGGAAAAGACAGAGAGGAGAAAGGGGGCATGGCCAGCGCGGTTTGCGCATCGCACCCTGCTCCGCCCCCCTTCCTCCGCCAACCAGCGCATCTCCCGGCCCGAGACCGGGCTCCGCAGCGGCGCCAGACGCGGCGTCGTGCCGAACGCCCGGCCCCGCCCCCTACAACAGCGCACCTGAGGGGAGAAGCTCCCCCGATGCCATGCCACACACAAAGGGCGGCGCTGCGGCGGCCGGTCAGCCCAAAAAAAATTAACCAGACACACACACACAATAGAAATTTTTAACCTAACACGGGAGAAGGGCCGCCCCCGGAGAGGGGAAAACCACCCAGGGTGGAAGGCCAAGGGACAGGGCATCCCAAAACCGGGGTCAACATCCCGGTTAACCGCCTACCCTTTAGTATAGGGTCTCACGGTGGAGCATTAGCTCCTAAGCACCTAGGGTGCCATCTACCCTCGCCCGGACCAGCAGCCTAGGCTGGGTGGCAGGGTAAATCAAAAAGGGATCCGGGCGGAAATAGATAAAATAGAGGGCCGGGAGTCATCCCGGCTACCTGAAATCCCCCTGTGCAAGGAGGAGACATCATCTTCTGACTTGCTCGCCGACTGCAGAGATGAAGACTGGGTAATGAGTGGGAGGTCCCAGGTATTTATGGACCGGGAGGGGCTCTCTTTTTTCCTTTACATCTCTACAAGATCGCCATCTACAGGTCAGTATAACCCACATGTAATGAATGTTTTGAAGCGGGGTTTGTGACATACTTAGAATATAGTGTTTATTCACTGGTGTGTCCACTGTCTGCAATTCACTTGTGTGTGGTCACTGATATGGTGTTTATTCACTGGGGTGTCCACTGTGTGTAATTCACTTGTGTGTGGTTACTCATATAGTGTTTAATCACTGGTGTGTCCACTGTGTGTAATTCACTTGTGTGTGGTTACTCATATAGTGTTTAATCACTGGTGTGTCCACTGTGTGTAATTCACTTGTGTGTGGTCACTGATATGGTGTTTATTCACTGGTGTGTCCACTGTGTGTAATTCACTTGTGTGTGGTCACTGATATGGTGTTTATTCACTGGTGTGTCCACTGTGTGTAATTCACGTGTGTGGTCACTAATATAGTGTTTTGTTCACTGGTGTGTAGTCACTGATATAGTGTTTTGTTCACTGGTGTGTCCACTGTGTGTAATTCACTTGTGTGTAGTCACTGATATAGTGTTTTGTTCACTGGTGTGTCCACTGTGTGTAATTCACTTGTGTGTGGTCACTAATTTTGTCACCATAGTTGATGCACAGTTTTGAACGTCCATCCTTGGCCTCCTGTCTTACCACCCAACCCCAAAGCCCAGACATGTGAATAACACAGGAGCCTGTTATCACATGCAGTGCACAAACAGTACTTGCCAGAACTTCCTGCAGCTCCTCTAATGTTGCTGTAGGCTTCTGGACAGCATCTTGGACCAGTTTTGCTCTCGTATTTTTATCCGTTTTCAAGGGACGTCCAGTTCTTGGTAACGTCACAGTCGTGCCAAACTTTATCCACTTCTTGATGACCGACTTCACTGTGTTCCACGGCACATCTAATGCCTTGGAAATTTTTTTGTACCCTTCTCCTGACCGATGCCTTCCAACGATGAGATCCCTCTGGTGTGTTGTAAGCTGTTTACGGGCCGTGGTGTTTGCTGTAAAATGTGACAAAGAAAACGTCAGGAAAATCCCAATAGCAATAGCTGTCCTTTATTGGGGCAGAATCAGACTGGGTTCCCTTGATAAAGTGGCACCTGCACTGCGAAACGCGCGTGGGGGGGGGTTCTATGTCGGTGGATGAAATTGTAAGTACCTTTTATAGTCATGCATTTTGTTTGATTTAAACCGGACCTTCAGCATGATTTAATGAAAAGCCCAAACCCTTAAAAAACTCATCCCCAGCATCTAAAATGAATATATTTTAAGTTTTTAGTCACTTACTTATTATTCTTTTCACTCTCACTGGGCTGCAACTCTGTTCAGGACTCTAGGATACGGGCACCGCCATCTTGACTAAGAAGCATCACACATACTGAGGAGAGCGGGATAAAGTACAGAGGGAGGGTTATAGCTGTGCTTTGCACAAGCAGAACAGAGCTGGGGTCAGGGAAAGGACAGGAATCCCAGAATGCAGAGCAACACAGTCAGAAGACACTTCCTGTTTGCAGGCTGCCAAATGATCCATGAGCCGCCATGAGGCTCATACCATGCAGTAGATGCAGGTAGGGTGATTTTGAATGTGAGCAATCTGTATGTGCAGGGTGTGGGAAACATATAAGATAGGCTCTTATTCAGGGTGAAGGTCCGGATTAATGTGGGCAATCTGTATGTACAGGGTGTGGGAAACATATAAGATAGGCTCTTATTCAGGGTGAAGGTCCGGATTAATGTGAGCAATCTGTATGTACAGGGGGGAAACATATAAGATAGGCTCTTATTCCGGGTGAAGGTCTGGATTAATGTGAGCAATCTGTATGTACAGGGGGGAAACATATAAGATAGGCTCTTATTCCGGGTGAAGGTCCGGATTAATGTGACCAATCTGTATGTACAGGGTGTGGGAAACATATAAGATAGACTCTTATTCCGGGTGAAGGTCCGGATTAATGTGAGCAATCTGTATGTACGGGGGGGGGAAACATATAAAAGATAGGCTCTTGTTCAGTGTGAAGGTCCAGTTTAAGCGTGTATTATCTCTTTAGGGGTTTCCCATTTTGATCTTATATTGCATATATATGTTTACAGCACAATGGCACTTTACTGATTATATTAGAGTTTGTAGTTGGTATTTATTGAACCGGAATCCTAATTGTGGATGACCCTGCGCGGGTGACAAGCGCAGAACGGGAGCTCTCTTACTGTACTCCTCGGTCCCCCAGAGAAATCCTGCGCTCTGACTGGACTGCGCGGTCACATGGGAGCCAGGAGACCGCGCCAGCCAATCAGCCAGTGCTGGATTTTTCCGGACGGAGCGTGATGTAAGGTAAGAGATCCCCCCTTCTGCCCCGGTAACGCGCTTGGGGACATCCCCAACTGGTATAATTAGTTGGTAGTTGTTGGTACTACATTCATCCTTTGATCCTTAATTTGCCACCCTATTTTGATCTATATGGATCTATTTAAAGGGGACCAAAACCCAGGATTTTGACTATCCTGGGTTTTGGTTCTTGCCTCCGGGGCACCATGATCGGGGATGTCGCGCTGTGTGAAACCCCCCAGGTCGCTGAAACCAACTCAACTCCGGCACATGCGCGGCCGCTCATCCAATAAGCGCACTGATGGTCGCACCCCCATTACCCTCTAACCGGCCATTCACAAATGCCTGGAGCGGGCAAGCGCCCTGCTAGAGGGATAGCGGGGATGCCCCTGCGGCTCACACGTGCACCGTTGGACCGGGAAAGAAGGTAAGTGTATGGGGCGACCATCACGATTTTGGATGCCCCGGGGGAGGGGGGGTGAATCGATCGGCCCGGGAATCTTATAGATCGCCATGGATTTTGGTCCACTTTAATGTTTTTTTTTTTTCAATATGGGTATTTCTGGAAAAAGTTACATCGATTTGCTTAATTACCCCGTTGGTAGTCTGTGTGTCATCTTTCTAATATATCGTTAAATGATGGCAGCAGTGTGCTGACTACTATTCGAATAAATGTTGATTGGCTGATACTGAGCACAGCCATACCCCCAATTATGGGTCACACTGAAGGTGGAAAAGGTTCTAAAAGGATTCTACTTAGTCTGATTTTTTTTACATGTCCTGTGGGGGATTTCAGACTTTTTATATTCACTGTAGGACATACAAGCAGCTTATTGTCAGTAAGAGTCATTTTTTGAACACAACACATTGTAACAACCAACTCCTTGCTGTGTAACACGTTGTAACAGCCAGCTTCCTGCTTTGTAAAACATTGTAACAGCCAGCGTCCTGCTCTGTAACACACTGTAACAGCCAGCGTCCTGCTCTGTAACACACTGTAACAGCCAGCGTCCTGCTCTGTAACACACTGTAACAGCCAGCTTCCTGCTCTGTAACACACTGTAACAGCCAGCTTCCTGCTCTGTAACACACTGTAACAGCCAGCTTCCTGCTCTGTAACACACAGTAACAGCCAGCGTCCTGCTCTGTAACACACAGTAACAGCCAGCTTCCTGCTCTGTAACACACAGTAACAGCCAGCGTCCTGCTCTGTAACACACAGTAACAGCCAGCTTCCTGCTCTGTAACACACTGTAACAGCCAGCTTCCTGCTCTGTAACACACTGTAACAGCCAGCGTCCTGCTCTGTAACACACAGTAACAGCCAGCGTCCTGCTCTGTAACACACTGTAACAGCCAGCGTCCTGCTCTGTAACACATTGTAACAACCCGCTTCCTGCTCTGTAACACACTGTAACAGCCAGCGTCCTGCTCTGTAACACACTGTAACAGCCAGCTTCCTGCTCTGTAACACACTGTAACAGCCAGCTTCCTGCTCTGTAACACACTGTAACAGCCAGCTTCCTGCTCTGTAACACACTGTAACAGCCAGCGTCCTGCTCTGTAACACACTGTAACAGCCAGCGTCCTGCTCTGTAACACACAGTAACAGCCAGCTTCCTGCTCTGTAAAACATTGTAACAGCCAGCTTCCTGCTCTGTAACACACTGTAACAGCCAGCGTCCTGCTCGGTAACACATTGTAACAACCAGCTCCCTGCTCTGTAACACATTGTAACAGCCAGCTTCCTGCTCTGTAACACACAGTAACAGCCAGCTTCCTGCTCTGTAACACATTGTAACAGCCAGCTCCCTGCTCTGTAACACATTGTAACAACCAGCTCTCTGCTGTGTAACACATTGTAATAGCCAGCTCCCTGCTCTGTAACACATTGTAACAACCAGCTCCCTGCTGTGTAACACATTGTAACAGCCAGCCTCCTGCTATGTAACACATTGTAACAGCCAGCTTCCTGCTGTGTAACACATTGTAACAGCCAGCTCCCTGCTGTGTAACACATTGTAACAGCCAGCTCCCTGCTGTGTAACACATTGTAACAGCCAGCTCCCTGCTGTGTAACACATTGTAACAGCCAGCTCCCTGCTCTGTAACACATTGTAACAGCCAGCCTCCTGCTGTGTAACACATTGTAGCAGCCAGCTTCCTGCTGTGTAACACATTGTAGCAGCCAGCTTCCTGCTTTGTAAAACATTGTAACAGCCAGCGTCCTGCTCTGTAACACACTGTAACAGCCAGCGTCCTGCTCTGTAACACACTGTAACAGCCAGCGTCCTGCTCTGTAACACACTGTAACAGCCAGCTTCCTGCTCTGTAACACACTGTAACAGCCAGCTTCCTGCTCTGTAACACACAGTAACAGCCAGCGTCCTGCTCTGTAACACACAGTAACAGCCAGCTTCCTGCTCTGTAACACACAGTAACAGCCAGCGTCCTGCTCTGTAACACACAGTAACAGCCAGCTTCCTGCTCTGTAACACACTGTAACAGCCAGCTTCCTGCTCTGTAACACACTGTAACAGCCAGCGTCCTGCTCTGTAACACACAGTAACAGCCAGCGTCCTGCTCTGTAACACACTGTAACAGCCAGCGTCCTGCTCTGTAACACATTGTAACAACCCGCTTCCTGCTCTGTAACACACTGTAACAGCCAGCGTCCTGCTCTGTAACACACTGTAACAGCCAGCTTCCTGCTCTGTAACACACAGTAACAGCCAGCGTCCTGCTCTGTAACACATTGTAACAACCCGCTTCCTGCTCTGTAACACACTGTAACAGCCAGCGTCCTGCTCTGTAACACACTGTAACAGCCAGCTTCCTGCTCTGTAACACACTGTAACAGCCAGCTTCCTGCTCTGTAACACACTGTAACAGCCAGCGTCCTGCTCTGTAACACACTGTAACAGCCAGCGTCCTGCTCTGTAACACACAGTAACAGCCAGCTTCCTGCTCTGTAAAACATTGTAACAGCCAGCTTCCTGCTCTGTAACACACTGTAACAGCCAGCGTCCTGCTCGGTAACACATTGTAACAACCAGCTCCCTGCTCTGTAACACATTGTAACAGCCAGCTTCCTGCTCTGTAACACACAGTAACAGCCAGCTTCCTGCTCTGTAACACATTGTAACAGCCAGCTCCCTGCTCTGTAACACATTGTAACAACCAGCTCTCTGCTGTGTAACACATTGTAATAGCCAGCTCCCTGCTCTGTAACACATTGTAACAACCAGCTCCCTGCTGTGTAACACATTGTAACAGCCAGCCTCCTGCTATGTAACACATTGTAACAGCCAGCTTCCTGCTGTGTAACACATTGTAACAGCCAGCTCCCTGCTGTGTAACACATTGTAACAGCCAGCTCCCTGCTCTGTAACACATTGTAACAGCCAGCTCTCTGCTTTGTAACACATTAAACCATCCTGCTCCCTGTGCCATAACACATTTTAACAGCCAGCTTCCTGCTCTGTAACACATTGTAACAGCCAGCTTCTTGCTGTGTAACACATTAAACCATCCTGCTCCCTGTGCCATAACACATTTTAACAGCTAGCTTCCTGCTCTGTAACACATTGTAACAGCCAGCTTCATGCTGTGTAAAACATTGTAACAGCCAGCTCCCTGCTCTGTAACACATTGTAACAGCCAGCTCCCTGCTGTGTAAAACATTGTAACAGCCAGCTCCCTGCTCTGTAACACATTGTAACAGCCAGCTCCCTGCTGTGTAACACATTGTAACAGCCAGCTCCCTGCTGTGTAACACATAGAGACAGCCAAGATTGCTGCAATAAATTTTATAGTAGCTATGAATCTGCTAATACAATGTAAATAGCTCACAGT
This sequence comes from Gastrophryne carolinensis, assembly GCA_027917425.1. Lineage (NCBI taxonomy): Eukaryota > Metazoa > Chordata > Amphibia > Anura > Microhylidae > Gastrophryne > Gastrophryne carolinensis. The sequence continues at coordinate 26,654,744 of CM051237.1, forward strand.
TGACTTACAGCTTTCTACGATGTCTGAGCGTGTTTACATTGAAGAATGCTTAATCTGTACACCTCTTACTCACCTGCCCCAGTCACCGGAGAGCTTTCCTCCTCCTCCTCCTTACACTGCACATCATTCCTCACACCCGTCTCTTCTGCTGCTGCTCCATCATCACCCCGCAGAGTTCCCTTTGGAGTCAACTGACAACTGGACGACCCAGTGTTGACATTATTACAAAGATCCCGGCTGACACCTGTGTGACCCGACCTCCTGATCTCCATCTGAAAGATGAAACGAGGATCAATTTGGGGTGTTTTCCGAATTCCAAAAGCAATGCCTGCCCGTGAACGTAAATCTCTGTTGTACCTACCCGATAATGGGTTGGGGTCATGTGATCCTCCTCCTCCTCCATTGAATCCTGGGAATAAGCAGAGCAGGGAGATCTCTGCGGGGTGCTTCTGCTACTGGATCCGTCTGCGGGAAACAAATACACTGGGTGAATACATGGTCTCTGTGTCGTTATCATATGAAGAGGGATATTGGAGGAGCCTGGTACCTGGTGAGTAAGGTCGGGGCAGATCCTCCATGTTGGTTTCTCGATCCTTTGCTCTTATGTCATCCTGTGTCCTGGCATCCCCAGCCTCTTCCCCCATCTCCTCTATAACCATCCCACGGTGCTCGGTAAGGATTTCATACTAAAGAGAAGAAAAGAATGGTCATAGCAACCTTGTCGCTAAGGCTCGCGGCATGGTAGCATTGAATCAATTGAATCAAACACTCTCCAGGCATGCTCAGCCTGCATCTACTCCCATGGAAGGCGTCTCTCACCTCTGGAGGAAGCAGGTGACTGGTCTTCTTGGTGTTATCTAGAATCTTCTTGTCATTGGTCAAAGAGGGTAAAGGATGGAAGGTCGAGTGCATGGTGAGACTGGAGGCTCTCTTCTTTTGAATCAATTGAAACAAATATGATATGTTTATTATTACAAATTAATTATTGATACAAATATGATATCAACAGGTGAATAGATGTTTATTATTACAAATTAATTAATTATTGATACAAATATGATATCAACAGGTGAATTGATGTTTATTATTACAAATTAATTATTGATACAAATATGATATCAACAGGTGAATTGAATCAAACACTCTCCAGGCATGCTCAGCTTGCATCTGCTCCCATGGAAGGCGTCTCTCACCTCTTCAGGAAGCGGGTGACTGGTCTTCTTGGCGTTATCTAGAATCTTCTTGTCTTTGGTCGAAGAGGGTAAAGGATGGAAGGTCGAGTGCATGCTGAGACTGGAGGCTCTCTTCTTTTTGAATCAATTGAAACACATATATGTTTATTATTACAAATTAATTAATTATTGATACAAATATGATATCAACAGGTGAATTGATGTTTATTATTACAAATTAATTAATTAATTATTGATACAAATATGATATCAACAGGTGAATTGAATCAAACACTCTCCAGGCATGCTCAGCCTGCATCTACTACCATGGAAGGTGTCTCTCACCTCTTCAGGAAGCGGGTGACTGGTCTTCTTGGCGTTATCTAGAATTTTCTTGTCTTTGGTCGAAGAGGGTAAAGGATGGAAGGTCGAGTGCATGGCGAGACTGGAGGCTCTCTTCTTTTTGAATCAATTGAAACACATACATGTTTATTATTACAAATCAATTAATTAATTAATGATACAACTATGATATCAACAGGTGAATCGAACCAGTTGAATCAAACACTCTCCAGGCATGCTCAGCCTGCATCTACTACCTTGGAAGGTGTCTCTCACCTCTGCAGGAAGCAGGTGACTGGTCTTCTTGGCGTTATCTAGAATCTTCTTGTCTTTGGTCGAAGAGGGTAAAGGATGGAAGGTCGAGTGCATGGCGAGACTGGAGGCGCTCTTCTTTTTCCTGTGATCCTGCAGGTGGGGTGGAAAGGGGTTTACTATTCCCAGAGGGGTATCCAACCCCCTGTCACTACACACAGAGGCAGATTTAAAGAGAATTAAAAGATCTTGTTACATTAGAGTTGGGTGCCCTTTCAGCCAATGGTGAATTTAATCCCAGGGGCATCCCAAATCTGGATGTGTGAAACCTCACTGGTCTGATATGACCTCATCCCATGGTGCATGTGTGGTCCTTACCTGGCACCCCCACTGTGCCCGCCGCCTGTCAGACCTGTATGTGTGCTGGTGGGACTCACAGGGCAAAGGGAATAGGGATTGGCTAAAGTGACCTGGATGATCTCTCAGGAAATAGCGACCCCTCAATCTATTTAAGAGAGTTACTAAACCCAAAATAAAAAAACAAATTGGCGCTCACCTTCTCTCCTACACAGCACGTCCACCTCTCAGAAACCTTCTGCTTTGGGAGAACGGGGCTCGCACTGACCAGCCCCATTGCCATGAATAGACAGGTAGGCAGTCATGGCCTAGAGGTAGGGGAGTGACCGGGGGGGGTTCATCCTGGCCATGGCACATGACTGAAGTGCTATTGAGAAAGGCACCTAGCCCCCAACTATTAATTATTAGGGCAGCCCACTGCTCTGGGCATGTACTGCATGTATGGGTTAATCCGGACCTTCACCCTGAATAAGAGCCTATCTTATATGTCCTCCCCTGTACATACAGATTGCCCACATTAATACGGACCTTCAGCCGGAATAAGAGCCTATCTTATATGTCCCCCCTGTACATACAGATTGCTCACATTAATCCGGACCTTCACCCTGAATAAGAGCCTATCTTATATGTTTCCCCCACCCTGTACATACAGATTGCCCATATTAATCCAGACCTTCATCCTGAATAAGAGCCTATCTTGTATGTTTCCCCCACCCTGTACATACAGATTGCTCACATTAAATATCATCCTACCTGCATCTACTGCATTTTCTGAGCCTTTAAACATCCAAGATGACAGCCCATGGAATCTCAGGCTGCCTGCAAACAGGAAGTGTCGTCTGGCTGTGCTGCTCTGCATTCTGGGATTGCCGTCCTTTTCCTGACCCCAGCTCTGCTTTGTTTGTGCAAAGCACAGCGGTAACCAGCCCCCTGAACTTTTGCCCCCTCTATACTCCTCAATATGTGATGCTTCTGAGGCAAGATGGTGGCGCCTGTATCAATACTATAGTGCTAGCTGTGGCTCAGCTTCGAAGAATTATGTGATGAGTAAGTGATCAAAGCTGGCAGATAACCAGGGACGTAGTTTTAGGCAGACTTTTAGTAAAACAATTTCAAGCATGGAAGTAGATGCAGGTTGAGCATGCCTGGAGAGTGTTTGATTCAATAGGTTCAATACTATAGTGCTAGCTGTGGCTCAGTTAAAAAAAAAAAAAGGTTCCTTGCCTTCTGCAGTTTCGAGCAGGGGAGTAGATGCAGGCTGAGCATGCCTGGAGAGTATTTGATTCAACTGTTTCTATACTATAGTGCTAGCTGCAGCTCAGCTTGGAAGAATAATGTGATGAGTAAGTGATCAGAGCCGGCAGATAACCAGGGACGTCGTTTTAAGCAGACTTTAAATAAAAAAAAGGTTCCTTGCCTTCTGCCGTTTCGAGCAAGAAAGTAGATGCAGGCTGAGCATGCCTGGAGAGTATTTGATTCAACTGTTTCTATACTATAGTGCTAGCTGCAGCTCAGCTTGGAAGAATACTGTGATGAGTAAGTGATCAGAGCCGGCAGATAACCAGGGACATCGTTTTAAGCAGACTTTTAATAAAAAAAAGGTTCCTTGCCTTCTGCCGTTTCGAGCAAGAAAGTAGATGCAGGCTGAGCATGCCTGGAGAGTGTTTGATTCAATTGGTTCAATACTACAGTGCTAGCTGCGGCTCAGCTTGGAACCATTGAATGCCACACTATAGAGGTTTAGAACAATTTATTCAACATTAACCACATTTGATCCTTCTGATAAAAGGAGCTTTTAGGTTTAGTTGAGAGGATGTTTTTTTCTTTTTTTTTACTAGAACAGTCAGATGGCTTAAAGTGGACCAACAGTCAAAAATGACCTAAACCAGACCAACACAACAAGCAGTGCTCATACGCATCCCTCCCCGGGGGCAATTTAGATTGCTGCACACAAAAATCCATTTACCTTTTTCTAACTCCTGCTGTAGTAAATTTTAAAAACAAAATGGCAGCTCATGCATTTGCAGGCCGCCTGCAAACAGGAAGTGCTGCCAGGCTTCCTGTTACTGTGTATTGTCAGTTATGTCAGTTAAATCCAGGCAATAGCATGGCTGATATGCTGGGAGCGGAAGCTCCAAAATGGCCGCTACCTTTACTTTTCCAACTGTGCAGTGCTGTTCCGGTTTAATAAAAACTCCTCAAACTTGGCTTACCTGGCTCCCCTTCCCCTCCAGTGTTTTTTACTTACCATTCCAGGCACATCGTGCTCATCTATCCCTCTGATCTCTCGGTATCTTGTAGAGGGCAGCGCCATCTTGGGAGACTTCAGCCTGCCCAGCAGACACAGTGGCGCCCGCAGAACCCGTGCATAGGCTGCAATGACACTGGTGCGAATCCCGCAAGAGTTCGGCAGCCGGCTCGTGGAGGGGTAAGTACCGCTACCGCTAAGTACGGCCCCTAGGCCAATCCCGTCTATCATTGGCGGCTAAGGTGTCGGCGGGGGAGAATAATAGGGACTAGGATAACAGCTGGATGTCGGCTTTTTACATAATGGCGACATCCAAAAGGTAGTGCGGGAGGGGGAGGGGTGTTTAGAGGGGAAGTCATCAGCGGGTCTGGAGTTCCTCTTTAAAGTGGACCAACACCCAGGCTCTATAAGATTCCCGGGCCGATCAGATCCGTCCCCGCGGGGTATCCGAAATCGATGTGTGAAACCCCCCAGGACGCCCCATTCACCTTACCTTACCCCCGTTCCAACGGCGCATGCGCGGGCCGCATCTCGCACTTCTCTCTAGCAGGGCGCATTTGTGAATGGCCGGCGCGGGCGCGCTCCCTGTTAGAGGGAAGCGCGAGATGCGGCAGCCAGCGTGCTCGGAGCCGCTGTGGTTGTCCGTCCCTTGTACGTGCATACCACAGCGGCTCTGAGTGCGCCGACTGGACGAGGGGGGTTTCACACAGCGGGGATCGGGGTGCCCCGCGGAAGTGGACCAAAACCCAGGATAGTGAAAATCCTGGGTGTTGGTCCATTTTAAAGTGGACCAAACCCCCCCCCCCTCCTTGGCCAACTCCAGGGCAGGCATACTCACTCCCCCCCCCGGGCATCCAGATTCGGGATGCCCCATTGTGTCAAACCCCAGAGATCGCCCAAAAACTCGCCTTCGGCCCCGCATGCGCGAGCGGCGGTCGCATCCCTGCAATCCCTTTAGCAGGCCAGGCATTTCTGAATGGCCGACACGGCCACTTTCCCTGTTCCCCTCTGGCACCTTTGAAGAAGTGAGCTTGTCTCACGGAACGCGTGGGGGATCAGGACGCCAGTTACTAGCAGGGACAACTCTCAACCTCTGATTTGGTGATATCTTATGCACTTTTTATCATTTATGAATTTATTCCAGTTTGGGGCAATTTGATTGGTTATTTCTTCTCTCTTTCTATATGGGATAAACTTATACAGGTTTTTGAATGTTATATTATAGCACTTAGCACCTTCATATTGCACCAGCCACTTTATTTATATTGCATTTTATATTGTGTGATAGGGATTTATATATTTTGCACGAGGAGGAAGAGGGATGATTGTCTGTGTCCCTACTACTAGTATTTTGTTTTTAATATATCTGTGATGATACTTTTGTAATCATTAATAAATATTGATTACTTATGATACACCTTTGATCTAGTAATTTATTTGGTGGTGCCTGGGGACGCCCCTGGTGGTAGCTGGGGCCACACATATTAGGGTCGATTCAAAGAAACATGTAACAGCTTTGATTTTGGTGCCGATCATCCTATTTTTCCCGTCCGCTCGTGCGTTCGTATGAACTTGCGAGTGATTCTATAAGCAAATACGTTTCTATCCTAAAATGTCCGTCCGTTCGTATGGCAGTTCGGGAATCAGACCTATGTCAGTTTCCATCCTGAATTTTCCGTTTCATTTCTCAGGTTGCAACATTGGTTTTGCCCTTTTTCCTTTTTTGTCTGGACGTAAATCCTTCTGATCTTGCGGCTGCGCACTACAAACTTACCTCATTAAAGTGCATTCTAAATATTTGGTCTTTTGTTTTTCTTTATTTCATTCATTTTGTAGTAACCAACCATTAATGAATGCATTTGCATAAGTAAATCTTACTTTGTTTAATTTTTAGTTAACTTGCATTTTTTACTTGTGGATTTAATTTTAATATTTTGGCTTCAAATGGTACAACTTTACATTTTGTGTGTGGTTACCCACACCCTCTACATACAGATTGCTCTCAAATATAAAAAAACACCCAGCAACTTCTGCATGTTATGAGCCTAGAAACAGCCAAGATGGCGGCTCAGGTATTCTCGGGCAGCCTGCAAACAGAAAGGGCCTTGTGACTGTGTTGCTCTGCATTCTTTGATTTCTGACCTTTCCGTGCCCCCAGCTCTGCTGTGTCTGTGCAAAATACAGCAGTAACCCACATCCTGCACTTTATCCCGCTCTCCTCTCCTCAGTGTGATGCATCTGACCAAAGATGTGCTTAAATAATTAAACAAAGCAAAGGTAAACAACTACACCAATAAATGCAATCTAAAAATATTATTCTAGTACATCAATTTAAAAATAAATACCAAAGGACATAAGTTTCTTTAATTAACGCAAATATATTGCAAAATAAAGGTTTACATGCAAAGGACTAATTAAGGTCCACATTAAAATGCTTTTATAAGGCATACATGAATCAGGTATGCATTGCCATACAATTTATGGCCTCGGCCATGCTGATACATGCAGTTCATTGGAGCTCAAGACGCGCAGACTCCTCCACATAGCCAAAAAACCTGTTCAAGAACAGCAATCCGACTGCTAAAAGGTGTCGGCAGTGGCTTTCTTTTAAAACGGATTTAGAGGTTGGAAAACTGTTCTCTGAATCACACGGAAACACATCCGATTATCCTAAGTTTTACGTTTTCATCCTAAGTTTTAGGATTTGATCCTAAGTTTTACGTTTTGATCCTACAATTTAGGAACGAACTTGCGATGATCGTAAGAGCATATACGCATTCGTACGTAGGCTCGTGCGAGTCGGAAATGGCCAAAAAAACAGGAAAAAATGACAAACACCCACCCAAACTTAGGACTCTAGATCCGAAATCAATTAACTTTTGCTCTTTGAATCGAGGGGATGGTGTACTTAGATTTGGATATACTCCCTTTTTTTTTTCGGGGATTCCTTTAAGGCACACCTACATTCATATATCATTGAGAAATAACTAGTGGTGCATTGGGGAAAAAAATTCTCTTTGCATTGCACTTTCCCTGTTAAAGCGGACCAACACCCAGGATTTTCACCATCCCGGGTGTTGGTCCACACCCCGATCGGGGGTGCCCCGCTGTGTGAAACCCCCCAGAAAGCCCCAAAAAAACTCACCTCACCCCGCTCCCACGGCGCTCCTCCAATCAGAGCGGACGGACAAACTTGAATATAGGACGGACAAGCTGAGCGCGCCATTCACAAACGGCCGGCGCGGGTGCCGTTGGAACGGGGAGAAGGTAAGGTTTGTGGGCGTCCCGGGGGGTTTCACACAGCGGGGCATCCCCGGGCTGATCAGCGGTGGGTGTTGGTCCGCTTTAAATGGTAACGGGAGATGCGGCCGCCAGCGCGCTCGGTTCCGTCCGTCTTAGATGAGCTCCAGGACGAGAGCAGATCCAAGCGCGCTGATTGGACGAGAGAGCTGCGCATGCACCGTAGGACCGAGGAGTGAGTGAGATCGCGCCACCTGGGGGGTCCAATCAGCTCGCTCGGATCCGCCCTTCGTCTAATAGCTCATCTAAGGCGATCCAAGCGCGCTGATTGGATGAGAGAGCTGCGCACGCACCGTCAGACCGAGGCGTGAGATCGCGCCACCTGAGGGGTCCAATCAGCTCGCTCGGATCCGCCCTTCGTCTAATAGCTCATCTAAGGCGATCCAAGCGCGCTGATTGGATGAGAGAGCTGCGCATGCACCGTCGGACCGAGGCGTGAGATCACGCCACCTGAGGGGTCCAATCAGCTCGCTCGGATCCGCCCTTCGTCTAATAGCTCATCTAAGGCGATCCAAGCGCGCTGATTGGATGAGAGAGCTGCGCATGCACCGTCGGACCGAGGAGTGAGATCGCGCCACCTGAGGGGTCCAATCAGCTCGCTCGGATCCGCCCTTTGTCTAATAGCTCATCTAAGGCGATCCAAGCGCGCTGATTGGACGAGAGAGCTGCGCATGCACCATAGGACCGAGGAGTGAGTGAGATCGCGCGACCTGGGGGGGTCCAATCAGCTCGCTCGGATCCGCTCCCGCCCCTTCGTCTAATAGCTCATCTAAGGCGATCCAAGCGCGCTGGCAGCCACATCGCCCGCTACCCTCTATTCACAAATGCCTGGTATGGGCACCCACCCTGCTGACGGGATAGCGGGGATGCGCCGTTGGACCGTTAAGCGGCGCGAGTTTGCGGACGATCGAGGGGGTTTCACACAGCGCGTGAGTAATACTCGCCTTTCCCAGCTGCACATGCGCGGGCTCTCGTCCAATCCTTGTTAAAATGCTTCAGCAAAAGGCTCTAATTAAATGGGGAGTGCGAGGTGCCGGCGGGGAGTGTGCGCGATCTGAATGGCCGGGATAGGAATGCATCAGCACGCGCTCCCTACTGAAAACACATCAGAGCCCTTTGCTGATTGGACGAGACCCTGCGCATGCAACGCCGGAGCAGGGAAAGGTACGTTTCTTTACAGGTGCCCAGGGTGCGGTTCACACAGCGGGACATCCTGGTTCACAATGTCCCCGGGGAAAGACTGCGGCCGCTTGTGGGTTTTGTTTCGCTTTAAACCGGACCCTCACCATGATTTATTGTAAAGCCCAAACCCTTAAAAAGAGATTCCCCGGCATCTAACGTTAATATATTTTACATTTTTAGTCACTTATTATTCTTTCCCCCACTGGGCTGCAACTCTGTTCAGGGCTTTAGGATACGGGCGCCGCCATCTTGACTCAGAAGCATCACACTTACGGAGGAGAGGAGAGTGGGATAAAGTACAGGGGGCGGGGTTATAGCTGTGCTTTGCTCAGACAGAGCAGAGCTGGGGTCAGGAGAAAGGTCAGCAATCCCAGAACGCAGAGCGTGGGTGAGGGTCCGGATTAATGTGGGCAATCTGTATGTATGGGGGGAAACATATAAGATAGGCTCTTATTCAGGGTGATGGTCCGGATTAAAGTGGACCAACACGCAGGATTTTGACTATCCTGGGTCTTGGTCCACTTCGGTGGGGCACCCCCGATCGGGGTGCCCCACTGTGTGAAACCCCCCCGAACCCCAAGAAAAACTCACCTCTCCCCGCGCCGACGGACAAGCGGCTCCTCCGCCGCAGCCTCCCGCGCGTCACTCTTGACGCGCGGGCACGTCTAGAGGGGCGCGAGGGAGGCGGGGGGTTAAGGAGTTTGGGGGGTTTCACCCCGCGGGACATCCCGATCTCGGATGTCCCGCGGGAAGGGAGGTGATCGGCCCGGGAATCTTATAGATTCCCGGGCCAATCACCTGTGGGTGTTGATCCACTTTAAAGCGCACCTAGACCCACCCAGGCACCTTTGCTTTAGATATGTTGCAGGTCCACTAGGTGGGGTCTAACGCAACCCTGAGCACCAATACAATTCATCTCCATAGCAACCCCTCAGGTCTCTCTCTCCCGCCTCTGTGTACTTCCGGTTGTGTCAGCTATACACTGAGGAGAACCTTCCTCTCCCCCATCAGGCACGTGAAGGGTTAATGTCTCCCATGTTCATCACTTACCGCCTGCAGCTGCTCCAGCACCGGAAGCACCTCTGATATTACCGGCTCATAACGCCCCCTGGGAGGCGGCCAGGGAACTGGAGCCAATGAGTCCGCCTCTTCCACCAGCTTGTCCTTACGGCGGCGGCCATCTTGTTGTAGTCCAGGTTTTGCCTCAGCTGGGGACAGCCATTTTACAATATTTTACTTTTCCTGTTCTTCCCCCTATACAATATTAATGTATGTTTCATTATAAAAATATGTTATGCCGTTTCTATAGCATATTCCACGCATGCGCTTCTATAGCGCATGCCCACTCGAGCGATGCAGGACTACAAGAAAATGGCCGCCGTTCAGGCCGCAATTGGAGACACTTTTGTTTTCTTCGTATTTTGCCTCCTTGCTTGGTGAGAACGACACGTGCAGCGAACCCTAACTGATAAAGAGAAATGATAGGTGCACCTGTGGCTGCTTATTGGCTCGACAACGGCACAGGCCCAGCACTGCGTTGGACCACGACAACATGGCCGGCCAACACTGGCAGTGAAAGGCCGCTGCCTGGTAATTTGGGGTGGGATACATTCCTCCCAACTTTTCAGGATGGGAAAGAGGGACATTTGTTAAATTTGGCCACGCCCCCTCATTGGGGGATGGATAGGAGATGGGGTGTAACTGTTACAACAATAGAAACACTTTGAATAGGCAAATGAATACTTTTTTGCTGCAGATCTGCATGTTACACCTCAAAGAGGGACAAATGAGAACAAGGGACAGGGGGACATGGGCTCAAAAGAGGGACAGTCCCTCCAAATCAGGGACACCTGTGAGGTATGTGGTGGCATAAATACCTCCCAAGTGTCCCTGATTTGGAGGGACTGTCCCTCTTTTGACGTCCTGCTATCCCTCTTTGTTCTCACTTGCCGCTATTGGAGATGTAACATGCAGATCTGCATCAATAAATGATTCATTTGCCTATTCAAAGTGTTTCTATTGCTGTAACTGTTACATCCTGTCTCCTATCCATCAATCAATGAGGGGGCGTGGCTTCTATCCATCCCTCAATGAGGGGGCGTGGCTTCTCCTATCCATCCCTCAATGAGGGGGCGTGGCTTCTATCCATCCCTCAATGAGGGGGTGTGACTTCTCCAATCCATCCCTCAATGAGAGGGCATGGCTTCTCCAATCCATCCCTCAATGAGGGGGCGTGGCGTCTCCAATCCATCCCTCAATGAGGGGGCATGGCGTCTCCAATCCATCCCTCAATGAGGGGGCGTGGCGTCTCCAATCCATCCCTCAATGAGGGGGCGTGGCTTCTCCAAACCATCCCTCAATGAGGGGGCGTGGCTTCTCCAATCCATCCCTCAATGAGGGGGCGTGGCTTCTCCTATCCATCCCTCAATGAGGGGGCGTGGCTTCTCCTATCCATCCCTCAATGAGGGGGCGTGGCAGCTCCAAACCATCCCTCAATGAGGGGGCGTGGCTTCTCCAATCCATCCCTCAATGAGGGGGCGTGGCGTCTCCAATCCATCCCTCAATGAGGGGGCGTGGCAGCTCCAAACCATCCCTCAATGAGGGGGCGTGGCTTCTCCTATCCATCCCTCAATGCGGGGGCGTGGCTTCTCCAAACCATCCCTCAATGAGGGGGTGTGACTTCTATCCATTCCACAATGAGGGGGCGTGGCTTCTAGCCATCCCTCAATGAGGGGGCGTGGCTTAATTTAACAAATGTCCCTCTTTCCCACTCTGAAAAGTTGGTAGGTATGGCCCAGCACTGCGCTGGACCACGACAATATGGCTGGCCAACACTGGCAGTGAAATGTCTCTGGTAAGATGTTGGTGGTGGCATATTAAAGCGGAACAAAACCCAAGCAGACCATCCCTGCGATCTAAAAGATTCCAGGGCCGTCCGATGCTGTTCCCCCTGGGGCATCCCAAATCGGTAAAAAAAAATCCTCTGCTCCCAGCAAACCTCACCTTTTTCCTATACCTCCCAAGTTTTGAAAATGGGAAAGAGGGACATGTTTGGCAGTGTGTGTAGCAATTAGGCCACGCCCCCAAATGGAAGCACCATAACTTCAAACTTTTCAGGGTGGGAAAGAGGGACAATTGTTAAACCGGACCTTCAGCGTGATTTAATGAAAAGCCCAAACTCTTAAAAAACGGTTCCCCAGCATCTACAATTAATATACTTTACGCTTTTAGTCACTAACTTATTATTCTTTCCCCCACTGGGCTGCAACTCTGTTCAGGACTTTAGGATACAGGCGCCGCCATCTTGACTCAGAAGCATCACACTTACTGAGGAGAGGAGAGCAGGATAAGGTACAGGGGGCGGGGTTATAGCTGTGCTTTGCTCAGACAGAGCAGAGCTGGGGTCAGGTAAAGGTCAGCAATCCCAGAATGCAGAGCAGCACAGTCAGGAGGCACTTCCTGTTTGCAGGCTGCCTGTTGTTCCGTGAGCCGCCATCTTGGATGTTTAAAGGCTCATAACATGCAGTAGATGCAGGTAGGATGATTTTTAATGTGAGCAATCTGTATGTACAGGGTGTGGGAAACATATAAGATAGGCTCTTATTCAGGGTGAAGGTCTGGATTAATGTGGGCAATCTGTATGTACAGGGTGTGGGAAACATATAAGATAGGCTCTTATTCAGGGTGAAGGTCCGGATTAATGTGGGCAATCTGTATGTACAGGGTGTGGGAAACATATAAGATAGACTCTTATTCAGGGTGAAGGTCCGGATTAATGTGAGCAATCTGTATGTACAGGGTGGGGGAAACATATAAGATAGGCTCTTATTCAGGGTGAAGGTCCGGATTAATGTGGGCAATCTGTATGTACAGGGTGTGGGAAACATATAAGATAGACTCTTATTCAGGGTGAAGGTCCGGATTAATGTGAGCAATCTGTATGTACAGGGTGGGGGAAACATATAAGATAGGCTCTTATTCAGGGTGAAGGTCCGGATTAATGTGAGCAATCTGTATGTACAGGGTGTGGGAAACATATAAGATAGACTCTTATTCAGGGTGAAGGTCCGGATTAATGTGAGCAATCTGTATGTACAGGGTGGGGGAAACATATAAGATAGGCTCTTATTCAGGGTGAAGGTCCGGATTAATGTGAGCAATCTGTATGTACAGGGTGTGGGAAACATATAAGATAGGCTCTTATTCAGGGTGAAGGTCCGGATTAATGTGAGCAATCTGTATGTACAGGGTGGGGGAAACATATAAGATAGGCTCTTATTCAGGGTGAAGGTCCGGATTAATGTGAGCAATCTGTATGTACAGGGTGGGGGAAACATATAAGATAGGCTCTTATTCAGGGTGAAGGTCCGGATTAATGTGAGCAATCTGTATGTACAGGGTGTGGGACACATATAAGATAGGCTCTTATTCAGGGTGAGGGTCTGGATTAATGTGAGCAATCTGTATGTACAGGGTGTGGGAAACATATAAGATAGGCTCTTATTCAGGGTGAGGGTCTGGATTAATGTGAGCAATCTGTATGTACAGGGTGGGGGAAACATATAAGATAGGCTCTTATTCAGGGTGAAGGTCCGGATTAATGTGAGCAATCTGTATGTACAGGGTGTGGGACACATATAAGATAGGCTCTTATTCAGGGTGAGGGTCTGGATTAATGTGAGCAATCTGTATGTACAGGGTGTGGGACACATATAAGATAGGCTCTTATTCAGGGTGAGGGTCTGGATTAATGTGAGCAATCTGTATGTACAGGGTGTGGGAAACATATAAGATAGGCTCTTATTCAGGGTGAGGGTCTGGATTAATGTGAGCAATCTGTATGTACAGGGTGGGGGAAACATATAAGATAGGCTCTTATTCAGGGTGAAGGTCCGGATTAATGTGAGCAATCTGTATGTACAGGGTGTGGGACACATATAAGATAGGCTCTTATTCAGGGTGAGGGTCTGGATTAATGTGAGCAATCTGTATGTACAGGGTGTGGGACACATATAAGATAGGCTCTTATTCAGGGTGAGGGTCTGGATTAATGTGAGCAATCTGTATGTACAGGGTGTGGGAAACATATAAGATAGGCTCTTATTCAGGGTGAAGGTCCGGTTTAAAGTGGACCAACACCCACGGGTGATCGGCCCGGGAATCTATAAGATTCCCGGGCCGATCACCCCCCACAACAGGCCAATAGGGATTGACGCTAATAATAGCAACCCAGGATGCCCCAATAACCCGCTAGGGAAATGGGAGTAAGGAATATAATAGCCCTCCAATAAGAGTTAATGCTAAATAGAGGGATAGGACCGGGAGAAACCACAAAGTTTGACCCGCCTCCAAGACATAAGCAAAAAGATCCCATAAGCAATATGCGATACAGTGAAAAAAAAAATAAAAATCAGCCCGCAGGGGCACTTACCGCGATAGGGAGATGCCAGGCACACGCAGCAGAGAACTAAAATGGCGCCCGCATATACCTTGAGGGATGGGCCGCGGAGACAGTGATGCAGAACGCGTCAGCCACAAGGCCCGCCCCCCCGAAGAGCGCGAAAACGCGGCCACCTGACAAAGCCAGTCAATGATGGCCAGCAGCGCCTGAGGCGATGTTGACGCCGGCCGCGGAGTGCAGTACAAGTGTGCGGCGGCGACAGCAAAAGAAACCACTGCAACCAAATCAAAAGGGATCAAAACACAACATATAGTAAAGACATGCACCCCCCCCCCCCCCCGAGATCTACCAGGGAGAGCGAAGGGGAAGCGACGGCCAGCCTTAAGGGAGCCAACTTCGGAAACAGAGGGCGAGGTGCATAAGATGTAGGAGGGGCATCCCATAAGGCTCACCATGGGCCTATACCGCCTACCCTTTGGTGGGGGACTGCGGTTGGAGCAGCGCTCCTTAGCACCTGACAGCAGTACTGCCTACCTTCACCCGAACCAGCACAGCCTGAGCTGGGAGGAAATAAAAGGGCCGCAGGCCGCTCACCTGCGAGTAGAGAGAGCCATCTTCTAGTCATCGCAGCCAGGACTGCAGAGAAGAACTGGCGATTTTGTGGGAGGTCCCTTGTATATATGGGGCCGGGAGGAGCCACTTTTTTTTTTCTGCAGTCCAGCGCCATCTACTGGATGTATTGTAAGTCGTGCACCGGTAGGTCTCTCAAGGTACAGCAAAGCCACAGACAAGAAAGCGACAATGACACCAGCTTATGCAAAACACGTTTACTAAAACAGGCTTCTGAAAATACTTCAAATATATGCAGCAAACAGTGAAATAATAACAACAGTTCCTCTACCCCAAAGCTGACCCAAACTGCGTAGCAGGCACTGTTCCAGAGGGATGCACTGAGTAAAACTGCAGATAGCTCAACGCACAACAGCCAATGTCTCCTGTAGCAAAGTTCCTGTGTAATCCGGAATCCAGAGTCCAACAGCAAAGCAAAGCAAAGTCTTGGCCTGTGTAAAGTCTCTCTATCTAACTAACTAGCTAACAGGCAGTCTATAGCACGTGCATGTATTAATTAAAGTACTGACCCGGGCCTTTGGTAAACTCCAGCTGAACAGATCTCCTTCACAAAACGACCGGATGCACCACGCAGCTCTCAGGAGTCTTTCAGGCAAAAATCCACAGCCTCTGATTCAGATCCAGTTGTCAGTCTTTCTATATCTGCTGCACGCCAGGCCACCACTTGCTCACATGGCCTTTTTCTCTCTCTTTCAAAATGGTGACCAGTCTGCTTCCTCCTTGCTCTAGCACACACAGAACATGTGATTTCCTGCTCCTTAAGATCAACAAGTCTCTGCAGAGAATTAGCTGTGTGAATAGGGGAACCAGTGGCCCCTTGTGGCCAAAAAACAGGACGGCAGTTTTTATAGAATAGTCCTGGTTTCACCCTCTTACAGTATAACCCAAGGGTAAGGAATATCTTCAGGAACAGGACGTACTGTATACTACCCCGCGTCCAGCCCAATCGTTTGGTACCGCTTCCAAAGCCATACAACCCCCCTGCTCAAAGTTATAACCCCTAAAGGGTTTTAGGGGCTGAAGCGAGCCCCAGAACAGTGGAAGGTGACAACCCGTCCCACAGAGGGGAGGGGGTGGAGGAGTCTCGCCGCATAAATAGGGTAACCCTGAGCCAGGCATTTGTCACATCTGGAGAGGTCACGATTCACACGTGCTGGTGTCCATCCACAAGCTCTTCACTTACCTCTTGTGAGAGCTCCCCATCACCACTATTCTGCAACTGCATATTAAGGTACCGTATATACTCGAGTATAAGCCGAGTTTTTCAGCCCACTTTTTGGGCTGAAAAAAGCCGCCTCGGCTTATACTCGAGTCACAACTGTTTCCTCTAAGGTGCGCGCCTGGCCATGAAGGAGTGAGGACGTGCGGCTCCTAGCTCTGCTGTCACCCCTTATTATATAGTTGATCTGGGCTCCCAAAACCCCCTCTGACCGGACGCGATGGGGAGTGGGAGGAAGAAGATAGCCGGGGGACCCGCCAGAAAGCCCCCAAAGAGGGATATCGGAAGCTTTTTTGGCCTCCAGATGGCGCCCAGCCAGCCCTGTGCAGGTGGGGGGCGCGCGGAGACCCGCCGCAGGACTGCGGAGGACTGCGGGAGCGGCGCTGGAGCGCGTGGACCCCCCTCTTCATGAGAGCCCCCTGCCTACCTGCGTGCCCGGTGCTGGATGTTCGGCGGGAGTGGCAGCCGCGGCGCTCTCGGGACCCGCCATGACGTCACCGGACGGCTGCGCTGGGGAGGCCGGGATGTGTGGAGCGAAGCCTCACTGCGACCTGGAGGCCACCCCGCAGATGGCACACCGGACTGGAACTGTGCGAGCCCGACGGGAGGATGTTGCCTGCCGCTGGCTCCTGTCTGTCAGAGGCGTCAGTGGAGGTTAGTGCGGCGGTCGCGGCGGAGATGGAGCCTCGGGGACTGGACTCTGAAAAGCCCCTGCCCTCCCCCTTATGCAGATCCCTCTGCACCCGCGCCTGCCACCCCGCGCAGCCCCGCCTGCCGGCCGCGCCACTGAGCTCAGTTTCGTTGTCAGCGCGGCGGGGGCGGCTGCCCGGAGGAAGGGACAGGCGGGAGAGAAGCCGGTGCTGAGTGACTGCCTGTGGCCACGGAGACAGCCATCCTTAGGGGCCCCGCAGCGCGCCTCACCATCCTCCCCGCTGTGTGCTGGGATGCGCCCTCCGGTAAGTGCCCGCCCTCCTCTCTATGCGCACGGGCTGGGGGCGGAGAAGGACGCGGCGGGCAGCTCAGGCCTGGTCCTGGCAATGTGGCTGCTGCCTCCTCCCTCCCCTCCCTTCATCTTCTCTTCAGCCTCTTAAATTGGTGCCCGGCCGTTACTGCTGCTGGGAGGGACACCGGGGCCCCTCTGCAGGGATATCTTACTACACAAACCCACACGGTTACTTAAGGGCACTGGCTCAAATAGTACACGTAGTATAATAGAACTACAAGACAGTATACATACTCTAAATCTTTATTGGAAAATATTGCACACTCTCAAAAATCAGCACACAAGAAAAAATTGATGTACCTAAAAATTCACAACGTTGTGATATTGAAAAATAGGGAGGAGGCATTGTCATCCGTCACCTCTACCCCGATCCGTCATCTACCTCTGTGTGTGGCATTTATCTGTGACCCATCCCTCTGATCTGTCCCTGAGATGATCAGCATATGTCACCATGGAGGAAGATGACAGTGTTCTACATGGGCCCAGATGCCATCATCCCCTGTTCTACAGGATTTCTACACAGATTCTATCCTCTGTCTGATGATCACTATGCCGGAAGATGGCAATGTTCTGCAGGGGCCCAAACACCATCCCCTCTCTGATTGATCACTATGGAGGAAGATGGCAAGTGTTGTGCATGTGCATTGAGCAGCCGGCAGCAGTTTGAGCAGCCGGCAGCAGTTTGAGCACCCTAGGCTTATACTCGAGTCAATAACTTTTCCAGTTTTTTGTGGTAAAATTAGGTGCCTCGGCTTATATTCGGGTCGGCCTATACTCGAGTATATACGGTAACTGACTATTGTTTCTCTGTGTAACCCACTGCATCCTGTAACTGTCTCAGAACAGCATTTTGTATCATTTCATATTCCATCATAGCCAAATGCTTGTTATAACTGCCTCGTGTGCTTATAGCATTAAAACTTACATTTTGCCTTAAACCAATAATCTGTGTGTCTGCAGGCTTTGGGCCTGGTGTTCCTGAAAGGAGAGACTTGGACAAGGGTATTGGGGAACGCGGTCTGGGTTTCAGGAGGTCTCTGGTTTATAGTTGGATCACGTGACCCGTGATTCCCTGACAATCACAAATGGCGATATTTTACAAAGCTGCTCCCCTCCACCTCACACGGCCACATATTAATATGCAGAGCACCCAGCTTCTCCCCTCCACCCCACACACACAAACATTAATATGCAGAGCCCCCAGCTGCTCCCCTCCAACTCAGACAGCCAGAAATTAATGTGCAGAGCCCCCAGCTGCTCCCCTCCAAACATTAATATGCAGAGCACCCAGCTGCTCCCCTCCACCCCACACACCCAAACATTAAAGTGGACCAACACCCACGGGTGATCGGCCCGGGAATCTATAAGATTCCCGGGCCGATCACCCCCCACCCCGCGGGACATCCGAGATCGGGATGTCCCGCGGGGTGAAACCCCCCCCAAACACCCCAACTCACCTACCTTATCTTCGGCGGTGGCCGGCCGCCGCCGCCTCCCTCGCGCCCCTGTAGGCGTGCGCGCCTCCGCGCCGGCCGTCTGCGAATGGCCGGCGCGGGGGCGCGCGCGTTCAAAGTGAACGCCGCTTAGACGTTCAAGTTCTTACCTTGTACGTCGGCGCTGGGAGCGGGGAGAGGTGAGTTGTTCGGGGGGTTCGGGGGGGTTTCACACAGCGGGGCACCCCGATCGGGGGTGCCCCACCGAAGTGGACCAAGACCCAGGATAGTCAAAATCCTGGGTGTTGGTCCACTTTAATATGCAGAGCACCCAGCTGCTCCCCTCCACCTCACAGACCCAAACATTAATATGCAGAGCACCCAGGAGCTCCCCTCCACCTCACAGACCCAAACATTAATATGCAGAGCACCCAGCTGCTCCCCTCCACCCACACACACAAAC
Organism: Gastrophryne carolinensis; assembly: GCA_027917425.1. Taxonomy (NCBI): domain Eukaryota; kingdom Metazoa; phylum Chordata; class Amphibia; order Anura; family Microhylidae; genus Gastrophryne; species Gastrophryne carolinensis. Next base: position 26,673,746 of record CM051237.1, read on the forward strand.
ATTAATATACAGAGCACCCAGCTGCTCCCCTCCACCCCACACACACAAACATTAATATACAGAGCACCCAGCTGCTCCCCTCCACCCCACACACACAAACATTAATATGCAGAGCACCCAGCTGCTCCACTCCACCCCACACACCCAAACATTAATATACAGAGCACCCCGCTGCTCCCCTCCACCCCACACACCCAAACATTAATATGCAGAGCACCCAGCTGCTCCCCTCCACCCCACACACCCAAACATTAATATACAGAGCACCCAGCTGCTCCCCTCCAACCCACACACCCAAACATTAATATGCAGAGCACCCAGCTGCTCCCCTCCACCCCACACACCCCAACATTAATATGCAGAGCACCCAGCTGCTCCCCTCCACCCCACAGACCCAAACTTTAATATACAGAGCACCCAGCTGCTCCCCTCCACCCCACACACACAAACATTAATATGCAGAGCACCCAGCTGCTCCCCTCCAACTCAGACAGCCAGACATTAATATGCAGAGCACCCAGCTGCTCCCCTCCACCCCACACACCCAAACATTAATATGCAGAGCACCCAGGAGCTCCCCTCCACCTCACAGACCCAAACATTAATATGCAGAGCACCCAGCTGCTCCCCTCCACCCACACACACAAACATTAATATACAGAGCACCCAGCTGCTCCCCTCCACCCCACACACCCAAACATTAATATACAGAGCACCCAGCTGCTCCCCTCCAACCCACACACCCAAACATTAATATGCAGAGCACCCAGCTGCTCCCCTCCACCCCACACACCCAAACATTAATATGCAGAGCACCCAGCTGCTCCCCTCCACCCCACAGACCCAAACATTAATATACAGAGCACCCATCTGCTCCCCTCCACCCCACAGACCCAAACATTAATATGCAGAGCACCCAGCTGCTCCCCTCCACCCCACACACCCAAACATTAATAAGCAGAGCACCCAGCTGCTCCCCTCCACCTCACAGGCCCAAACATTAATATGCAGAGCACCCAGCTTCTCCCCTTCACCCCACACACCCGAACATTAATATGCAGAGCACCCAGCTGCTCCCCTCCACCCCACATACCCACACATTAATATACAGAGCACCCAGCTGCTCCCCTCCACCCCACATACCCAAACATTAATATGCAGAGCACCCAGCTGCTCCTCTCCACCCCACACACCCAAACATTAATATGCAGAGCACCCAGCTGCTCCTCTCCACCCCACACACCCAAACATTAATATGCAGAGCACCCAGCTGCTCCCCTCCACCCCACATACCCAAACATTAATATGCAGAGCACCCAGCTGCTCCTCTCCACCCCACACACCCAAACATTAATATGCAGAGCACCCAGCTGCTCCCCTCCACCCCACACACCCAAACATTAATATGCAGAGCACCCAGCTGCTCCCCTCCACCCCACACACCCAAACATTAATATACAGAGCACCCAGGAGCTCCCCTTCTGACATAGAAGACTGTAATTAATGTCTATGATGCAAGCTGCCCCCCCCCCCCAACTCCTGATAATGTCAAAGCACTGTATAAAAAAACCTTATCTTGTGCATACCTCACAAGTGTCCCTGATTGGAGGGACTATCCCTCTTTTGGGTCCATGCCCCCGTCAGTCGTTGTTCTAATTTTCCCTCTTTGAGGTGTAACATGCAGATCTGCAGCAATAAATGATTCATTTGCCTATTCAAAGTGTTTATATTGTTGTAACTGTTACATCCTATCTCCTATCTATCCCTCAATGAGGGGGCGTTTCGTAATTTAACAAATGTCCCTCTTTCCCACTCTGAAGAGTGGGGAGGTATGATCTTATGTGTAGCGCCAGTGAGGGTGCTGCAGAAGACAGCAAGTAGAAGGGAAACGGGTAACTACGCAGGGATGCCAACTTGATTTTTCTTCAGTCCTTCACTTCCCTGCCGCCATTGTATGTACGCCTCTGCTTCTCTGCATCCATTGTATGTATGCCTCTGCTTCCCTGCCTCCATTGTATGTAGGCCTCTGCTTCCCTGCCTCCATTGTATGTACGCCTCTGCTTCCCTGCCTCCATTGTATGTACGCCTCTGCTTCCCTGCCGTCATTGTATGTACGCCTCTGCTTCCCTGCCTCCATTGTATATACGCCTCTGCTTCCCTGCCTCCATTGTATGTACAACTCTGCTTCCCTGCCTCCATTGTATGTACGCCTCTGCTTCCCTGCCTCCATTGTATGTACGCCTCTGCTTCCCTGCCTCCATTGTATGTACGCCTCTGCTTCCCTGCCTCCATTGTATGTACGCCTCTGCTTCCCTGCCTCCATTGTATGTACGCCTCTGCTTCCCTGCCTCCATTGTATGTACGCCTCTGCTTCCCTGCCTCCATTGTATGTACGCCTCTGCTTCCCTGCCTCCATTGTATGTACGCCTCTGCTTCCCTGCCTCCATTGTATGTACGCCTCTGCTTCCCTGCCTCCATTGTATGTACGCCTCTGCTTCCCTGCCTCCATTGTATGTACGCCTCTGCTTCCCTGCCTCCATTGTATGTACGCCTCTGCTTCCCTGCCTCCATTGTATGTACGCCTCTGCTTCCCTGCCTCCATTGTATGTACGCCTCTGCTTCCCTGCCTCCATTGTATGTACGCCTCTGCTTCCCTGCCTCCATTGTATGTACGCCTCTGCTTCCCTGCCTCCATTGTATGTACGCCTCTGCTTCCCTGCCTCCATTGTATGTACACCTCTGCTTCCCTGCCTCCATTGTATGTACACCTCTGCTTCTCTGCCGCCACTGGATGTAAGCCTCTGCTTCCCTGCCGCCATTGTATGTACGCCTCTGCTTCCCTGCCTCCATTGTATGTACACCTCTGCTTCCCTGCCTCCATTGTATGTACACCTCTGCTTCCATGCCTCCATTTTATGTACACCTCTGCTTCCCTGCCTCCATTGTATGTACACCTCGGCTTCCATGCCTCCATTGTATGTACACCTCTGCTTCCCTGCCTCCATTGTATGCGCACCTCTGCTTCCCTGCCGCCATTGTATGTACACCGCTGCTTCCCTGCCGCTATTGTATGTACGCCTCTGCTTCTCTGCATCCATTGTATGTATGCCTCTGCTTCCCTGCCTCCATTGTATGTACGCCTCTGCTTCTCTGCATCCATTGTATGTACGCCTCTGCTTCCCTGCCTCCATTGTATGTACGCCTCTGCTTCCCTGCCTCCATTGTATGTACGCCTCTGCTTCCCTGCCTCCATTGTATGTACACCTCTGCTTCCCTGCCGCCATTGTATGTACAACTCTGCTTCCCTGCCTCCATTGTATGTACACCTCTGCTTCCCTGCCTCCATTGTATGTACACCTCTGCTTCCCTGCCTCCATTGTATGTACGCCTCTGCTTCCCTGCCTCCATTGTATGTACACCTCTGCTTCCCTGCCTCCATTGTATGTACGCCTCTGCTTTCCTGCCTTCATTGTATGTACGCCTCTGCTTCCCTGCCTCCATTGTATGTACACCTCTGCTTCCCTGCCTCCATTGTATGTACACCTCTGCTTCCCTGCCTCCATTGTATGTACACCTCTGCTTCCCCCCCTCCATTGTATGTACGCCTCTGCTTCCCTGCCTTCATTGTATGTACGCCTCTGCTTCCCTGCCTCCATTGTATGTACGCCTCTGCTTCCCTGCCTCCATTGTATGTACGCCTCTGCTTCCCTGCATCCATTGTATGTACGCCTCTGCTTCCCTGCCTCCATTGTATGTACACCTCTGCTTCCCTGCCTCCATTGTATGTACACCTCTGCTTCCCTGCCTCCATTGTATGTACACCTCTGCTTCCCCCCCTCCATTGTATGTACGCCTCTGCTTCCCTGCCTTCATTGTATGTACGCCTCTGCTTCCCTGCCTCCATTGTATGTACGCCTCTGCTTCCCTGCCTCCATTGTATGTACGCCTCTGCTTCCCTGCATCCATTGTATGTACGCCTCTGCTTCCCTGCCGCTTTTGTATGTACGCCTCTGCTTCCCTGCCTTCATTGTATGTACGCCTCTGCTTCCCTGCCTCCATTGTATGTACACCTCTGCTTCCCCGCCTCCATTGTATGTACACCTCTGCTTCCCTGCCTCCATTGTATGTACACCTCTGCTTCCCCGCCTCCATTGTATGTACACCTCTGCTTCCCTGCCTCCATTGTATGTACGCCTCTGCTTCCCTGCCTCCATTGTATGTACGCCTCTGCTTCCCTGCCTCCATTGTATGTACGCCTCTGCTTCCCTGCCTTCATTGTATGTACGCCTCTGCTTCCCTGCCGCCATTGTATGTACACATCTGCTTCCCTGCCTCCATTGTATGTACGCCTCTGTTTCCCTGCCTCCATTGTATGTACGCCTCTGCTTCCCTGCCTCCATTGTATGTACACCTCTGCTTCCCTGCCTCCATTGTATGTACGCTTCTGCTTCCCTGCATCCATTGTATGTACGCCTCTGCTTCCCTGCCTCCATTGTATGTACACCTCTGCTTCCCTGCCTCCATTGTATGTACGCCTCTGCTTCCCTGCCGTCATTGTATGTACGCCTCTGCTTCCCTGCCGCCATTGGATGTACGCCTCTGCTTCCCTGCCTCCATTGTATGTACGCCTCTGCTTCCCTGCCGCCATTGTATGTACGCCTCCGCTTCCCTGCCTCCATTGTATGTACGCCTCTGCTTCCCTGCCTCCATTGTATGTACACCTCTGCTTCCCTGCCTCCATTGTATGTACACCTCTGCTTCCCTGCCTCCATTGTATGTACGCCTCTGCTTCCCTGCCTCCATTGTATGTACACCTCTGCTTCCCTGCCTCCATTGTATGTACGCCTCTGCTTCCCTGCCTCCAATGTATGTACACCTCTGCTTCCCTGCCTCCATTGTATGTACGCCTCTGCTTCCCTGCCTCCATTGTATGTACGCCTCTGCTTCCCTGCCTCCATTGTATGTACGCCTCTGCTTCCCTGCCTCCATTGTATGTACGCCTCTGCTTCCCTGCCTCCATTGTATGTACACCTCTGCTTCCCTGCCTCCATTGTATGTACGCCTCTGCTTCCCTGCCTCCATTGTATGTACGCCTCTGCTTCCCTGCCGTCATTGTATGTACGCCTCTGCTTCCCTGCCTCCATTGTATGTACACCTCTGCTTCCCTGCCTCCATTGTATGTACGCCTCTGCTTCCCTGCATCTATTGTATGTACACCTCTGCTTCCCTGCCTCCATTGTATGTACACCTCTGCTTTCCTGCCTCCATTGTATGTACACCTCTGCTTCCCTGCCTCCATTGTATGTACGCCTCTGCTTCCCTGCCTCCATTGTATGTACGCCTCTGCTTCCCTGCCTCCATTGTATGTACGCCTCTGCTTCCCTGCATCCATTGTATGTACGCCTCTGCTTCCCTGCCTCCATTGTATGTACGCCTCTGCTTCCCTGCCTCCATTGTATGTACACCTCTGCTTCCCTGCCTCCATTGTATGTACGCCTCTGCTTCCCTGCCTCCATTGTATGTACACCTCTGCTTCCCTGCCTCCATTGTATGTACGCCTCTGCTTCCCTGCCGTCATTGTATGTACGCCTCTGCTTCCCTGCCTCCATTGTATGTACACCTCTGCTTCCCTGCCTCCATTGTATGTACGCCTCTGCTTCCCTGCATCTATTGTATGTACACCTCTGCCTCCTTTGTATGTACACCTCTGCTTCCCTGCCGCCATTGTATGTACACCTCTGCTTCCCTGCCTCCATTGTATGTACGCCTCTGCTTCCCTGCATCTATTGTATGTACACCTCTGCTTCCCTGCCTCCATTGTATGTACGCCTCTGCTTCCCTGCCTCCATTGTATGTACGCCTCTGCTTCCCTGCCGTCATTGTATGTACGCCTCTGCTTCCCTGCCTCCATTGTATGTACACCTCTGCTTCCCTGCCTCCATTGTATGTACGCCTCTGCTTCCCTGCATCTATTGTATGTACACCTCTGCTTCCCTGCCTCCATTGTATGTACGCCTCTGCTTCCCTGCCTCCATTGTATGTACGCCTCTGCTTCCCTGCATCCATTGTATGTACGCCTCTGCTTCCCTGCCTCCATTGTATGTACACCTCTGCTTCCCAGCCTCCATTGTATGTACGCCTCTGCTTCCCTGCCTCCATTGTATGTACACCTCTGCTTCCCTGCCTCCATTGTATGTACGCCTCTGCTTCCCTGCCTCCATTGTATGTACACCTCTGCCTCCATTGTATGTACACCTCTGCTTCCCTGCCGCCATTGTATGTACGCCTCTGCTTCCCTGCCTCCATTGTATGTACTCCTCTGCTTCCCTGCCGCTATTGTATGTACGCCTCTGCTTCCCTGCCTCCATTGTATGTACGCCTCTGCTTCCATGCCTCCATTGTATGTACACCTCTGCTTCCCTGCCTCCATTGTATGTACACCTCTGCTTCCCTGCCTCCATTGTATGTACGCCTCTGCTTCCATGCCTCCATTGTATGTACACCTCTGCTTCCCTGCCGCCATTGTATGTACACCTCTGCTTCCATGCCTCCATTGTATGTACACCTCTGCTTCCCTGCCGCCATTGTATGTACACCGCTGCTTCCCTGCCTCCATTGTATGTACACCTCTGCCTCCATTGCATGTACACCTCTTATTCCCTGCCTCCATTGTATGTACACCTCTGCCTCCATTGTATGTACGCCTCTGCTTCCCTGCCTCCATTGTATGTACGCCTCTGCTTCCCTGCATCCATTGTATGTACACCTCTGCTTCCCTGCCTCCATTGTATGTACACCTCTGCTTCCCTGCCTCCATTGTATGTACACCTCTGCCTCCATTGTATATACGCCTCTGCTTCCCTGCCTCCATTGTATGTACACCTCTGCCTCCATTGTATATACGCCTCTGCTTCCCTGCCTCCATTGTATGTACAACTCTGCTTCCCTGCCTCCATTGTATGTACGCCTCTGCTTCCCTGCCTCCATTGTATGTACGCCTCTGCTTCCCTGCCTCCATTGTATGTACGCCTCTGCTTCCCTGCCTCCATTGTATGTACGCCTCTGCTTCCCTGCCTCCATTGTATGTACGCCTCTGCTTCCCTGCCTCCATTGTATGTACGCCTCTGCTTCCCTGCCTCCATTGTATGTACGCCTCTGCTTCCCTGCCTCCATTGTATGTACGCCTCTGCTTCCCTGCCTCCATTGTATGTACGCCTCTGCTTCCCTGCCTCCATTGTATGTACGCCTCTGCTTCCCTGCCTCCATTGTATGTACACCTCTGCTTCCCTGCCTCCATTGTATGTACACCTCTGCTTCTCTGCCGCCACTGGATGTAAGCCTCTGCTTCCCTGCCGCCATTGTATGTACGCCTCTGCTTCCCTGCCTCCATTGTATGTACACCTCTGCTTCCCTGCCTCCATTGTATGTACACCTCTGCTTCCATGCCTCCATTTTATGTACACCTCTGCTTCCCTGCCTCCATTGTATGTACACCTCGGCTTCCATGCCTCCATTGTATGTACACCTCTGCTTCCCTGCCTCCATTGTATGCGCACCTCTGCTTCCCTGCCGCCATTGTATGTACACCGCTGCTTCCCTGCCGCTATTGTATGTACGCCTCTGCTTCTCTGCATCCATTGTATGTACGCCTCTGCTTCCCTGCCTCCATTGTATGTACGCCTCTGCTTCTCTGCATCCATTGTATGTACGCCTCTGCTTCCCTGCCTCCATTGTATGTACGCCTCTGCTTCCCTGCCTCCATTGTATGTACGCCTCTGCTTCCCTGCCTCCATTGTATGTACACCTCTGCTTCCCTGCCGCCATTGTATGTACAACTCTGCTTCCCTGCCTCCATTGTATGTACACCTCTGCTTCCCTGCCTCCATTGTATGTACACCTCTGCTTCCCTGCCTCCATTGTATGTACGCCTCTGCTTCCCTGCCTCCATTGTATGTACACCTCTGCTTCCCTGCCTCCATTGTATGTACGCCTCTGCTTTCCTGCCTTCATTGTATGTACGCCTCTGCTTCCCTGCCTCCATTGTATGTACACCTCTGCTTCCCTGCCTCCATTGTATGTACACCTCTGCTTCCCTGCCTCCATTGTATGTACACCTCTGCTTCCCCCCCTCCATTGTATGTACGCCTCTGCTTCCCTGCCTTCATTGTATGTACGCCTCTGCTTCCCTGCCTCCATTGTATGTACGCCTCTGCTTCCCTGCCTCCATTGTATGTACGCCTCTGCTTCCCTGCATCCATTGTATGTACGCCTCTGCTTCCCTGCCGCTTTTGTATGTACGCCTCTGCTTCCCTGCCTTCATTGTATGTACGCCTCTGCTTCCCTGCCTCCATTGTATGTACACCTCTGCTTCCCCGCCTCCATTGTATGTACACCTCTGCTTCCCTGCCTCCATTGTATGTACACCTCTGCTTCCCCGCCTCCATTGTATGTACACCTCTGCTTCCCTGCCTCCATTGTATGTACACCTCTGCTTCCCCCCCTCCATTGTATGTACGCCTCTGCTTCCCTGCCTTCATTGTATGTACGCCTCTGCTTCCCTGCCTCCATTGTATGTACGCCTCTGCTTCCCTGCCTCCATTGTATGTACGCCTCTGCTTCCCTGCATCCATTGTATGTACGCCTCTGCTTCCCTGCCGCTTTTGTATGTACGCCTCTGCTTCCCTGCCTTCATTGTATGTACGCCTCTGCTTCCCTGCCTCCATTGTATGTACACCTCTGCTTCCCCGCCTCCATTGTATGTACACCTCTGCTTCCCTGCCTCCATTGTATGTACACCTCTGCTTCCCCGCCTCCATTGTATGTACACCTCTGCTTCCCTGCCTCCATTGTATGTACACCTCTGCTTCCCTGCCTCCATTGTATGTACGCCTCTGCTTCCCTGCCGTCATTGTATGTACGCCTCTGCTTCCCTGCCTCCATTGTATGTACACCTCTGCTTCCCTGCCTCCATTGTATGTACGCCTCTGCTTCCCTGCATCTATTGTATGTACACCTCTGCCTCCTTTGTATGTACACCTCTGCTTCCCTGCCGCCATTGTATGTACACCTCTGCTTCCCTGCCTCCATTGTATGTACGCCTCTGCTTCCCTGCATCTATTGTATGTACACCTCTGCTTCCCTGCCTCCATTGTATGTACGCCTCTGCTTCCCTGCCTCCATTGTATGTACGCCTCTGCTTCCCTGCCGTCATTGTATGTACGCCTCTGCTTCCCTGCCTCCATTGTATGTACACCTCTGCTTCCCTGCCTCCATTGTATGTACGCCTCTGCTTCCCTGCCTCCATTGTATGTACGCCTCTGCTTCCCTGCCGTCATTGTATGTACGCCTCTGCTTCCCTGCCTCCATTGTATATACGCCTCTGCTTCCCTGCCTCCATTGTATGTACAACTCTGCTTCCCTGTCTCCATTGTATGTACGCCTCTGCTTCCCTGCCTCCATTGTATGTACGCCTCTGCTTCCCTGCCTCCATTGTATGTACGCCTCTGCTTCCCTGCCTCCATTGTATGTACACCTCTGCTTCCCTGCCATCATTGTATGTACGCCTCTGCTTCCCTGCCTCCATTGTATGTACACCTCTGCTTCCCTGCCTCCATTGTATGTACGCCTCTGCTTCCCTGCCTCCATTGTATGTACGCCTCTGCTTCCCTGCCTCCATTGTATGTACGCCTCTGCTTCCCTGCCTCCATTGTATGTACGCCTCTGCTTCCCTGCCTCCATTGTATGTACGCCTCTGCTTCCCTGCCTCCATTGTATGTACACCTCTGCTTCCCTGCCATCATTGTATGTACGCCTCTGCTTCCCTGCCTCCATTGTATGTACGCCTCTGCTTCCCTGCATCTATTGTATGTACACCTCTGCTTCCCTGCCTCCATTGTATGTACGCCTCTGCTTCCCTGCCTCCATTGTATGTACGCCTCTGCTTCCCTGCATCCATTGTATGTACGCCTCTGCTTCCCTGCCTCCATTGTATGTACACCTCTGCTTCCCAGCCTCCATTGTATGTACGCCTCTGCTTCCCTGCCTCCATTGTATGTACACCTCTGCCTCCATTGTATGTACACCTCTGCTTCCCTGCCGCCATTGTATGTACGCCTCTGCTTCCCTGCCTCCATTGTATGTACTCCTCTGCTTCCCTGCCGCTATTGTATGTACGCCTCTGCTTCCCTGCCTCCATTGTATGTACGCCTCTGCTTCCATGCCTCCATTGTATGTACACCTCTGCTTCCCTGCCTCCATTGTATGTACACCTCTGCTTCCCTGCCTCCATTGTATGTACGCCTCTGCTTCCATGCCTCCATTGTATGTACACCTCTGCTTCCCTGCCGCCATTGTATGTACACCTCTGCTTCCATGCCTCCATTGTATGTACACCTCTGCTTCCCTGCCGCCATTGTATGTACACCGCTGCTTCCCTGCCTCCATTGTATGTACACCTCTGCCTCCATTGCATGTACACCTCTTATTCCCTGCCTCCATTGTATGTACACCTCTGCCTCCATTGTATGTACGCCTCTGCTTCCCTGCCTCCATTGTATGTACGCCTCTGCTTCCCTGCATCCATTGTATGTACGCCTCTGCTTCCCTGCCGCCATTGGATGTACGCCTCTGCTTCCCTGCCTCCATTGTATGTACACCTCTGCTTCCCAGCCTCCATTGTATGTACACCTCTGCTTCCCTGCCTCCATTGTATGTACACCTCTGCTTCCCTGCCTCCATTGTATGTACACCTCTGCTTCCCTGCCTCCATTGTATGTACACCTCTGCCTCCATTGTATGTACACCTCTGCTTCCCTGCCGCCATTGTATGTACGCCTCTGCTTCCCTGCCTCCATTGTATGTACACCTCTGCTTCCCTGCCTCCATTGTATGTACGCCTCTGCTTCCATGCCTCCATTGTATGTACACCTCTGCTTCCCTGCCTCCATTGTATGTACACCTCTGCTTCCCTGCCGCCATTGTATGTACACCTCTGCTTCCATGCCTCCATTGTATGTACACCTCTGCTTCCCTGCCTCCATTGTATGTACGCCTCCGCTTCCCTGCCTCCATTGTATGTACGCCTCTGCTTCCCTGCCTCCATTGTATGTACACCTCTGCTTCCCTGCCTCCATTTTATGTACGCCTCTGCCTCCATTGTATGTACACCTCTGCTTCCCTGCCTCCATTTTATGTACACCTCTGCCTCCATTGTATGTACGCCTCTGCTTCCCTGCCTCCATTGTATGTACGCCTCTGCTTCCCTGCCTCCATTGTATGTACACCTCTGCTTCCCTGCCTCCATTGTATGTACACCTCTGCTTCCCCGCCTCCATTGTATGTACGCCTCTGCTTCCCTGCCTCCATTGTATGTACGCCTCTGCTTCCCCGCCTCCATTGTATGTACGCCTCTGCTTCCCTGCCTCCATTGTATGTACACCTCTGCTTCCCCGCCTCCATTGTATGTACGCCTCTGCTTCCCTGCCTCCATTGTATGTACGCCTCTGCTTCCCTGCCTCCATTGTATGTACGCCTCTGCTTCCCTGCCTTCATTGTATGTACGCCTCTGCTTCCCTGCCTCCATTGTATGTACGCCTCTGCTTCCCTGCCGTCATTGTATGTACGCCTCTGCTTCCCTGCCTCCATTGTATGTACGCCTCTGCTTCCCTGCCTCCATTGTATGTACACCTCTGCTTCCCTGCCTCCATTGTATGTACGCCTCTGCTTCCCTGCCTCCATTGTATGTACGCCTCTGCTTCCCTGCCGTCATTGTATGTACACCTCTGCTTCCCTGCCGCCATTGGATGTACGCCTCTGCTTCCCCACCTCCATTGTATGTACACCTCTGATTCCCTGCCTCCATTGTATGTACGCCTCTGCTTCCCTGCCGTCATTGTATGTACACCTCTGCTTCCCTGCCTCCATTGTATGTACACCTCTGCTTCCCTGCCTCCATTGTATGTACACCTCTGCTTCCCTGCCTCCATTGTATGTACACCTCTGCTTCCCTGCCGTCATTGTATGTACGCCTCTGCTTCCCTGCCTCCATTGTATGTACGCCTCTGCTTCCCTGCCGTCATTGTATGTACACCTCTGCTTCCCTGCCGCCATTGGATGTACGCCTCTGCTTCCCCACCTCCATTGTATGTACACCTCTGATTCCCTGCCTCCATTGTATGTACGCCTCTGCTTCCCTGCCGTCATTGTATGTACACCTCTGCTTCCCTGCCTCCATTGTATGTACACCTCTGCTTCCCTGCCTCCATTGTATGTACACCTCTGATTCCCTGCCTCCATTGTATGTACACCTCTGCTTCCCTGCCTCCATTGTATGTACACCTCTGCCTCCATTGTATGTACACCTCTGCTTCCCTGCCGCCATTGTATGTACGCCTCTGCTTCCCTGCCGCCATTGTATATACGCCTCTGCTTCCCTGCCTCCATTGTATGTACGCCTCTGCTTCCCTGCCTCCATTGTATGTACGCCTCTGCTTCCCTGCATCCATTGTATGTACGCCTCTGCTTCCCTGCCTCCATTGTATGTACACCTCTGCTTCCCTGCCTCCATTGTATGTACGCCTCTGCTTCCCTGCCGTCATTGTATGTACGCCTCTGCTTCCCTGCCTCCATTGTATGTACACCTCTGATTCCCTGCCTCCATTGTATGTACGCCTCTGCTTCCCTGCATCTATTGTATGTACACCTCTGCCTCCATTGTATGTACACCTCTGCTTCCCTGCCGCCATTGTATGTACGCCTCCGCTTCCCTGCCTCCATTGTATGTACGCCTCTGCTTCCCTGCCTCCATTGTATGTACACCTCTGCTTCCCTGCCTCCATTGTATGTACGCCTCTGCTTCCCTGCCTCCATTGTATGTACACCTCTGCTTCCCTGCCTCCATTGTATGTACGCCTCTGCTTCCCTGCCTCCAATGTATGTACACCTCTGCTTCCCTGCCTCCATTGTATGTACGCCTCTGCTTCCCTGCCTCCATTGTATGTACGCCTCTGCTTCCCTGCCTCCATTGTATGTACGCCTCTGCTTCCCTGCCTCCATTGTATGTACGCCTCTGCTTCCCTGCCTCCATTGTATGTACACCTCTGCTTCCCTGCCTCCATTGTATGTACGCCTCTGCTTCCCTGCCTCCATTGTATGTACGCCTCTGCTTCCCTGCCGTCATTGTATGTACGCCTCTGCTTCCCTGCCTCCATTGTATGTACACCTCTGCTTCCCTGCCTCCATTGTATGTACGCCTCTGCTTCCCTGCATCTATTGTATGTACACCTCTGCTTCCCTGCCTCCATTGTATGTACACCTCTGCTTTCCTGCCTCCATTGTATGTACACCTCTGCTTCCCTGCCTCCATTGTATGTACGCCTCTGCTTCCCTGCCTCCATTGTATGTACGCCTCTGCTTCCCTGCCTCCATTGTATGTACGCCTCTGCTTCCCTGCATCCATTGTATGTACGCCTCTGCTTCCCTGCCTCCATTGTATGTACACCTCTGCTTCCCTGCCTCCATTGTATGTACGCCTCTGCTTCCCTGCCGTCATTGTATGTACGCCTCTGCTTCCCTGCCTCCATTGTATGTACACCTCTGCTTCCCTGCCTCCATTGTATGTACGCCTCTGCTTCCCTGCATCTATTGTATGTACACCTCTGCCTCCTTTGTATGTACACCTCTGCTTCCCTGCCGCCATTGTATGTACACCTCTGCTTCCCTGCCTCCATTGTATGTACGCCTCTGCTTCCCTGCATCTATTGTATGTACACCTCTGCTTCCCTGCCTCCATTGTATGTACGCCTCTGCTTCCCTGCCTCCATTGTATGTACGCCTCTGCTTCCCTGCCGTCATTGTATGTACGCCTCTGCTTCCCTGCCTCCATTGTATGTACACCTCTGCTTCCCTGCCTCCATTGTATGTACGCCTCTGCTTCCCTGCATCTATTGTATGTACACCTCTGCTTCCCTGCCTCCATTGTATGTACGCCTCTGCTTCCCTGCCTCCATTGTATGTACGCCTCTGCTTCCCTGCATCCATTGTATGTACGCCTCTGCTTCCCTGCCTCCATTGTATGTACACCTCTGCTTCCCAGCCTCCATTGTATGTACGCCTCTGCTTCCCTGCCTCCATTGTATGTACACCTCTGCCTCCATTGTATGTACACCTCTGCTTCCCTGCCGCCATTGTATGTACGCCTCTGCTTCCCTGCCTCCATTGTATGTACTCCTCTGCTTCCCTGCCGCTATTGTATGTACGCCTCTGCTTCCCTGCCTCCATTGTATGTACGCCTCTGCTTCCATGCCTCCATTGTATGTACACCTCTGCTTCCCTGCCTCCATTGTATGTACACCTCTGCTTCCCTGCCTCCATTGTATGTACGCCTCTGCTTCCATGCCTCCATTGTATGTACACCTCTGCTTCCCTGCCGCCATTGTATGTACACCTCTGCTTCCATGCCTCCATTGTATGTACACCTCTGCTTCCCTGCCGCCATTGTATGTACACCGCTGCTTCCCTGCCTCCATTGTATGTACACCTCTGCCTCCATTGCATGTACACCTCTTATTCCCTGCCTCCATTGTATGTACACCTCTGCCTCCATTGTATGTACGCCTCTGCTTCCCTGCCTCCATTGTATGTACGCCTCTGCTTCCCTGCATCCATTGTATGTACGCCTCTGCTTCCCTGCCGCCATTGGATGTACGCCTCTGCTTCCCTGCCTCCATTGTATGTACACCTCTGCTTCCCAGCCTCCATTGTATGTACACCTCTGCTTCCCTGCCTCCATTGTATGTACACCTCTGCTTCCCTGCCTCCATTGTATGTACACCTCTGCTTCCCTGCCTCCATTGTATGTACACCTCTGCCTCCATTGTATGTACACCTCTGCTTCCCTGCCGCCATTGTATGTACGCCTCTGCTTCCCTGCCTCCATTGTATGTACACCTCTGCTTCCCTGCCTCCATTGTATGTACGCCTCTGCTTCCATGCCTCCATTGTATGTACACCTCTGCTTCCCTGCCTCCATTGTATGTACACCTCTGCTTCCCTGCCGCCATTGTATGTACACCTCTGCTTCCATGCCTCCATTGTATGTACACCTCTGCTTCCCTGCCTCCATTGTATGTACGCCTCCGCTTCCCTGCCTCCATTGTATGTACGCCTCTGCTTCCCTGCCTCCATTGTATGTACACCTCTGCTTCCCTGCCTCCATTTTATGTACGCCTCTGCCTCCATTGTATGTACACCTCTGCTTCCCTGCCTCCATTTTATGTACACCTCTGCCTCCATTGTATGTACGCCTCTGCTTCCCTGCCTCCATTGTATGTACGCCTCTGCTTCCCTGCCTCCATTGTATGTACGCCTCTGCTTCCCTGCCTCCATTGTATGTACACCTCTGCTTCCCCGCCTCCATTGTATGTACGCCTCTGCTTCCCTGCCTCCATTGTATGTACGCCTCTGCTTCCCCGCCTCCATTGTATGTACGCCTCTGCTTCCCTGCCTCCATTGTATGTACACCTCTGCTTCCCCGCCTCCATTGTATGTACGCCTCTGCTTCCCTGCCTCCATTGTATGTACGCCTCTGCTTCCCTGCCTCCATTGTATGTACGCCTCTGCTTCCCTGCCTTCATTGTATGTACGCCTCTGCTTCCCTGCCGCCATTGTATGTACACATCTGCTTCCCCACCTTCATTGTATGTACGCCTCTGCTTCCCTGCCTCCATTGTATGTACGCCTCTGTTTCCCTGCCTCCATTGTATGTACGCCTCTGCTTCCCTGCCTCCATTGTATGTACGCCTCTGCTTCCCTGCCGTCATTGTATGTACGCCTCTGCTTCCCTGCCTCCATTGTATGTACGCCTCTGCTTCCCTGCCTCCATTGTATGTACACCTCTGCTTCCCTGCCTCCATTGTATGTACGCCTCTGCTTCCCTGCCTCCATTGTATGTACGCCTCTGCTTCCCTGCCGTCATTGTATGTACACCTCTGCTTCCCTGCCGCCATTGGATGTACGCCTCTGCTTCCCCACCTCCATTGTATGTACACCTCTGATTCCCTGCCTCCATTGTATGTACGCCTCTGCTTCCCTGCCGTCATTGTATGTACACCTCTGCTTCCCTACCTCCATTGTATGTACACCTCTGCTTCCCTGCCTCCATTGTATGTACACCTCTGCTTCCCTGCCGTCATTGTATGTACGCCTCTGCTTCCCTGCCTCCATTGTATGTACGCCTCTGCTTCCCTGCCGTCATTGTATGTACACCTCTGCTTCCCTGCCTCCATTGTATGTACGCCTCTGCTTCCCTGCCGTCATTGTATGTACACCTCTGCTTCCCTGCCTCCATTGTATGTACACCTCTGCTTCCCTGCCTCCATTGTATGTACACCTCTGATTCCCTGCCTCCATTGTATGTACACCTCTGCTTCCCTGCCTCCATTGTATGTACACCTCTGCCTCCATTGTATGTACACCTCTGCTTCCCTGCCGCCATTGTATGTACGCCTCTGCTTCCCTGCCGCCATTGTATATACGCCTCTGCTTCCCTGCCTCCATTGTATGTACGCCTCTGCTTCCCTGCCTCCATTGTATGTACGCCTCTGCTTCCCTGCATCCATTGTATGTACGCCTCTGCTTCCCTGCCTCCATTGTATGTACACCTCTGCTTCCCTGCCTCCATTGTATGTACGCCTCTGCTTCCCTGCCGTCATTGTATGTACGCCTCTGCTTCCCTGCCTCCATTGTATGTACACCTCTGATTCCCTGCCTCCATTGTATGTACGCCTCTGCTTCCCTGCATCTATTGTATGTACACCTCTGCTTCCCTGCCTCCATTGTATGTACACCTCTGCTTCCCTGCCTCCATTGTATGTACGCCTCTGCTTCCCTGCCTCCATTGTATGTACACCTCTGCCTCCCTGCCTCCATTGTATGTACGCCTCTGCTTCCCTGCATCTATTGTATGTACACCTCTGCTTCCCTGCCTCCATTGTATGTACGCCTCTGCTTCCCTGCCTCCATTGTATGTACGCCTCTGCTTCCCTGCATCCATTGTATGTACGCCTCTGCTTCCCTGCCTCCATTGTATGTACACCTCTGCTTCCCAGCCTCCATTGTATGTACGCCTCTGCTTCCCTGCCTCCATTGTATGTACACCTCTGCTTCCCTGCCTCCATTGTATGTACACCTCTGCTTCCCTGCCTCCATTGTATGTACACCTCTGCCTCCATTGTATGTACACCTCTGCTTCCCTGCTGCCATTGTATGTACACCTCTGCTTCCCTGCCTCCATTGTATGTACACCTCTGCTTCCATGCCTCCATTGTATGTACACCTCTGCTTCCCTGCCGCCATTGTATGTACACCTCTGCTTCCATGCCTCCATTGTATGTACACCTCTGCTTCCCTGCCGCCATTGTATGTACACCGCTGCTTCCCTGCCTCCATTGTATGTACACCACTGCCTCCATTGCATGTACACCTCTTATTCCCTGCCTCCATTGTATGTACACCTCTGCCTCCATTGTATGTACACCTCTGCTTCCCTGCCTCCATTGTATGTACGCCTCCGCTTCCCTGCCTCCATTGTATGTACGCCTCTGCTTCCCTGCCTCCATTGTATGTACACCTCTGCTTCCCTGCCTCCATTGTATGTACGCCTCTGCCTCCATTGTATGTACACCTCTGCTTCCCTGCCTCCATTATATGTACGCCTCCGCTTCCCTGCCTCCATTGTATGTACGCCTCCGCTTCCCTGCCTCCATTGTATGTACACCTCTGCTTCCATGCCGCCATTGCATGAACACCGCTGCTTCCCTGCCGCTATTGTATGTACGCCTCTGCTTCCCTGCCGTCATTGTATGTACACCTCTGCTTCCCTGCCTCCATTGTATGTACACCTCTGCTTCCCTGCCTCCATTGTATGTGCGCCTCTGCCTCCATTGTATGTACACCTCTGCTTCCCTGCCGCCATTGTATGTACGCCTCTGCTTCCCTGCCTCCATTGTATGTACACCTCTGCTTCCCTGCCTCCATTGTATGTACGCCTCTGCTTCCCTGCCGTCATTGTATGTACACCTCTGCTTCCCTGCCTCCATTGTATGTACACCTCTGCCTCCATTGTATGTACACCTCTGCTTCCCTGCCGCCATTGTATGTACGCCTCTGCTTCCCTGCCTCCATTGTATGTACGCCTCTGCTTCCCTGCCTCCATTGTATGTACGCCTCTGCTTCCATGCCTCCATTGTATGTACACCTCTGCTTCCCTGCCTCCATTGTATGTACACCTCTGCTTCCCTGCCGCCATTGTATGTACACCTCTGCTTCCATGCCTCCATTGTATGTACACCTCTGCTTCCCTGCCGCCATTGTATGTACACCTCTGCTTCCCTGCCTCCATTGTATGTACACCTCTGCCTCCATTGCATGTACACCTCTTATTCCCTGCCTCCATTGTATGTACACCTCTGCCTCCATTGTATGTACGCCTCTGCTTCCCTGCCTCCATTGTATGTACGCCTCTGCTTCCCTGCCTCCATTGTATGTACGCCTCTGCTTCCCTGCCGCCATTGGATGTACGCCTCTGCTTCCCTGCCTCCATTGTATGTACACCTCTGCTTCCCAGCCTCCATTGTATGTACACCTCTGCTTCCCTGCCTCCATTGTATGTACACCTCTGCTTCCCTGCCTCCATTGTATGTACACCTCTGCTTCCCAGCCTCCATTGTATGTACACCTCTGCTTCCCTGCCTCCATTGTATGTACACCTCTGCTTCCCTGCCTCCATTGTATGTACACCTCTGCTTCCCTGCCTCCATTGTATGTACACCTCTGCCTCCATTGTATGTACACCTCTGCTTCCCTGCCGCCATTGTATGTATGCCTCTGCTTCCCTGCCTCCATTGTATGTACACCTCTGCTTCCCTGCCTCCATTGTATGTACACCTCTGCTTCCCTGCCTCCATTGTATGTACACCTCTGCTTCCCTGCCGCCATTGTATGTACACCTCTGCTTCCATGCCTCCATTGTATGTACACCTCTGCTTCCCTGCCTCCATTGTATGTACACCTCTGCTTCCCTGCCGCCATTGTATGTACACCTCTGCTTCCATGCCTCCATTGTATGTACGCCTCTGCTTCCCTGCCGCCATTGTATGTACACCTCTGCTTCCCTGCCTCCATTGTATGTACGCCTCCGCTTCCCTGCCTCCATTGTATGTACGCCTCTGCTTCCCTGCCTCCATTGTATGTACACCTCTGCTTCCCTGCCTCCATTTTATGTACGCCTCTGCCTCCATTGTATGTACACCTCTGCTTCCCTGCCTCCATTATATGTACGCCTCCGCTTCCCAGCCTCCATTGTATGTACGCCTCCGCTTCCCTGCCTCCATTGTATGTACACCTCTGCTTCCATGCCTCCATTGTATGTACACCTCTGCTTCCCTGCCTCCATTGTATGTACACCTCTGCTTCCCTGCCTCCATTTTATGTACACCTCTGCCTCCATTGTATGTACACCTCTGCTTCCCTGCCGCCATTGTATGTACGCCTCTGCTTCCCTGCCTCCATTGTATGTACGCCTCTGCTTCCCTGCCGCTTTTGTATGTACGCCTCTGCTTCCCCGCCTTCATTGTATGTACGCCTCTGCTTCCCTGCCTCCATTGTATGTACACCTCTGCTTCCCTGCCTCCATTGTATGTACGCCTCTGCTTCCCTGCCGTCATTGTATGTACGCCTCTGCTTCCCTGCCTCCATTGTATGTACACCTCTGCTTCCCTGCCTCCATTGTATGTACGCCTCTGCTTCCCGGCATCTATTGTATGTACACCTCTGCCTCCATTGTATGTACGCCTCTGCTTCCCTGCCTCCAATGTATGTACACCTCTGCCTCCATGCCTCCATTGTATGTACGCCTCTGCTTCCCTGCCTCCATTGTATGTACGCCTCTGCTTCCCTGCCTCCATTGTATGTACGCCTCTGCTTCCATGCCTCCATTGTATGTACGCCTCTGTTTCCCTGCATCCATTGTATGTACGCCTCTGCTTCCCTGCCTCCATTGTATGTACACCTCTGCTTCCCTGCCTCCATTGTATGTACGCCTCTGCTTCCCTGCATCTATTGTATGTACACCTCTGCTTCCCTGCCTCCATTGTATGTACACCTCTGCTTCCCTGCCTCCATTGTATGTACGCCTCTGCTTCCCTGCCTCCATTGTATGTACGCCTCTGCTTCCCTGCCGTCATTGTATGTACGCCTCTGCTTCCCTGCCTCCATTGTATATACACCTCTGCTTCCCTGCATCTATTGTATGTACGCCTCTGCTTCCCTGCATCTATTGTATGTACACCTCTGCTTCCCTGCCTCCATTGTATGTACGCCTCTGCTTCCCTGCCTCCATTGTATGTACGCCTCTGCTTCCCTGCCTCCATTGTATGTACACCTCTGCTTCCCTGCCTCCATTGTATGTACACCTCTGCTTCCCTGCCTCCATTGTATGTACACCTCTGCTTCCCTGCCTCCATTGTATGTACACCTCTGCTTCCCTGCCTCCATTGTATGTACGCCTCTGCTTCCCTGCATCTATTGTATGTACACCTCTGCTTCCCTGCCTCCATTGTATGTACGCCTCTGCTTCCCTGCCTCCATTGTATGTACGCCTCTGCTTCCCTGCCTCCATTGTATGTACACCTCTGCTTCCCAGCCTCCATTGTATGTACACCTCTGCTTCCCTGCCGCTATTGTATGTACGCCTCTGCTTCCCTGCCGTCATTGTATGTACACCTCTGCCTCCATTGTATGTACACCTCTGCTTCCCTGCCTCCATTGTATGTACACCTCTGCTTCCCTGCCGCTATTGTATGTACGCCTCTGCTTCCCTGCCGTCATTGTATGTACACCTCTGCTTCCCTGCCTCCATTGTATGTACACCTCTGCTTCCCTGCCTCCATTGTATGTACACCTCTGCTTCCCTGCCGCTATTGTATGTACACCTCTGCTTCCCTGCCTCCATTGTATGTACACCTCTGCCTCCATTGTATGTACACCACTGCTTCCCTGCCGCCATTGTATGTACGCCTCTGCTTCCCTGCCTCCATTGTATGTACGCCTCTGCTTCCCTGCCTCCATTGTATGTACGCCTCTGCTTCCCTGCCTCCATTGTATGTACGCCTCTGCTTCCCTGCCTCCATTGTATGTACGCCTCTGCTTCCCTGCATCCATTGTATGTACGCCTCTGCTTCCCTGCCTCCATTGTATGTACACCTCTGCTTCCCTGCCTCCATTGTATGTACGCCTCTGCTTCCCTGCGGTCATTGTATGTACGCCTCTGCTTCCCTGCCTCCATTGTATGTACACCTCTGCTTCCCTGCCTCCATTGTATGTACGCCTCTGCTTCCCTGCATCTATTGTATGTACACCTCTGCCTCCATTGTATGTACACCTCTGCTTCCCTGCCGCCATTGTATGTACGCCTCTTCTTCCCTGCCTCCAATGTATGTACACCTCTGCCTCCATGCCTCCATTGTATGTACGCCTCTGCTTCCCTGCCTCCATTGTATGTACGCCTCTGCTTCCATGCCTCCATTGTATGTACACCTCTGCTTCCCTGCCGCCATTGCATGTACACCGCTGCTTCCCTGCCGCCATTGTATGTACGCCTCTGCTTCCCTGCCTCCATTGTATGTACGCCTCTGCTTCCCTGCCTCCATTGTATGTACGCCTCTGCTTCCCTGCCTCCATTGTATGTACGCCTCTGCTTCCCTGCCTCCAATGTATGTACACCTCTGCCTCCATGCCTCCATTGTATGTACGCCTCTGCTTCCCTGCCTCCATTGTATGTACGCCTCTGCTTCCCTGCCTCCATTGTATGTACGCCTCTGCTTCCCTGCCTCCATTGTATGTACGCCTCTGCTTCCCTGCCTCCATTGTATGTACGCCTCTGCTTCCCTGCCTCCATTGTATGTACGACTCTGCTTCCCTGCATCCATTGTATGTACGCCTCTGCTTCCCTGCCTCCATTGTATGTACTCCTCTGCTTCCCTGCCTCCATTGTATGTACGCCTCTGCTTCCCTGCCTCCATTGTATGTACTCCTCTGCTTCCCTGCCGTCATTGTATGTACGCCTCTGCTTCCCTGCCTCCATTGTATGTACACCTCTGCTTCCCTGCCTCCATTGTATGTACGCCTCTGCTTCCCTGCCTCCATTGTATGTACGCCTCTGCTTCCCTGCCTCCATTGTATGTACGCCTCTGCTTCCCTGCCGTCATTGTATGTACGCCTCTGCTTCCCTGCCTCCATTGTATGTACACCTCTGCTTCCCTGCCTCCATTGTATGTACGCCTCTGCTTCCCTGCATCTATTGTATGTACACATCTGCTTCCCTGCCTCCATTGTATGTACGCCTCTGCTTCCCTGCCTCCATTGTATGTACGCCTCTGCTTCCCTGCCGTCATTGTATGTACGCCTCTGCTTCCCTGCCTCCATTGTATGTACACCTCTGCTTCCCTGCCTCCATTGTATGTACGCCTCTGCTTCCCTGCATCTATTGTATGTACACATCTGCTTCCCTGCCTCCATTGTATGTACGCCTCTGCTTCCCTGCATCTATTGTATGTACACATCTGCTTCCCTGCCTCCATTGTATGTACACCTCTGCTTCCCTGCATCCATTGTATGTACGCCTCTGCTTCCCCACCTCCATTGTATGTACACCTCTGCTTCCCAACCTCCATTGTATGTACGCCTCTGCTTCCCTGCCTCCATTGTATGTACGCCTCTGCCTCCATTGTATGTACACCTCTGCTTCCCTGCCTCCGTTGTATGTACACCTCTGCTTCCCTGCCTCCATTGTATGTACACCTCTGCCTCCATTGTATGTACACCTCTGCTTCCCTGCCGCCATTGTATGTACGCCTCTGCTTCCCTGCCTCCATTGTATGTACACCTCTGCTTCCCTGCCTCCATTGTATGTACACCTCTGCTTCCATGCCTCCATTGTATGTACACCTCTGCTTCCCTGCCGCCATTGTATGTACACCTCTGCTTCCATGCCTCCATTGTATGTACACCTCTGCTTCCCTGCCGCCATTGTATGTACACCGCTGCTTCCCTGCCTCCATTGTATGTACACCTCTGCCTCCATTGCATGTACACCTCTTATTCCCTGCCTCCATTGTATGTACACCTCTGCCTCCATTGTATGTACACCTCTGCTTCCCTGCCTCCATTGTATGTACGCCTCCGCTTCCCTGCCTCCATTGTATGTACGCCTCTGCCTCCATTGTATGTACACCTCTGCTTCCCTGCCTCCATTGTATGTACACCTCTGCTTCCCTGCCTCCATTGTATGTACACCTCTGCTTCCCTGCCTCCATTGTATGTACGCCTCTGCCTCCATTGTATGTACACCTCTGCTTCCCTGCCTCCATTGTATGTACGCCTCCGCTTCCCTGCCTCCATTGTATGTACACCTCCGCTTCCCTGCCTCCATTGTATGTACACCTCTGCTTCCATGCCTCCATTGTATGTACACCTCTGCTTCCCTGCCTCCATTGTATGTACACCTCTGCCTCCATTATATGTACGCCTCCGCTTCCCTGCCTCCATTGTATGTACACCTCTGCCTCCATTATATGTACGCCTCCGCTTCCCTGCCTCCATTGTATGTACGCCTCCGCTTCCCTGCCTCCATTGTATGTACACCTCTGCTTCCCTGCCTCCATTGTATGTACACGTCTTCTTCCATGCCTCCATTGTATGTACGCCTCTGCTTCCCTGCCGTCATTGTATGTATGCCTCTGCTTCCCTGCCTCCATTGTATGTACACCTCTGCTTCCCTGCCTCCATTGTATGTACACCTCTGCTTCCCTGCCGCCATTGTATGTACGCCTCTGCTTCCCTGCCTCCAATGTATGTACACCTCTGCCTCCATTGTATGTACACCTCTGCTTCCCTGCCTCCATTGTATGTACACCTCTGCTTCCATGCCTCCATTGTATGTACACCTCTGCTTCCCTGCCGCCATTGTATGTACACCGCTGCTTCCTTGCCTCCATTGTATGTACACCTCTGCCTCCATTGTATGTACACCTCTTATTCCCTGCCTCCATTGTATGTACACCTCTGCCTCCATTGTATGTACACCTCTGCTTCCCTGCCTCCATTGTATGTACGCCTCCGGCTTACCTGCCTCCATTGTATGCACGCCTCTGCTTCCCTGCCTCCATTGTATGTACACCTCTGCTTCCCTGCCTCCATTGTATGTACACCTCTGCCTCCATTGTATGTACACCTCCGCTTCCCTGCCTCCATTGTATGTACGCCTCCGCTTCCCTGCCTCCATTGTATGTACACCTCTGCTTCCATGCCTCCATTGTATGTACACCTCTGCTTCCCTGCCGCTATTGTATGTACACCTCTGCTTCCCTGCCTCCATTGTATGTACACCTCTGCTTCCCTGCCGCCATTGTATGTACGCCTCTGCTTCCCTGCCGCCATTGTATGTACGCCTCCGCTTCCCTGCCGCCATTGTATGTACATCTCTGCTTCCCCGCCTCCATTGTATGTACACCTCTGCTTCCTTGCCGCCATTGTATGTACGCCTCTGCTTCCCTGCCGCCATTGTATGTACACCTCTGCTTCCCTGCCGCCATTGTATGTACACCTCTGCTTCCCTGCCGCCATTGTATGTACACCTCTGCTTCCCTGCCGCCATTGTATGTACGCCTCTGCTTCCCTGCCTCCATTGTATGTACGCCTCTGCTTCCCTGCCTCCATTGTATGTACGCCTCTGCTTTCCTGCCTCCATTGTATGTACACCCCTGCTTCCCTGCCTCCATTGTATGTACACCCCTGCTTCCCTGCCTCCATTGTATGTACGACTCTGCTTCCCTGCCTCCATTGTATGTACGTCTCTGCTTTCCTGCCTCCATTGTATGTACACCTCTGCTTCCCTGCCTCCATTGTATGTACGCCTCTGCTTTCCTGCCTCCATTGTATGTACACCCCTGCTTCCCTGCCTCCATTGTATGTACGCCTCTGCTTTCCTGCCTCCATTGTATGTACACCCCTGCTTCCCTGCCTCCATTGTATGTACACCTCTGCTTCCCTGCCTCCATTGTATGTACGCCTCTGCTTTCCTGCCTCCATTGTATGTACACCTCTGCTTCCCTGCCTCCATTGTGTGTACACCTCTGCTTCCCTGCCTCCATTGTATGTACGCCTCTGCTTCCCCGCCTCCATTGTATGTACGCCTCTGCTTCCCTGCCTCCATTGTATGTACGCCTCTGCTTCCCTGCCTCCATTGTATGTACACCTCTGCTTCCCTGCCTCCATTGTATGTACACCTCTGCTTCCCTGCCTCCATTGTATGTACGCCTCTGCTTCCCTGCCTCCATTGTATGTACTCCTCTGCCTCCATTGTATGTACGCCTCCGCTTCCCTGCCTCTATAGTATGTACACCTCTGCTTCCCTGCCGCCATTGTATGTACGCCTCTGCTTCCCTGCCTCTATTGTATGTACACCTCTGCTTCCCTGCCTCCATTGTATGTACGCCTCTGCTTTCCTGCCTCCATTGTATGTACACCTCTGCTTCCCTGCCTCCATTGTATGTACGTCTCTTCTTTCCTGCCTCCATTGTATGTACACCTCTGCTTCCCTGCCGCCATTGTATGTATGTCTCTGCTTTCCTGCCTCCATTGTATGTACACCTCTGCTTTCCTGCCTCTATTGTATGTACACCTCTGCTTCCCTGCCTCCATTGTATGTACACCTCTGCTTCCCTGCCTCCATTGTATGTACGCCTCTGCTTCCCTGCCTCCATTGTATGTACACCTCTGCTTCCCTGCCTCCATTGTATGTACACCTCTGCTTCCCTGCCTCCATTGTATGTACGTCTCTGCTTTCCTGCCTCCATTGTATGTACACCTCTGCTTCCCTGCCGCCATTGTATGTATGTCTCTGCTTTCCTGCCTCCATTGTATGTACACCTCTGCTTTCCTGCCTCCATTGTATGTACGTCTCTGCTTCCCTGCCTCCATTGTATGTACACCTCTGCTTTCCTGCCTCCATTGTATGTACGCCTCTGCTTTCCTGCCTCCATTGTATGTACGCCTCTGCTTTCCTGCCTCCATTGTATGTACACCCCTGCTTCCCTGCCTCCATTGTATGTACACCTCTGCTTCCCTGCCTCCATTGTATGTACACCTCTGCTTCCCTGCCTCCATTGTATGTACGCCTCTGCTTTCCTGCCTCCATTGTATGTACACCTCTGCTTCCCTGCCTCCATTGTATGTACATCTCTGCTTCCCTGCCTCCATTGTATGTACACCTCTGCTTCCCTGCCTCCATTGTATGTACTCCTCTGCTTCCCTGCCGTCATTGTATGTACGCCTCTGCTTCCCTGCCTCCATTGTATGTACATCTCTGCTTCCCTGCCTCCATTGTATGTACGCCTCTGCTTCCCTGCCTCCATTGTATGTACATCTCTGCTTCCCTGCCTCCATTGTATGTACGCCTCTGCTTCCCTGCCGCCATTGTATGTACGCCTCTGCTTCCCTGCCTCCATTGTATGTACGCCTCTGCTTCCCCATCTCCATTGTATGTACACCTCTGCTTCCCTGCCTCCATTGTATGTACGCTTCTGCTTCCCTGCCTCCATTGTATGTACGCCTCTGCTTCCCCATCTCCATTGTATGTACGCCTCTGCTTCCCTGCCGCCATTGTATGTACACCTCTGCTTCCCTGCCTCAATTGTATGTACTCCTCTGCTTCCCCGCCTTCATTGTATGTACGCCTCTGCTTCCCTGCCTTCATTGTATGTACGCCTCTGCTTCCCCGCCTTCATTTTATGTACGCCTCTGCTTCCCTGCCTTCATTGTATGTACACCTCTGCTTCCCCGCCTTCATTTTATGTATGCCTCTGCTTCCCTGCATCCATTGTATGTACACCTCTGCTTCCCTGCCGCCATTGTATGTACACCTCTGCTTCCCTGCCTCCATTGTATGTACACCTCTGCTTCCCTGCCTCCATTGTATGTATGCCTCTGCCTCCCTGCCTCCATTGTATGTACACCTTTGCTTCCCTGCCTCCATTGTATGTACACCTCTGCTTCCCTGCCTCCATTGTATGTACACCCCTGCTTCCCCGCCTCCATTGTATGTACACCCCTGCTTCCCCGCCTCCATTGTATGTACACCTCTGCTTCCCTGCCTCCATTGTATGTACACCCCTGCTTCCCCGCCTCCATTGTATGTACTCCTCTGCTTCCCTGCCTCCATTGTATGTACACCTCTGCTTCCCCGCCTCCATTGTATGTACACCTCTGCTTTCCTGCCTCCATTGTATGTACACCCCTGCTTCCCTGCCTCCATTGTATGTACACCTCTGCTTCCCCGCCTCCATTGTATGTACACCCCTGCTTCCCCGCCTCCATTTTATGTACACCTCTGCTTCCCTGCCTCCATTGTATGTACACCTCTGCTTCCCTGCCTCCATTGTATGTACACCTCCGCTTCCCTGCCTCCATTGTATGTACACCTCTGCTTCCCTGCCTCCATTGTATGTACACCTCTGCTTCCCTGCCTCCATTGTATGTACACCTCTGCTTCTCTGCCTCCATTGTGTGTACACCTCTGCTTCCCTGCCGCCATTGTATGTACACCTCTGCTTCCCTGCCTCCATTTTATGTACACCTCTGCTTCCCCGCCGCCATTGTATGTACACCTCTGCTTCCCTGCCTCCACTGTATGTACACCTCTGCTTCCCTGCCTCCATTGTATGTACTCCTCTACTTCCCTGCCTCCATTGTATGTACACCTCTGCTTCCCTGCCGCCATTGTATGTACGCCTCTGCTTCCTTGCCTCCATTGTATGTACTCGTCTGCTTCCCTGCCGTCATTGTATGTACACCTCTGCTTCCCCACCTCCATTGTATGTACGCCTCTGCTTCCCTGCCTCCATTGTATGTACACCTCTGCTTCCCTGCCGCCATTGTATGTACTCCTCTGCTTCCCTGCCGCCATTGTATGTACTCCTCTGCTTCCCTGCCGCCATTGTATGTACTCCTCTGCTTCCCTGCCGCCATTGTATGTACTCCTCTGCTTCCCTGCCGCCATTGTATGTACACCTCTGCTTCCCCACCTCCATTGTATGTACTCCTCTGCTTCCTCGCCGCCATTGTATGTACACCTCTGCTTCCCCTCCTCCATTGTATGTACGCCTCTGCTTCGAGGAGTGGCACTTTCTTATTTGCCATTTGCTGTTGTAGCAGCAGCGACATCTTTCCCTCTCAGGATCTCCCTCCCTCCTTCCTTTGTGAGGGCTAGAAGGCACAGCCCCCTTAGGAAGGTGCCACATGAATGGCCTGAGCTCCTATCGGGAGCTGGATCAGTTTGACCAAGGGGGGCTGGGGAGAGGGACGAGGGGGGGCGCTATATAAGGCTAGGGTGTTCCTCCCCCTCTCCCTCTTTGACCCCTCGGCCCCGGCGCTGGACAGGAGCAGTCCCACCCGCCCACCCCTATTTTGTGTTAATTTTGTGTTAATTTTGTGATTTTGTTTTTCGGTTTTAATGGCAGGGTGTGTGTATGGTACTGTGGGAGGTGTTTTTATATATATGTATTTAACAAATAATAAAAATAAAAAAAAAAAATAAAAAAAAAATAAATGAATAAAATTATATTTATGTATATATCTTAATTTTGTTTTGAGGAACTATGTTTGTTAAAGTAGTTCTTGTGGTTATGCTGTTTTTATACAAAAAATATATGTATTTATGATGTGGATACACGAATTGCATGTGGCAATGATTGTATGTATTATATTAAATGTTTGGGGGGAGGGTTTGATGTTACTGTTTATGTATTGATATTTACTGTTCGTATTTGATTTTGTCACAGCCGATGGCGGTCTCACCCCTGATAACACGGAGCTCTAGTACAGTCATGTCCTAGCTCTGCCATTAGGGCATGCTTTCACTCTGATCACTATGTCATGTGACAGAGCACTTCCTGTGTGTGGGGAGGTGGGGGGAAGGACGTGTTTGCAGCCATTGAAGCAGCATCTGGTGGGAGCTGTATATCCGCTCTGGGAAGCTGCAGTCGCCCGGGAGGCAGCGAGGGATCTCGTGTGACATTTGCAGCCGGCAGCATTGTCTCTCTATCATTCCTCGGAGGTAATGATGTATAGAATGTGTCACTAGTCACTGGATATTTAGTTGTTGTGTTAGCATTATAATATACATTGGGATGTAGCGTTAGCAGTGAGCTTAGGCTGCGCTCACACTGTGCGGTTGCTGTTCAGCTGTGTTTAAAACAGTGTTTGTTTGCAGTTCTATAGGCTAGAATTGGAATCGATTTGCCCACCCCTACTGCCCACTGACCTACTTCCTGGCTCAGCCAGGAAAAAAAAACATTTGCACAGCTAATTATGATGCTGATTTAAAAAAAAAAAATCATGAGAAAAAGTGTGTAAAAAATGGGCACAATGCTAATAATCTATATAAATATGCTGGATGGCAGGAGGAGGGGTCACTTATTCACCCAGCATCAAGAAATATCCAGCCAGGCATTTTTTTTTATTTAAATGGAACGAAGAGGAAATCATGGGTGACAGGTTCTGTCACCCCTGGGTTTTATTCCTTCAGGTGTTACATTTCGCTCAGTGTCGCTCTCCCATACATTTCAATGGCCGTTCATTTGCTTATGTTTAAACAGCGCATTTGACTTTTTTAATTTTATTTTGTTTTGCTCAAATCATTGTGTGACCTCTCCTGGCAGCGTCTAAATGTGGTTTTGCGTACAGGGCCCAGCGTTCACCAGGCGCTACCGGCTGCTATCCATTGATGAATAACCCCCCATAGAGAATTATTATTCGATAAAGTGATCGCATTAAAGTGGACCAACACCCAGGATTTTGACTATCCTGGGTCTTGGTCCACTTCGGTGGGGCACTCCCGATCGGGGTGCCCCGCTGTCTGAAACCCCCCCGAACCCCCCAAACTCACCTCTGTCCGCGGCGACGGACAAGCCGCGGACAAGCGGCTCCTCCGCCGCCGCCGCCTCCCGCGCGTCCCTGTTGACACGCGCGTGCCCGCGCCGGCCATTCACAGACGGCCGGCGCGGGCGCGCGCACGTCTAGAGGGGCGCGAGGGAGGCGGCGGCGGCCGGCCGCCGCCGAAACTAAGGTAAGGAGTTTGGGGTGTTTGGGGGGGTTTCACCCCGCGGGACATCCCGATCTCGGATGTCCCGCGGGGAGGGAGGTGATCGGCCCAGGAATCTTATAGATTCCCGGGGCGATCACCGGTGGGTGTTGGTCCACTTTAAGATGCTGACTGATCCATGGAAATGCTTCCTGCAATCAATCGACCAATCAATTAACTCGTTGGTTGAGCATCATTTCGTTTTGGCGGCATATCATTTCTTGCTTAAAGTGGACCAACACCCTTGGCTGATCAGCCCAGGAATCTATAAGATTCCGGGGCCGATCAGCTCCCATCCGAAATCAGGATGCCCCGCTGTGTGAAACCCCCCAGGACGCCCACAAACCTTATCTTCTCCCCGTTCCAAAGGCGTATGCGCGGGCTGCGAATTGTGAATGGCCGGCGCGGGCTTGCTCCCTGTTAGAAGGAAGCGCGAGAGGCGGCCTCCAGCGTGCTCAGAGCCACTGTGGTTGTCCGTCGCTTGTCCGTGCATACCGCAGCGGATCTGAGCGCTCAACCAGTCTTGTGTGGTTTGCGTCCTTTCAAACCTTGTGCATTTTCATCTGTTGTTGCCTTAGAACATTTTAAAGCATACCAAAATGTGGCATTATGTCATTATGCCAGCAAGGGTGTGCAGCTGCAGGTGGCCGACTTGCTGCCATTGCTGTGCAGAGGAGGCCCACACATGTGCTGTGGGAGTGTGAGGGGAGGTGAGTGATGGGAGTTGTGGGAGTTTAAAGTGGACCAACACCCAGGATTTTGACTATCTTGGCTGTTGGTCCACTTCGACCGGTGGTGCCCCACTGCGTGAAACCCCATCCCCCAGATCGCTATATACAACTCATCTCACCCCGCTCCAATGGCGCATGCGCTCGTCTAATCAACGCGCTCGGAGCCACTGAGCTATGCGCATCTAAGCGCCGTCATAGCTCAGCAGCTCAGAGCACGCTGGCGGACGCATCTCGTGCTTCCCTCTAACAGGAAGCGCGCCCGCCATTGGTGCGAGCACGCGCCCTGCTAGAGAGAAGCGCGAGATGCGGCCCGCGCATGCGCTGTTGGATTGGGATGCAGGTAGGGTGAATGGGGCGTCCTGGGGGATTTCACACAGCAGGGCATCCCTATGTTGGATGCCCCACGGGGAGGGATTGGATCGGCCCGGGAATCTTAAAGATTCCCGGGCCGATCCTTCAGGGTGTTGGTCCACTTTAAAGCAGAATAAAACCCACCTGGGCCAGCCATGGAGATGGTCGCTGGCCTTACCCCAGAAGATCCCCATCTGGATGCCCCGCTGTGTGATGCCCCCCCAGTCTAATCCAGAATTGCTAAAGCCCCCCCCCGTGAATTGCCCCCCCCCCCCACAGAACACCCGCAATTCTTACCTTCCTTGACCCTCAGCCTGCGACCAGTCATGGGGCTGCATTCCTGGCTGAGGATAAGGTAAGTATTATGGGCAACCTGTCTGAATGTGGCTGGACCCACACCCGTTAGCTGGAAATGGGTGTTGGTCTGCTTTGAAATTTTCATGGCATCCCTGGCTGCACAGTATAGTTCTTCCCCCCCCCCCCCCCAAAGGATAAACTCATTTTTTCCTGGTCTCTTTAAAGTGGACCAACACCCAGGATTTTGACTATCCTGGGTTTTGGTCCACTTCGGTGGGGCACCCCGATCGGGGGTGCCCCGCTGTGTGAAACCCCCCAGAAAGCCCCAAAAACTCACCTCTCCCTGCTCCCACGTGACCGCTGCAGCCAATCCCCGCCGACGGACAAGCGGGAGGCAGCACCGGCCATTCACAAACGCTGGATCGAGGAGCAGGTAGGGATTTTGGGGTTTCTGGGGACCAGTCAGGGAGCAGATCAGACCGGGAATCTTATAGATTCCCGGGCCGATCAGGGGAGGGTGTTGGTCCACTTTAAGGTGGACCAAAACCCACAGAGATCAGCCCAGGAATCTATACCATTCCTGCGCCAATTGATTCCCTCCCCCGAGGCATCCAGAATCAGGATGCCCCGCTGTGTGAAACCCCCAGGTCGCCCATATACTCACCATCTTTCTCGGTCTAATGGCTGCTACCACATCCCCGCTATGCCTCCAGCATTGTGCGTGCCCACACCAGGCATTTGTGAATGGCAGGCGCGGGCACGCTCTGTTAGCGGGTAGCAGGGGATGCGGCCATCAGCGCGCTCCGATCCACTGGTATTAGACAAGCTCCGGAATGAAGGGGCTGGAGCAGATCCGAGCGCGCTGATTGAATGAGTGGGCTGCACCTGCCTCGTAGGACCGGGAAGAGGTGAGTTTGTTTGGGCGACCTGGGGGGTTTCACACAGCGAGAGGGGAGTGCCCCAGGTGCAAGGATAGACAAAATCCTGGGCTTTGGTCCACTTTAAAATGCCCCTGCAAGCTAGCGTTGATGGTGATGGGGAACCGAAAGCTAATGCACACACTCCAGTGCCACCTATTGGAGAAAACCTGCTGCTGTTCATGTGGCAGCTTCCTGCCCCCCCTCTGCATCATGTTTTGGAAAATAATGCATACATTGTTTGCCTTTAAAGTGGACCAAAACCCCGGATTTTGACTATCCACGCCCCCGGGGCACCCCGATCCGGGATCACCCTTAGCAACTCGCCTCACCGTGGTCCTACGGCGCATGTGCGGCCGCGCGTCCAATCAGCGGGCTCGGAGCTGCTGAGCTATGCGCGTCTTAGCGGCATCTTAGCTCCTAGTGCGCTGGCGGCCACATCTCGTGCTTCCCTCTAACAGGGAGCTCGCCTGTGCCGGCCATTCTCTGCTAGAGAGAAGCGCGATATGCGGCCGTGGCCCGCGCATGCATCGTTGGACTCCTCCATGGTTGTAGTCTCCTCTCTTGTTTTTTTCTGCCCTGTCCTCCACTGTTGCGGTCTCCTCTCTTGGTTTTTTCTGCCCTGTCCTCCACTGTTACTGTCTCCTCTCTTGCTTTTTTCTGCCCTGTCCTCCACTGTATCAGTCTCCTCTCTTGCTTTTCTCTGCCCTGTCCTCCACTGTTGCAGTCTCCTCTCTTGCTTTTCTCTGCCCTGTCCTCCACTGTTGCAGTCTCCTCTCTTGCTTTTTTCTGCCCTGTCCTCCACTGTATCAGTCTCCTCTCTTGCTTTTCTCTGCCCTGTCCTCCACTGTTGCAGTCTCCTCTCTTGCTTTTTTCTGCCCTGTCCTCCACTGTTACTGTCTCCTCTCTTGCTTTTTTCTGCCCTGTCCTCCACTGTTGCAGTCTCCTCTCTTGCTTTTCTCTGCCCTGTCCTCCACTGTTGCAGTCTCCTCTCTTGCTTTTTTCTGCCCTGTCCTCCACTGTTGCAGTCTCCTCTCTTGCTTTTCTCTGCCCTGTCCTCCACTGTTGCAGTCTCCTCTCTTGCTTTTTTCTGCCCTGTCCTCCACTGTTACTGTCTCCTCTCTTGCTTTTTTCTGCCCTGTCCTCCACTGTATCAGTCTCCTCTCTTGCTTTTCTCTGCCCTGTCCTCCACTGTTGCAGTCTCCTCTCTTGCTTTTCTCTGCCCTGTCCTCCACTGTTGCAGTCTCCTCTCTTGCTTTTTTCGGCCCTGTCCTCCACTGTTGCAGTCTCCTCTCTTGCTTTTTTCCGCCCTGTCCTCCACTGTATCAGTCTCCTCTCTTGCTTTTCTCTGCCCTGTCCTCCACTGTTGCAGTCTCCTCTCTTGCTTTTTTCTGCCCTGTCCTCCACTGTTGCAGTCTCCTCTCTTGCTTTTCTCTGCCCTGTCCTCCACTGTTGCAGTCTCCACTCTTGCTTTTTTCCGCCCTGTCCTCCACTGTTACTGTCTCCTCTCTTGCTTTTTTCTGCCCTGTCCTCCACTGTTACTGTCTCCTCTCTTGCTTTTTTCGCCCTGTCCTCCACTGTTGCAGTCTCCTCTCTTGCTTTTTTCCGCCCTGTCCTCCACTGTTACTGTCTCCTCTCTTGCTTTTTTTCTGCCCTGTCATCCGCTGTTGCAGTCTCCTCTCTTGCTTTTTTCTGCCCTGTCCTCCACTGTTGCAGTCTCCTCTCTTGCTTTTTTTCTGCCCTGTCCTCCACTGTTGCAATCTCCTCTCTTGCTTTTTTTCTGCCCTGTCCTCCACTGTTGCAGTCTCCTCTCTTGCTTTTTTCTGCCCTGTCCTCCACCGTTGCAGTCTCCTCTCTTGCTTTTTTTCTGCCCTGTCGTTCACTGTTGCAGTCTCCTCTCTTGCTATTTTTCTGCCCTGTCCTCCACTGTTACTGTCTCCTCTCTTGCTTTTTTTCTGCCCTGTCGTTCACTGTTGCAGTCTCCTCTCTTGCTATTTTTCTGCCCTGTCCTCCACTGTTACTGTCTCCTCTCTTGCTTTTTTTCTGCCCTGTCGTTCACTGTTGCAGTCTCCTCTCTTGCTATTTTTCTGCCCTGTCCTCCACTGTTACTGTCTCCTCTCTTGCTTTTTTCTGCCCTGTCCTCCACTGTTGCAGTCTCCTCTCTTGCTTTTCTCTGCCCTGTCCTCCACTGTTGCAGTCTCCTCTCTTGCTTTTTTCTGCCCTGTCCTCCGACGTTGCAGTCTCCTCTCTTGCTTTTTTCCGCCCCGTCCTCCACCGTTGCAGTCTCCTCTCTTGCTTTTTTCCGCCCCGTCCTCCACCGTTGCAGTCTCCTCTCTTGCTTTTTTCTGCCCTGTCCTCCACTGTTGCAGTCTCCTCTCTTGCTTTTTTTCTGCCCTGTCCTCCGCTGTTGCAGTCTCCTGTACCTCATCTTCTCATCCTTACTGCTTCCTGGTCCTTAGGTCTTTGATGCAGTTTTCCCCCTGCATTGCTATTCCTGTACAGCTAGAAAAGGTGCGGGGGGAGGGGCGTAAACCTAAGTAGTGCCTAGGGCAGCATGAACCCTAAATACGGCCCTGTTTAAATGGCATACGTAGTTACGTAGTTAATACATTTGAAAAAAGACATATGTCCATCAAGTTCAACCAAGGGTGTTGGGGTCGGGGAAGTTATTTTTTATTTTATAGGGGAAGCTATTTATTTTATTTTTTGTTTTTATTTTTTACTGATAACAGCTAATAGTAACTGTTAATGTTATTTTTTTCTAAATAAGCATCTAATCCTTTTTTTTAAATCTGTCAGCTGCTGATGCTGTAATAAGCTTCTGTGGGAGGCTATTCCATAGATTTATAGTTCTTATGGTAAAAAACGATTGTCTCCTCCAGAGACTAAATTTCTTTTTTTTCCAATCGAAGGCAGTGCCCCCCTTGTCTTTAGAGAGGATTTTACATGAAAAAGTGTTCCTTCATCTTTTTTTGTATGGTCCATTTATATATTCATACAAGTTAATCCTGTCCCCCCTCAGTCGTCTTCTCTCAAGACTAAACAGATTTAATTCTCGTAATCTTTCCTCATAACTAAGATCCTTTATTCCCTTATTAGTTTGGTGGCTCCTCTGCCCCCTTTCTATAGTCCGAGGGTCCTTTCTATGAATGGGTGCCCAGAACTGGACGGCATATTCCAGGCGAGGGCGCACCAGTGCCTTGTAAAGAGGCAAAATTACATCTCTATCCCGTGATTCCAGGCCTCTATTAATGCAGAGCCACAGAGGCCCCAAGTTATACAGCTCTAGGTGTACACACAGTGCATCCGCAGCAATGGTTTACTATAATGTTGTGTCACTGTTTGTGGGTTCATTCTTTTGATATATAAGTATTCTGACTCACCCAAATGGCAGTAAATGGAATCCTGTAGACAGCTCCACGTTCCCTATGTGTGTCTGTGATGGATGTTTTCTTTACTCCATAAGGCTTGGCAGATAGCTTACTTGGTTGTTCTTGGATCACGTGGTTAAATTTCCAAAGCTTTATTTTGGTACAGAATCTTGTTACAGCAGACATGTACGTACAATACAGCAGGAAACTCGTGGTGTAATCCATACAGCAACAACAGGTAAAAGGACTGTAGCTGCAGAAGGTTAGCAGCAGGTGTGCACTGCTCGGATGTCAGAAGGACTAAGGGAGCCAGGAAGGGACAAGGGGAATTAAAGGCACACTGCTCAGCCTATGCAAATAAACATAATATTAAACCATTACCCCGGGTAGAATGAAATGCACGTCGTGGGACATAACAATAAGCCATATATATATCTCCCAACTTTTAAGGGTGGGAAAAAGGGACAATTGTTTAATGAAGCCACACCCTCTCATTGATTGTTGGATAGGATAGGATGTAAAAGTTACAACAATAAAAACACTTTGAATAGGCAAATGAATAATTTATTGCTGCAGATCTGCATGTTACACCTCAAAGAGGGACAAATGAGAACATCAAGGGACATGAACTACAAACAGGGACAGTCCCTCCAAATTAGGGACACTTGGGAGGTATGTATATATATATATATATATATTGCCAATAACAGTAACTATAGTTTTTTTTTTATTAATGTCTTTCAGAGTTAGCATCAAAAACAAACTCTTGTATATAGAGGAGGGAAGAGTATTTGGAAGGACACATTAATGGAAGATCGGCTCCTCCTCCGTGGT